>CM060319.1:68180751-68193251 GCA_030674155.1 Stramonita haemastoma | reverse complement strand
TGAGTATTTTCTTATCGCCATCACTGATCCTTCTGTGTCAGCCAGCGCATCCGTCCACCAATCAGAAAAGCCAGAGACAGAGACGAGAGAGGAGAGAGAGGAGAGAGAGAGAGGGAGGAGAGAGAGAGAGGAGAGAGAGAGAGAGAGAGAGGAGGAGAGAGAGGAGAGAGAGAGAGAGAGGCAGACAGAGCAGACAGAGAGAGACGAGAAAGGAGGAGAAGAGAGAGAGAGAGAGAGAGAGAGAAGACAGACAGACAGACAGACAGACAGACAGACACAGACAGACGCAGACAGGCAGGCAGACAGACTGGACAGACAGACAGAAGACAGACAAAAGAAACAGACAAAGAGACAGAACAGGAAGGACCAGGAGAAGAAGACAGGACTTGATCGAGCTGCTCATTTGCCTAATTGAGCTGGTACTACGGTAGTCTTTTATTTTTCTTTCTCTATAATCTCTCCATCTCTGTCTTCCCCCTCCCCTCATATCAATATGATTGGGTAGAAGAGACTTGTTACTTATTGCAAAAAAAATGCAAAGAGGAACGGATTACTGTAATGATTTGTTTTCTTGTAATCGTATTAGTTAAGAAGAATGAGAAAATACGAAAGCAGCTTACCGTGGAGCAAATGCTTCACCAAGAAGGAGACGGTCGGTCGTTGTAATTTTTATTGTCATTTTCCAATATGATAACATCCCCGGAGTCGGTATGTGGCTACGTAAATGGTGTGTGTGTGTGTGTTTTGTGTGGTGTGGTGTGGTGTGTGTGTGTGTGGTGTGTGTGTGTGTGTGTGTGTTTTTGTTGAGATATGTGTGTGTGTGTGTGTGTGTTGTTTTTATCGAGGGTAATATTAGTGTTTATATGTGTATTATATTGTGTGTATTAGTAGTTTATATATTTTATATATCGGATAATGATGTGTTGTGTGTGTTGTGGGGGTGGGGGGGGAACCAGTCACATACGCAAAAATCTACCCTTGTGTAACCTCGGAGCTCTAACCGAGGAACGAAAAAAAAAAAAGAAAAGAAAGAAAAGGATTAGCAATAATCATGTACAGAATTATGGAGCGTGGATATCTGTAGAGCAAAAAATCTCTCTCTTCTCAACATAACCCATACACTTCAAACAATAACAATAACTACACACTAACACACACACACACACATACACACACACAGACACACACACAGACACACACACACACACACACACCACACACACACACACACACAACACACACACACACAACACACACACCACACACACACACACCACACACACACACACACCACGAACGCACGATATACCAAAACATAGAACTATTACACACACACTCTGTCAGTTCCCTGTTTACCTTTCACCTTCACCTATCCCGAAGTCTCATAGACCGTTTGGGTACCACTGAAGATTTTTAGCCAGCTTCCTCCATTTCTCGAGGTTTTCAGCTTTCCGCGACAAGTCGTTCCACTCAAGGCCGGTCCACTCTGATGTTATTTTCCCATGATTTTCTCTGTCTGCCTCTTCGTCTTCTTCCTTGTATCTATCTTTACTTCCTTGTAAGTCTCTAAACTGTGATCTGAAATTGGTTGTTTGTCTGTCTTCACTTTTGTGTATGTATGTCTATTTGTTGGTTTTGTTCTTGTTCGCACTTTAAAAAAATTCTTTTTCTTTTTTCTTTTTTAGGTCGATGTATTTCTCTTTCGATAAATGCACACACCTAGCTTTCTTATGGCTATGTTTGCTTAAAGGGCAACAGAACATTTTATTTTCATGTAATCTGCTTTATATTTATCAATTTATGGAATGTAACTGCTTTGTAAGTCATTATATGTGGTAGGCGGAGAGGGGAATTTAAGGTAAAATTAGTATGTGTAGTCAAAATGGACAGAATATCTATGGTCAGAACACGCGCTCTCCCAAGCTAAGGTTGAGCCGCTTTGAGCGTGGTTGCCTCGCGAATGGGTGACCGTTTGCGCGTCTTGGCTTCAGCACAGTCCCAGTTCACCCAGCTGTAAATGGGAAGGCCTACTTGCCTTCTTTAGGTACAGGGAAGGTAGGTAACGAGTGAGAGAAGATGGGTGCTACCCTAAAATGCTGGCCCCTAGAGAAGCTGAGGTCTGATACCTTGCTCCCCAACGACTGCATAGGTTATGGGAACACCTTTACATTTACCTATCTTCAAATAACATCCTTCATAAGGTCAACCGTTTTTGAAAGGCTTCTTCAAACATAATTATAATCATAACATCAGTGTCTGCATTCATGTCAAGACGATTTAACATATCTTTTCCCTCCTTATTCCCTTCTCTAACGTTTGTATACAAAAAACAGCAACTGTGAATTTGCTTGTACAACAACGCTCACCAAAAAATGAAAGCAGGCCCAGAAACACACCACGGGGCATTATGTACCGCCTCAATTCAATAGAACATTGCTCTCAATGTTCCAGACTCTCCTGACAGCCTGTATAGCCGTGTCTGTGTTTCAGCCACACAGGGACTAAACCAAAAGAAAGTAGGCCTGCGTGTGGCTGCATTCACAGGTCTGGTAAAATCAAAGACGGGATCAATGATCATCATGGCAGGAATGAGTGGAAAGGATTTTCCCCTTCAGTCTTGTGGTATAGGCCTAACTCTCTGTCTGTCTGTCTGTCCTCTGTATGTTTCCTCTCTCTATATTCTCTATCTCTTTTCTCTCCTTCTCAACCTAGACGAACCTCTCCCCATGCCTTTTTCTTTCCCCACAAAGAGTTAATACGCATGTATGCTAATGTCTGTATTTGTGTGAGCGCGTGGAGTTAGACATGCTCGCGCTGTCTTGAAAATCATCCCTTAGCTTTCCAGAATCTTCCGTGCTGTGCAATTGTGGGCGATGAGAGATGGCACATGAAGATACATGACTGGCCTCCACTGCTGATAAACTGTATGTCAGGCCACCTCACCTCACTTCACCACACCACCCTTCTCTTTCTCCTCCTCCCCACTGCTATTTTTACAGCTATGATTCCAGACAAGCTATTATTTTTTTCTCTTTCTTTTCCTTGTTGCCAAAATTCCTAGCGTTGCACCTTTTCTATTTTTGTACTTGATTTGGTTTTCACGTCTGTCTATTGTTTTTCTTAACGAGGAAGTGCTCTCTCTTTCTCTCTCTCTTCTCTCTTCTCTCTCTCTCTCTCTCTCTCTCTCTCTCTCTCTCTCTCTCTCTCTCCTCTCTCTCTCCTCTCTCTCTTCTCTCTCTCAGAAACACACACACACACACACACACAACCACACACACACACACACACACAACACACACACACACACACACACACACACACACACACACACACACACACACACACACACACACACACACACACACACCTTTGTCTCTGTTTGTCTGTCTGTCTGTCCTCCTCTTTCTCAAACACACACACACTTTCTCTCTGTCTCTGTCTCTCTCTTTCTCTCTCTCTTTGTGTTGTGTCATGTCTTCATCTCTTTCCATTATACAATTTCATATTTTCTCTCCTAATTCCCACTTTGAATTTTTTCTCTCCCAATTCTTTTGCTTTTTACAAAACACACACACACCACACACACACACACACACACACACAACACACACACACACACACACACACACACACACACACACAACACACACACACACACACACACACAGAGACATATATATATATACATATATATATGTATATATAATAATACACACAAGAGAGAGAGAGAGAGAGAGAGAGAGAGAGAGAGAGAGAGAGAGAGAGAGAGAAGAGAGACAGAGAGACAGACAGACAGACAGACAGACAGACAGACAGACAGACAGACAGACAGAAGAAGAGAACAGGTAGACAGACAGTAGACAGACAGACAGACAGACAGATAGACAGATAGATAGATAGATAGATAGATAGATAGATAGATAGATAGATAGATAGATAGATAGATAGATAGATAGATAGATAGATAGATAGATAGAAAGAAAGAGAAAGAAAGAAAGAAAGAAAGAAAGAAGATAGATAGATGGATATACACGAATGTGTCTGCACTTGTTGGTGTTTATGTAAGTGCTGTTGTTGCTTATTGGATGGGTTTTAAACAGTCACTTCAGACTTGATGGCACGCTGTTCTGGCGGCGAGAGATGCCACATGAAGATACCTGACTGGACAAGATTGCTCATAAACTGTCTGTCAGTAAGCAGGTCTCGCCGCTTTTGCCTGTGCTCTATCCTGTTTCAATTTCTCTCCGTCCAGCTGCAATGCTTTTGTTTTCTTTTGTCTTTTCCTGTTATGAATTCTTGGGGAGAATATCTTAACGTGGATCTAGAATCAAGTAGATAGTGCAATGTTCTGACCACTAGGCTACGCTGTCCCCCAAAGGATCAAGTAGATATTGTGTACACTTTCGTTCTTATCTCTGGTAAGCTGAACGTGACAATGTGGTGCGCATGCACACACTAGTGTTTCAGCACTGGAAATGCAGTACAGTCAGTACCTCACACCAGCCATCTTTCTAATCACATACATCCTTCTTGTTCTGCATTTCAAGGTTCATTCACAACACTTTTTATTCATAGTCAGGAGAACCGGTTGCTGAACTTCCAATATCAGGATCAGTTGCTGAACTCGTGACATCAGCAAAAGTTGCTGAACTCATGACAGGATTAGTTCCTGAACTCATGACATTAGGATGGCTTGTTGAGGTCATGGTTTTGACCTTTAAGTTGCAATGGGACAGCCATCAAATTAGGGATGACAGTTGATCACACATCCCTTCTGAATTTCTTGTACATATGCACACATAGTGCTTATTTTTCTGCCTGTCTATCTGCATATCTGTCTGTTTGTCTATGTGCTGTGTGTGTAGGAGTGTGTGTGTGTGTGTGTGTGTGTGTGTGTGTGTGTGTGTGTGGTGTGTGCGTGTGTGTGTGTGTGGTGTGTGTGTGTGTGTGTGTGTGTGTGTGTGTGTGTGTGTCTGTGTCTGTGTCTGTGTGTGCATGCGTGCGTGCATGTGTGCGTGTGTTTGTGTGAATATTTGAGTGTGTGAGTCTGTATGTCTGTGTGTGCGCGCGCGTGTGTGCATGCATGCTATGTAACTGTACCTCTGCTGTAGGGATATGTTTGCACAACGTAGTCCTTCATTGATGCAAAGCTGGAATCTAATGCCAATATTAATGAAGTATTTATTCGTACAGTCTTTCTCACGCAGAGTATTCTTTTTATACCTTCAATATAAACCCCTCTTGTCTTCAAATAACCCCAAAAGAAGCACGAAAATGCTACTATAGTTTTTCTGCACCATGAAACACCCAGCTTTTTGTATTTATTTTAATGCTATTCATTGATTTTTCAGAAGCTTTCATCGCCATCAAGACCCATTTCCAAACCCTCAAACTACTCTTCCTAAGAACCTGCCCTCGTTTCACTCTTGGGGTTATGGATTTCTTGATTCACTGAATGCAGTCTGTCCACCTTCAAGAAGCAATATCCTCTGCAAAAGTCAACCGTGGCGGCTTCAAGGAGTTGTTCTGTCTCCTCTTTCGTTTCAGCCTGTGCAAAAATATCTTGCACTGGATAAATATTTCTCCGCTAATTTTCTGATGAATCTGCATCAGAAGACTTGTTAAACTGAAGCGTATGTCTCCTGAACGAATGGATGCTTTTTCCTTATTGGAAACACTCTTGCCTAGAATATTAGCTGTAAGAAAATAAGGCAAGATGTATCGTCTGACGAAACAGTCTATGTACCGTCCTAATTCTTTTTACTGGCGGCACTATGTATAACATGTACACACAAATAGAAGCAATAATTAAACATTCAATGTAACGATGAATTAAGATACTGCATTTACATGAAACATAAATTCGTATACTTTTCCTCCAAAGAACTCCCAAATCTGTGCGTAAAAACTCAACTACTGCTGAATCACTGTGGCTGGGGTTTGTTTTCTCTGTTATTCTACTAGATATAGTAAGTAAATGTAAAGGTGAAAAATAAAGGAAAGGTCTGAACAAGATTGTAAACATGTGCATAAACATCACAACCAGCAAGTAAAAGAATTCAACCAAATTTGTGTAAATGACAAATAAAAGTAAGAGGGACAGATACTACCTATAATAGAGAACTGGCTGAGAACTTAAGTTTTTGTCTGTTCAGAACTCCAATATATACTCCTGAAATGAAAGCTACAAATCAGAAGCGTAGCCCTGAATTTCTTCTACAGCTTGCAATTTTCACTGTAGAAAAGGAGACATCAGGATACATGATTGGCCACAACTATTAAAAAGTCAACCCATCTCTCTCTCTTTCTCTTCTCTCCTCACTCACTCTCTCTCTCTCTCTCTCTCTCTCTCTCTCTCTCTCTCTCTCTCTCTCTCTCTCTCTCTCTCTCTCTCTCTCCTCCTCTCCTCTCTCCTCGCTCGCTCGCTCTGCTCCTCTCCTCTCCCCCTCCCCCCTCTCTCTCTCGTCCCTCTGCACCCCACCCTTTCCTGCTTCAATTCAGTGAAGTTACAATTTCTTTTTTTAGGTGTTGTTTGTGGCAAAACTGCCAGTTTTTCACTTTCGTAATGTGTCAATAATTGCAATGTAAATTGCGTTTTTGGGTTTTGATTTTATTTTGAGCATGTGGGGTATACGATTTAAGTGTGTATGGACACACATACTACACACACACACACACACACACACACACACACACACACACACACACACACACACACACACACACACACACACACACACACGCACGCACAACACACACACAAGCTGAGAGAGAGAGAGACAGAGAGAGCAGACAGGCAGAGACAGAGACAGAAAGACATGCATCCAAACAAAGAGAGAAATACAGCCAAAATGTCAGACGGTACAAGTTTAAAATGTTGAGTGTTTAGTTAAACTCAAATCATGCATTCAAGTCATTACAGATGATAAAAGAACATCAAAAGCAAGAACAAGAAAAAACATAATGTAAGGAGTATTTACTCATCAGCTTCACTGATCCTTTTTGTATCTGCAGTACACCCACCCACCAATCAGAAAAGCCAACACAGACAGACAGAGGACAGAAAAAAAAAAAAACTCTGAAGGGAGGGGAGAGCACTAATTGAGCTGCTCATTTGCCTAATTGAGTTACTGCCCCCTGATCCCTCTTTACTCCATAGTCCTTTTATCTTTGCTTTTTTTCTTTCTTCGGACATGAGTGGGTGGATCACTGGAAAATGAAGATAGATCTGCTGCACACAGGCTGTTGGAATGAGTTGCAATTTCTTTCATATGGTCATGATGTGAAAGTGTAGTTGTTGGTGTTCTCTCTTCCTTTGCTTATTTTACAAGTATTTATTTATTTTTTATATGCCACTTTCTATCACAGCAAATTTCTCTGCGTGAGTTTCGGGCTGCTCTCCCCGGGGAGAGCGCGTCGCCATAAGTTCAGCGCCACCCATTCATTTTTATTTTCCTGTCTGCAACTGTATTTGTTTCCCTATCAGAGTGGCTTTTTTCTACAGAATTTTGCCAGGGACAACCCTCTTGTTGCCGTGGGTTCTTTTATGTGCGCTAAATATGATGTGTAACACACGGGACCTCCGGTTTATTGTCTCATCTGAAAGACTAGCACTCAGACCACCACTCATGGTCTAATGCATGGGGAAAAAGTTTTGGGCCCAAACGAGATTCGAACCACCGCATACTCCGAAAGTATTTGAAGTTTAATCGCATGATAATCAGAATCTTTCTTTTCTCAGCTAGAACTGCAAGCTCCCAATGGTGAGACTCTTTCCGTACACAGCCGTTTTTGCCCACCATTTAAGGCTTTTCTTGCAAAACCCACACCCCAACATGTTTGAATGCAAAATAAGTTAAGAATCCATAAGCACACATATTTTACTGACAGATTCTGATAAAATCTAAAAAAAAAATGGTAGGATAGTCGATTTTTCACATTTTCACCGCAGAGCATCGCCTAAAGGAAGGTGCATCCCCTCTTTGGAGTTGATAACATATTTTTTATTTCTTAATAAATGTCGTCTTTTTTGATTTGATATATGTATATATCTGTCGTTTGTTTTGCATCTTGGTTTTTTTTCCTTTGTTATTGTTGAGTGTCTTCATTTATGTCTCTATACACCAATGCATCTTCTTTTGTAACTTGTTGATCTGCTCTTCTGGAAGTGATAGAACATGGAAATACAATTCACACCTGAATAAAACTTGTTATCAAAAGAATACTTCAACCAGATGATATAAACAGGAAGGTTAAATTAAAGGTGCTGTTTTCGTTTTTCGGGTAGAGCTCTGAGGTTCACCAATGGTGAGAGTTTTGCGTATGCAACCGTTTTTGCCCACCATGAAGGTAGTCCACATTCTGACTTAAGGGATGCTATTCAAATAAATTGAGCAAACACTTTTTAACAATCTCTCCTCCATTTCCTCACATAATTTGGGCGTGTATACAAAAGTAGCACAACTTGTAAATTTGTGCTTTACAACATTCACAAGGGAATCAACCCCGAAGCACCCCTTTCCCAGCCATGTAGAAACTGCCTCCATTGGGTATAGCATCACTGTCACCGCTCCAGACCCGCTGACAGCCGGTACAGCCCTGTCCCGTGTTTCAGTCACAGACTGACTACATCAGAAAGTAGGCCTACGTGTGGCTGCATAGCATGCAGGAGACTGGTAACATTAGGGACAGGATCTGGCTACAGCTATCAGGGTAGGAGTGAGGGTTAACATGGTTTTTGCCTGTATGTGTGTCTGTCTCATGGTTAGCTGTCTGTCTCCTGTTATTGTCTTATGTCTGTCTTCTCTGTCGATCTGCCTGTCTGAGTGTCTGTCTTCTCCAGACTTTATTTATTTAATTTAATTTTATACCACTCTATGCACAGCAGATTCTCTGCGTGAAATTCGGGCTGCTCTCTCTGTCTCTTCTGTCTGTCTTCTCTGTCTGAATGCCTGTCTTCTCTGTCTGAATATTTGTCTTCTCTGCCTGTCGTCTTCTCTGAATGTTTGATTTCTCTGTCTGAATATGTGTCTCCCCTGTCTGTCTTCTCTTATTGTCTGTCTTCTCTGAATGTCTGTCTGTCTGTCTGTTTCCGTCATAACTAGCCCACTTTTCCCCATCCTTTTTCTTTCCTCACAAAAGTTAACAACATGGATGCTTTGTAAACGTAATGTCTGTATTTGTGTGAGCGCGTGGAGTTAGACATGCTCGCGCTGCTCTTGAAAATCATCACCTTAGCATTCAGAATGTTTCGTGCCGTGCAATTGTGGCGGTGAGAGATGGCACATGAAGATACATGACTGGCCTCCACTGCTGATAAACTGTCTGTCAGGCCACCTCACCTCACCTTCACCTCCTCCCCCACTGCCATCTTTACAGCTGTGATTCCACCCTCGTTATCATTTATCTCTTTCTTTTTTTCTTCATGCCATGGTTCCTAGCGATGCTGCTTTTCTCCCCAGTAATCCAGGGATCGATGGGAGATACACTTTATTCTCCAGCCTCTATGGCGCAGAGGTTAGAGTGTTGAGCTACTGTCTGGAAGGTCCCGGGTTCTATTTCCATAATTCAGAGACATGGTCTATTTTCAGACTCTGACCAGCTCCTACCCTGAATGAGTTGGCTGTGGGCTCATTGGGAAGACTGGGACCACGCAGTCCAGCTTCATTCACTTAACTACAGCGATTTCAAAAGTGTTCCTTAAACTACATGACTAAACTGCAGGTGTCTGTTATCTCTTGGGGATATTTTGATGTTGAGATATATTACGGTAGCAATTTGTGTGTGTGTGGTTTGCGCGTGCGTAAATGCGAGTGTCCGTGCGTGTGTATGTGTGCATGTGCGTCCGCATGTGTGCTTGAGTGCGAGCGCGCGCATGTGTGTGTATGTGCGTGTGTGTGCACGTTCGCACACGTACACATTTCTAGGCACATAGGCATCCATATGAGAATGCACGATTGCAATTTTATAGACACGGTTTTTAACGAGTTAACCCAGACTGGCTATTCTCTGACGGTGGGACAATTTGAGCGGCGAGAGATGCCGCATGAAGATTCAGGGCTGGCCCAAACGCCAATAAACTGTCCGCCGTCAGATCACATAATATCCTATCCACTTCTCTCCGTCCCTGCTGTGCTGTCTGCTTCAGTTTTTGTCTTCAGAGCCGAGACCCAGCGCCCCTTTCTTGTCTTTTGTTCTGCTCTGCCTATAGACCGCCAGGGAAGGAGCGCTGGTGAAATGTAATGTTGAGGGGCTGGAGTGAGGGAAAAGCTACACGTGTGGCGGTTTTTCAAGTAAAAAAAAAACCCGTTGTGAGCTAGATGAGTAGGTGCAGTGTACTTGTTGAAAGAAGTGCTTGAATACCTGTATGTATGGGTGCTTAGTTTTCATGAATTTTGCATGAGTGTATACACAGATACACACACATGTGCACGAACACGAACACGAACACACACACACACACACTTACACACTTACACACTTACACACACACACACACACATTACAAATGTTACAAACAATAGCCTTCAACAATTGTTGGCCAACACCAACACCAAGGTATCATTCTGTCTTGTACACGTGCGGTAAACTTAACCGGAAAGTTATCCGTGGTCGTTGACGGCTACTAAGAAATCAAATCGAATCAAGAAAAATGCATTGGGGTAGGAAAAAATAGGAGGGCAGGGACGGACAGCCAAGTGATTAGATATGTATTATATATATCTATATCTATATCTCTATCTCTATCCTATCTATCTATCTATCTATCTATCTATCTATCTATCTATCTATCTATCTATCTATCCATCCATCCATCCATCCATCCATCCATCCATCCATCCATCCTCCATCCATCTATCTATCTATCTATCTATCTATCTATCTATCTATCTATCTATCTATCTATCTATCTATCTATCTATTATACTATATATATATATATATATATAATAATATATATATATATAATATATATATATATTAATATATATATGTGTGTGTGTGTGTGTGTGTTTGTGTGTGTGTGTGACGCTCCACCACATAATGAGACGGAGTGCACATGAGGTCAATTTTTAGTTATTAATGTGCAACATTATTACAAATTGAAATGATAGACTGCAGGATGTGACAAAATGAGAAACGGGGAAGTTTATTTTAGTAACAGGTTGTCAGAATGAGTGCTTTGGTATTTTCAAAATACATTTAAAAGCAAAAGGAATAAAAATTATGCCTTGATATTTCATTATAAGATAAATAAACAGATCTAGTTTAATAATCAATCAAAATCTCAAAATTGACAGCTTCACCCCCACCTGCCTTTAAAGGCTCCTAGCGCAAAATTGAGTAATGTGCTAAGCGACTCATTTCGTGGTGGAGCGCCACAATTATATAATATATATATATATTATATATATATATATATATATATATATATATAATATATATATATATATATATATATATATATATATATATATATATATATAATATATATATATATAATTGTGGCGCTCCACCACGAAATGTAGTCGCTTATATATATATATATATATATATATATATATATATATATATATGTATGTGTGTGTGTGTGTGTGTGTGTGTGTGTGTGTGTGTGTGTGTGTGTGTGTGTGTGTGTGTGTGTGTGTGTGTAATTTTTTTCTCTGTAGGTTCATTTGTTTTACTATGAGAGTGGCTTTTTTCTACAGAATTTTTTAAGGGGCAACTGTCATTGTCATGTTTCTTTACAAGCTAAATATTTTTCATGTGTTGCACACTGGGCCTTGGTTTATTGTTTCATACGAAATACTAGCATCAAGACCAATGCTCAAGGTCTGGTGCTTTGAGGAAAAATCGGCCTTTTTCCGTCCCTAGGGACGGGAAAGCTCAGTGGTCAGAGCACTCGCTTTCCCCAAGCTACGGTTAAGCAGCATCGAGCGTGGTTACCAAGTGGATGTGTGACCTTTTGGGCACCTTGGCTTCAGTACAGTTCCCCCAGTTCCCCCAGCTGTAAATGGGTATCTGCCCTCTTTAGGGTCATGGAAGGTAAAGCAGCGAGGGAGAGGAGATGGGTGCCGCCCTCAATATGCTGGCCCCTAGAGAAGCTGAGGTCTCTGAAACCTCGCTCCCCTAAGACCACACAGGTTATGGAACATATTTACCTTTAGATAACAGCTATGAGGGTTACCAATGGTGAGATTTTTTTGCACAAGCAATCGTTTTTGCCGACCATTAATGTAGCCGCATTCCGACTTTGGGGAAGAATCCGGATTTAAATGAAGATCAAACTCGTGACTTCTGACTGTACTGATCCAATTTTTTTTGGTATTTTGTACCACTTTATGTCACGGCAGATTTCTCTGCGTGAAATTCGGGTTGCTCTCCCCGGGGAGAGCGCGTCGCCACATGTGCAGCGCCTACCCATTTTTTTTCTTTTTCCTGCATGCAATTGTATTTGTTTCCCTATCAGAGTGGCTTTTTTCTACAGAATTTTGCCAGGG
>CM060319.1:68173251-68175751 GCA_030674155.1 Stramonita haemastoma | reverse complement strand
AGTTACTTAGGGTAAGAAACCAAGTACATTGCACTTTTTTTTTCATGCAGTCCCTGAATAATGAGATCAGATTGAAGGGGGGAAAAGGAATAAAATCAATATGAGACTGACGCAGAGGGGTGAAACTTTTTACTGCAGGGTACTCTTGCAATTGCTCTCTCTCTGTTTTACCCCCACCACCCCTCCTTAACACCCTTCTTCCCTCCCCCCTCTCTCTCTCTCTCTCTCTCTCTCTCTCTCTCTCTCTCTCTCTCTCTCTCTCCCTCTCTCCCTCTCTCTCTCTCTCTACACCACACACACCCACACCCTCCCCCTCACCTCTCTCTCTCTCTTCCCTCACACCCCCCTCCCCACCTCTCTCTTTCACACCGTATGCCTGATTGTCTGTCTGTCTGATTTGACAGATGTCTGACTGTTCATGCAAAGTAGCAATCAGTATCCGGCGAGGCCACTTTTTTTTTTTTCAAGAATTACTCTCGCCCTGGTTATAAGTCTCATGGATACTTTGAAAGGCGCATACAGATCTGACAACTGCGTACTTCGTATGTGATTGGCTAAAATCCTTTTTAGTCCTTGACAGTAACCAATGCAGAGAGAGAGTTAAGTGAGTACGACTGTATGCTGTTTGTGTGGGTGTCACTGCCCCCCCCCCCCCCCCCCCCCCCCCTCCTCCTCTCTCTCTCTCTCCTCTCTCTCTCTCTCTCTCTCTCTCTCTCTCTCTCTCTCTCTTATTTTGAACGTCACTTTACAAAGTTTCTCAATAAGATTTTGAGGTGTACATTTTCTTTTTTCTTTTCTTTTCTTTTCGTGCTTTCATATTACACAACTCGAAAGAAGTGGAACTGTGAACCACTTTTCTCCTTTAGTTTCAAGCAGACTTTGTTTACACAGAACGCAAGTGCCTATGCTATATCTTGTTTTTTGGTGTAATTTTTTTTCGTATACCCTCCAAAAATTGGAGTAAAAAAAAAAGTGTATGAGAAGGAAATGGTGAGTTATATCTTTTTTTCAAGCGAAGGCAGTGGTTTTCCATTGCGCAGCAGGAAGTAAAACTGAAATCTGTCAAAGGGAAATAAATACTTTAAATAAGGGGTGGTCTCGATCTCACTTAAACAACAACAACAACGACGACGACAACAACAAAAACAAAAAGCAACGACAAGAGCAACGACGAATTGGGATTACAGCAAGACCCCACAAAACATATAGGTGTAAGATTTAGCCTCAAAAAGCAAGACTTGTCATTTGGGTTTAGAGGAATTTCAAAGAACTTTTTAAACGACACTTACTTTGCCTATTACTTAAAAGTTTCATAGAACTTTGAGCAAGTGGAGCTTACACTTATAGCACCCAGCTCACGTGTTGATAAAAAGTTATGGAATATGGAGGAGCTTAGAAGACTACCCCCCCCTCTCTCTCTCTCTCTCTCTCTCTCTCTCTCTCTCTCTCTCTCTCTCTCTCTCTCTTCTCTCTCTCTCTCTCTCTCTCTCTCTCTCTCTCATATAAGTCCTTCGGATGAGACTATAAACCGAGGCCCCGTGTGTGAACACACGCAGAACATCTTGCGCACACTTAAATCCTGTCCCGCTTTTCGTAAGAGTAGGCCATTGTGTGCCGGTGGGAACAGATGACAAGATTTACAAAACAGCAGACACACAGGGACTGGATGTAAAAACACGAGTGCTTATTCCATTATTCTCGATATAAAAGAATAGATAAATAAATAAATAAATAAACAAATCTCTTAAATCATGATGTGGAATCCATATTTGTGCTGTGACAGACGAGTGGTTGAAATCTTTCGACTTCAATCTTATTGGTCCATGAAGTCGTGGTTCGAATCTCGGCGGCGTCTGGTAAATGAATGGTGGGCATTTTGATGATCTCCCACGTCAGGTTTAACAGCAGACCCGCCAATGCCTTATTGCTCATCGAGATTGTGCACAAGCAGAAGATCAAATATGCATGTTAAAGATCCCGAAATTCAGACCAGATTTCGGTGGGTTGCAGAACACGAACATTACCAACATATATTCCCAAAGTCGGAATGCGGCTACCTTCATGGTGGACAAAAACGGTCGCATACGCAAATCTCACCATTTGTCAACCTCGGAGCTTTAGCCGAGGAACGAAAAAAAAAAATTTGGGTCGTAGTGAATTGTTTTGTTTTTTTATCTTCTAAACCAAAATTGTTTTTGTGCCCTGTCCCCTCCCCACTGTCCCCTTCTGAAAGAGCTTAAAAGCTTACCACAACAAAATACTCTCTCTCTCTCTCTCTCTCTTCTCTCTCTCTCTCTCTCTCTCTCTCTCTCTCTCTCTCTCTCTTCTTGAGCAAACTTGAAATCACATGATGTGTTCACGGGTCGTCTGAAGATGGCGCTGAGAGCTTCTTCATTGCGTCTCCATCACGTGAGAGGAATGCAGGGGCCATAACTCTCTGTGATTGCAAACTTGTTCAATACTGCTTGAGGGATCTTCCCTGGGACGTTTTCTTTTCTTG
>CM060319.1:68133251-68168251 GCA_030674155.1 Stramonita haemastoma | reverse complement strand
AAAGGCAGAAAAATGGACCAAGTCAGCAGCGAGTAGACAAGAAGGAGGTGACAGGAAGAAAAGGAACAAGGCAGAGAGTGAGAGGGAAAAAAGAAAGGGGGAATTCCTGGCACAGAATTTCCAAAATGTGTGGAGGGTATTTATACTGACAGGTCCCCGGCATCCCCACAGGGAACCTCCCTCATTTGAATGCACGTGCCGTATTTTCACTTGATTGGCTGAGCCAATGTTTATCCTACCCACGACGAAAATTTTGTTTTTAGTTTTTATTTCAAGAATAACTGAAATAGTTTTTGTCTCTTCTCTGTCAGAGCAGTTTTCCCCATAAAAATGGGGAAAAAAAGCGCGAGATTTCATTTTGCGAATACAAAAATAATTTCTGACAGTTTTCAGTTTCTGCTGTCAACAACATAAATGCTACGACATTAATACTGTCATGATTTAAATGCTGAGGATAACACCATATAGTATCTGTAAAGAGTAAGAAGAAAATCGCGAAGAAGAATTGCAGAGAAGAAGAAGACGACTTGCGAAGGATTGCAAAGAATTGTGAGGAATAACAGTGAAGAAGAAAAAAAAACAGCGAGGAAGGAAAATTGCAGAGAAGAAGAAGAAGAAGAAGAAGAAGAAGAAGAAGAAGAAGAAGAAGAGGAAGAAGAAGAAGAAGAAGAAAAGGAAGAAGAAGAAGAAGAAGAAGAAGAAGAAGAAGAGGAAGAAGAAGAAGAAGAAGAAGAAGAAGAAGAAGAAGAGGAAGGGCATGCGATTGTGGATGAAGAGGGGGATGATTGAGGAAGCTCTCTCTCTCTCTCTCTCTCTCTCTCTCTCTCTCTCTCTCTCTCTCTCTCTCTCTCTCTCTCTCTCTCTCTCTCTCTCTCTCTGTCTGTCTGTCTGTCTGTCTGTCTGTCTGTCTGTCTGTCTGTCTGTCTGTCTGTCTCTCCCCCCCCCCTCTCTCTCTGCCCCCCTCTGTCTGTCTGTCTGTCTGTCTGTCTGTCTGTCTGTCTGTCTGTCTGTCTGTCTGTCTGTCTGTCTGTCTCTCTCTCTCTCTCTCTCTCTCTCTCTCTCTGTCTCTCCCCCCCCTCTCTCTCTGCCTCCCTCTCTCTCATTGGTTTATGAGAAAGATAGCGTTGTTATCTTCAACTGGTAACGGTGACTGAGATTAACAACACATCATCACCACTGTCACGGTATTTCTCTGTGATCTCTTCAGTTACAAGATGATTATGTTGAAACGGAATTGATGAAGTGTGCAGAGATGCCAAGTTAAATCTCTCTAGTGCTGACAAAGGAAAGTAAGTATACATACACGGCAGTGCAAATCTAATGCTGATTCAATTTTGTATTTGTAAAATCACTGCTCTTGTCTGTTGCCATCCCCTCCTAGCCTAATCTCTTCATTTTGATGTATTGTGGCCTAAGACCGATGCACTATTAATTTTAACTGTTTCAAAGCTCTCTCTGTCTCTGTCTCTGTCTCTCTGTCTCTCTGCCTCTGTCTCTGTTTCTGTCTCTCTCTCTCTCCCTCTCTATCTGCCCCCTCTCTACTTCTCCCTCTCTTTCCCTCCCTCCCTCTCTTCTTCCCCCTCTCCCCACTCCCCCTCTTTCTCTCCCTCTATCTCCCCGCCCCCTCTCCGCTCTCTCTCTGTCCTGCACTTCAAACTTCTCAAAATGTCACAGAGGGCGCACAATCCCATATCCGCCACTGACCAAACTCAGCTCAACCGATAGTGCTTTATATGTGTATGCACCCACGGAACGCGTTGACCCTGGCAATCGGCTCAAATGGCAACATGGTTGCCAGGATACCGGTAAATATCGGCTCTCATTCCCCATCCCTCTTAATAATCCCCCCTGTGCACGCTACCCAGGTGTATGTCAGGAAGAATAACCCCCCTCAGGTCACATCTGTCCCCTTCCGGGCAAAATTATTTTGTGAGGAGGGGAAATTAGGAAGTGTGGTTTTCGTTTTCGCGCGCGCGCGCACGCGTGTGTGTGTGTATGTGTGTGTGTTTGTGTCAGTGCGCGCGCGTGTGTGTGTGTACCTGCGTGCGTGCGTACGTGCGTGCGCGCGTGCGTGTGTGTGTATGTGTGCTTGCGTGTGTGTGTGGCTTGCGGGCATGCGTGCTTGAGTGCGTGCATGTGTGTGTAGTGTGTGTGTGTGCGCGTGTGTGTGAGTGTGTGTGTGTGCGCGTGTGTGTGCGTGCGTGCGTGCGTGTGATTCACCCAAGCAGCTGGCTGTGTCTTTCATGTTTGGTGTCCTTGGAGCAGTGATCCTTGATGTGATACATCTGTGCTGTCTTTATTGACGTGCAGTCTAACCTAAAAGTAAGGGGACGGGATACCTCACTGGTCAGAGCACTCGCTTTTCCCAAACCAATGTTAAGCAGCGTCTAGCGTAGTTGCCTAGTGGATGGGTGACCATCTGCACACCTTGTCTTGAGTACAGTCCCCCAGTTCACCCAGCTGGATTCAGTACAGTTCCCTAGTTCACCCAGCTGTAAATGGGTATCTGAACTCTTTAAGGTCAGGGAAGGTAAAGCAGCAAGGGAGAGGAGATGGGCACCGCCCTCAAAATGCTGGCCCCTAGAGAAGCTGAGGTCTCTGATGCCTCACTCCCCTACGACCACATAGGTTATGGGACACTATTACCTTACTTTACCTTAGCTTTACCTTTCCTTTCGCAGTCTTCTTGGCATCTTAACTCCTTTCCTTCTCCCCCTCCCCCGGTCTCTTCCCTCTTCTCTCTTGACTGAAGATATTAGGCCTAATCCGTGTTGTGTTTTTGACAGAACCTGGAACCATGGTGTTTGTTGTTGTTGTTTATAATTTTTGTCACTGTTAGATGATTAATCTGACACCTACGCAGTCTTTGTCTCAGTCTGTCTGCTGTCTGTCTATCTCTGTCTCTGTCTGTCTGTCTATCTATTGGATTGGATTGGCTGTCTGTCTGTCTCAATCTCTGTTTATTTGGGTTACAAAAAAGAGCACTTAGAAAAATGCACAACGTAAGGTCTTATCACACAAACACACACACGCACGCACGCACGCACACACACACTCACACACATGCACGCATGCACACACATACACGCGCACACATACACACACACAGAGCGATCGCAACCCTGGTATTGTGGTGACAAATAAGCGGAAGCGACAGACTGTCAGGGGAGCTAATTAAACATATCTCTTGGATACAGTCCCTTCCTCTCTCGCTTCCGTTAATCTCCCCTTTCTCAGTGGCCGCGTATCTTTCACACGCACACGTCAACTATCTCTCTTATGTCAGTAGAGTCTACACACACACACACACACACACACACACACACACACACACACACACACACACACACACACACACACACACACACACACACACACACGCGCGCGCGCGCGCGCGCGCGCGCGCGCGATAGGATAGCCTATTGGTCAGAACGTTGCGCTCGCAATTTGACGACCCGGGTTCGATTCCCGTTCGAGGAGATTTTTCTCCTGGAGTAAACATAAGTGCTGACTCCACTCTCCCCCAAAGTCCTTCGGATGAGACCATAAACCGAGGCCCCGTGTGTGAACGCACGCAGAACATCTTGCGCACACGTTAAATCCTGTTCCGCTTTTCGTAAGAGTAGGCCATCGTGTGCCGGTGGGAACAGATGACATTTACAAAAGTGCATACACACGGGGACTGGATGTAAAAAAAGCACAAGAGTGCTTATTCCATTATCCTCGATATACAAGAATAAATCAAATCAAATCAATCAAATCTGTTACCTTAAGCAGTCGTCTATTGTTACCCAGTAGTTAACTTGCGGTCAGTGCCTGCCTTTCCCTCTCCACTATTTTGCCAAGTCATCTTAAACATACAAATTGTGCTGACGTGGTTTTTACGTAAAGTTCCTGGTATCACAGTTGGTTTTGTGCACATGACGTAAATTAACAAAACAAAAACAGTTGTGTGTCTGTGTGTGTCTGTGTCTGTGTGTCTGCGAATAAGCATGAATATACATTTCAGATCCTGTGACATTCACATGTTAACGTGAGCTTGATCTTATGCATTAGCATCATGCACATTCGTATGTGTGTCATAGAAAAGCATTAGCAATTTTTTTATGTCAACGAGTAGAAAAAGCTTTTTTTCCCCTTATTATTATTATAAAAAAAAATTGATTGAAACGAGGTATGTGAATTTCTATTTTTTTTAAATTTTTGATTGAAAAATCATTCCATGACGATACAAAATTTCTCCTTATTTGCTTATAGTATGCATACTCTGTTGGATTGAATAAAAACATAAAACAAAACACTTGCGTCAGTGAGTTATGAGAGGTCATGCTGGATGGCTGCTAAAGCTTTAACACCAATAAATTTTGTTCATTGTTCTCGCTGTGCTAAATTTGAAAACAACAATAGTTTACAATGCAGCTGTAAAACTACGATATGGAATCACTGCTAAGATGATTATTTGGGCAGTTGTAATTGTTTTTTTTTTAACCTCTTGGTTAAATATGTGTGAGTGCCCAGACCTCTTCCCACTGTCCCCTTGTGAATGGGCTTGAAAGCTTACCAGGATAAACCATTGTCATTCTCTCTCTCTGTGTCTCTCTCTGTCTCTTTCTGTCTGTCTGTCTGTCTGTCTGTCTCTCTTTGTCTGTCTCTCTTTATCTCTCTCTCTCTCTCTCTCTCTCTCTCTCTCTCTCTCTCTCTCTCTCTCCACACTAACAAATCCATTCACCCTCACACACACACGCACACACACATACACACGCACGTACGCACACACGCACACGCACATACTCACATATGCGTGCGTGGACACACATGCATGCACACGGACACACGCACGCGCACAAACACGCACAGAGAGAGAGAGAGAGAGAGAGAGAGAGAGAGAGAGAGAGAGAGAGAGAGAGAGAGAGAGAGAGAGAGAGAGAGAGAGAAGCCATGTTTAATCTGTAAACATTAGACCAGTCATTATAAAGATACGGTTATTGTCATTCCAATGCCTTGGGGGTCCAATGCAAAATGGCAAGTTTGTCAACAGCAATATTTAGTTGTGTGCCGCAGATAATTCCAAATGAACCCATCCCCTGCTGTGAAAATCTTGCACGCACACATGCATCGTGCACACACGCGCACGTGCGCGCGCACGCATATACACACATACACACACTCACACACGAGAGAGAGAGAGAGAGAGAGAGAGAGAGAGAGAGAGAGAGAGAGAGAGAGAGAGAGAGAGAGACAGACAGACAGACAGACAGACAGACAGACAGACAGACAGACAGACAGACAGACAGACAAACAGAGAAAGAAAGAGAGAGAGAGAGAGAGAGAGAGAGAGAGAGAGAGAGAGAGAGAGAGAGAGAGAGACAGAGACAGAGACAGACAGACAGACAGACAGAGAGAGAGAGAGAGAGAGAGAGAGAGAGAGAGAGAGAGAGAGAGAGAGAGAGAGAGAGTTCACACACACACACACACACACACACACACACACACACACACACACACACACACACACACACACACACACACACACACACACACATACACACACACACACACACACACTCTCTCTCTCTCTCTCTCTCTCTCTCTCTTTCTCTCTCTCTCTCTTTCTCTCTCACACACACAGCACATGCAACACACACATACACACACACGCGCGTTTGTGTGTACATGTACGCACGCATGCACACCGGCGTGTTTTGTTTTCTGTGACTCCCTATTTTGTCCGTCAAATTGCTGGAAATTCTAGACTTGTAACGATAGAGATCTGTATTGTTTGTTCATTTCTCCTTCATTATGCTTCCCTGACAGGCTTTCTGTCTGTGTCTGTCTGTCTGTCTGTCTGTGTCTGTCTGTATGTCTGTCTGTCTGTCTGTCTGTGTCTGTCTGTCTGTCTGTCTGTCTGTCTGTCTGTCTGTCTCTCTCTCTCTCTCTCTCTCTCTCTGGTGAGCAGTTTTCACTAGTGGAGACAAGATGTGTTTTTGGCTGCTCTTCATTAATTTTCTTTATTTTTGTTAATTATTCAACAAATACTTACCATTAAAGTATAATATTTGACTGGCAGATACTTGTAGGTACAATGCCTGCAGAGGTACTGGCTTTTCGCCATACATGCGGTAGTTTTTCCACAATTTATATTTTCTTTATGTGGAAACGTGCAAAGCTGCCAACTGCTAGGCAAGTGTACTCACAAAAGGCAAAGAAAGCCCAGATACAGTGTGTTCTTCTGACTGTTGTTGTTTTCCAACTTCTGCTGTGTGCGGGGGACATAGAACAGAATCCTGGTCCTGATCATGAAACAGAAACACAGCTCCAGACCATGTTCAACCAGCAGTATAATAAACTGCTAACTCTGTTTGATCAGAAACTGAATGAACGTTTACAGTCATTTAGTGATGGACTTCTAAACAAGCTGGAAAAAAATATGTTCTTCTATCCAAGAACAAGTCCAAGCTCTGCATACAAGAACAACAAAGCTGGAGGAAGATTTTGCTGGCATGGTGCAAGAACAATCAACATCTCAGTCTGCAATCAGCAATGTGGAGGATCAGCTAGCTACAAGAGCAGCAGAGTTTGAAGAAAAAATCGACAAACTTGAGGCTCAGACTCGACGAAACAATCTTCGGTTTTTCAGCATTCCGGAGACTGATGATGAAGATGACCATACCTGCACCATGAACGTGCTTGATGCTATAGGAAGCACAGTGCCAGGAAGACGATGGAACCAGGAGGACATCATGTCTGCACATCGTCTGGGGAAGAAAAGGAATGGACACAGAAGACGGCCACGCCCAGTCCTTGTGCAGTTCTGCCGGTGGAGGGACAAAATGGACATCTTGACAAAGGGGCGTGAAAGACTGCTGAACAAGGGGATTCAGGTTGCAGGAGATCTGACCACAAGGCAGCAGAACACTGTGAGAGAACACAGAGAAAGAGGCATCCGTGCCTACTACAAGGGCAACCAGCTTGTGGTGGCAGGACCCCTTCACTACCGGCCCTTGAGTCATGGAACTTTTGCTGAGGCTGTTCGACGTGATGTCTCTGGCAACAGGAGAGGAAAGGACAACACCCATCGTTGGCAGGAAAGAACCACTCAGGAAGACCAGCCCATCAGAGATTACCGTCCATACCCTGTGACGGCACAGTGAATACCAGTCACCAACACCATCAGGGTTCATCAGCCTGGAATGAGGCACCTGGCTTCTATGCAAATTACTGGGGTGATGGTGGTGAATGGGACTACAGGTACAGCATCCCATACAACTGGCAGTACTATACTGGCCACCAGGATTTCCGTGATGGTTCCCATTATGTCAACCAGCCATGCAATCTGGAGAACCTGGCTTCTGTACCTGATGCTGCCAAGAACAACAAGGAGAAAAGAACACCGGCAAAGAACTCCAGTCATCCCTGTGGGTCAACACCAGGACAGTCTACTCCAGCACCTGACCATCAGCTGAACAGCACACAGTCTCCACAGGACATGGCTGCCCAGGTGGTCACAACAGTGCCAGCAGCAGAGGAGGGAATGACTGCAGCAGCCAGGGACAGTGATGCTGGAGACAATTCTGGCACCAGTGCACCTCCTGTTCTCTCACCAGAGACACCGCACATACCACAAGGGACTGTGCCCACGCAACATGGTGCTCCTCAAGGGGAACCCGACAGCTTCACTCCGCCTCCAAGGGTCAGCCTTGCCTTGTCCAGTGAACCACCTCACCGGGGGGCCTTGACCACGCAGCACGGGGATACCGAGGGGGAAGCAGGCAGCTCTACTCAACTTCCAGGGGCCAGCTCTACACAGCTTCCAGGGGCTAGCTCTGCTCAGCTTCCAGGGGCCAGTTCTACTCAGCTTCCAGGGGCCAGCTCTACACAGCTTCCAGGGGCTAGCTCTGCTCAGCTTCCAGGGGCCAGTTCTACTCAGCTTCCAGGGGCCAGCTCTACACAGCTTCCAGGGGCCAGCTCTACTCAGCTTCCAGGGGCCAGCTCTACTCAGCTTCCAGGGGCCAGCTCTGCTCAGCTTCCAGGGGCCAGCTCTGCATCCAGTGAGTCACGCCTTGGAGCGGTGCCCAGACAGCCTGATGGTACTGAGGGGGAACCAGACAGCTGTACTCTCCTCCCTGGGGTCAGCTTCACGTCATCCTGTGGGGACACGGCTGATGGTGACAGTGTCCAGGCTGATGTCAGCCATCTGCCCGCTTCACCAGGACTTCAGACTGATGGGCAGAATGAGGAGGGTGCTGTTGGTTTGGCGGGTGCAGATCCTGAGACCGCTGATGCAGAATCCATGGCCCCTGCCATGCCTAGGGACACTGTGCCAGACCAACCAGGGCCGTCCAGTGGCAGCAGGAAGCTGAAGCCGAATGTTGCCACACGCTCTAAGAAAGGTAGTGCAGCCCAACCAAATGTCCCGGGCAGCTCTGATGGCGCTATCATAAGCAAACGTTTATCCGATACCGAAAGACGCTTAAGAAGCAAGTCTGTAGTAACAACAGCTGGTGAAAGAAGACAGTTAACTTTATCAGAAAGCATGTCGAACAAAAGTAATAAAATCATCAATAAACAAAGTAACAACAAATAGGATAAAGGCCTGGTCCATAACACACTGGACAGTGACTCTAGTTCACTTAAAAGCAACTTGCGTTTTGTTTCATACAATATTGAAGGAGTAGCTAGCTTGTATGATCCAGATGTGCAGATGTATTTAGCAAGCTTTGATTTTTGTCTTTTAGTTGAAACTTTTGTTGCAAAATTTCCACAGGCACAACACTTATTTCCTAATCATGATATGTTTCTATCAGCTGCAGTTAGTTTATCAGGTGCTACCACTGCACGACTGTCTGGTGGATTGATTATGTTGGTTAAAAAAGAATTGGCTTCTTATGTTGAAAGTATAACTTTAGAATATGATAATATGATTGTTTTGCAACTTTCCAAAGAACTTTTTGACACTGAAATGCCTGTAGTCTTAGTAGGTGCCTATTTGCCTCCTAGTTCCTCTGATTATTACAAAGAAACAGATTTATATAATGGTGTTGCTATGTTAGAACACTGTATGCTTGATGTGATTGAGAGATTGGGTGATGTTCTGTTTATTTTACTTGGTGATTTCAATGCTCGAACTGGCAATGAAAATTCTAGTGAGTGTGATGCTTTGGATGTTATTATTGATAGTTTTTGCCAGTGTGAGTATTCAGATGAACAGACCATTCGGGCATCCAGAGACCATACGTTGAATGATTTTGGTAAATATCTTTTGAATGTTTGTGACGAATTTGATTTATGTATTTTGAATGGTTTATTGGGAGATGTAGATTCTGCCGGTTTTACTTACATTTCTCCTACTGGATGTAGCGTTGTAGACTATTTCATTGTGTCAAAGTCATTATTACAGCTTCCTCTGAAAATGAATGTCGGCCAAAGAGTCGAATCAAAACATATGCCTGTTGAACTCTCCTTCAATTGTGGTGAACAAAACAACAAATCTGAATCAAACCCTTGTACTTTCAAATTAGATAAATTTATATGGAAGCATGAAAAAACAGAGGAGTTCTTAGAAAAGATTAGTTCAGTTGAAGTAATGCAGATTTTTGATGAAGCAGAATGCTTGATAAATACGAATATTAATGAGTCCATTACCAAATTTAATGAAGGTCTTCTTAAAGCAGGCTCATGTATGAAGACAGTAATCTACATAGGACAGAAAAATGTAACAAATGGTTTGACAAAGAATGTAGAGAGAGTAGAAAATTGGTACGACAAAAACTAAGAAAATTTAATAATACTAACAATCCAGATGACAACACATTGTACCAGGAAAATCGTAGACAGTATAAGGAACTATTAAGACAGAAAAAGGCAAAGCACCGCAGTGAATTGCTTAGCTCATTACAAGGAAACACTAACAACCCTACAGAGTTTTGGGCAAAAATTAAAAAGTATTTTAGTGCAAAGAATTCAACACCTAACACTATAAGCAAAGAACAATGGTTTGAACATTTTCATGACTTGTTTAATGATCAAGAACAGACAGAGATGAGCAATACTGAAAAAGATGAAATGACTGGAGATATAACTTCCAACACTGAAAAATTAGAGCAGGACATAGCTGAAAGTGAAGTGTATGCAGCTATAAGAGCATTGAAGAATGGTAAATCTGCAGGACCAGATGGTGTCATAGGAGAATTCTTTAAAAACTGTGCTTCATCTCTTGTGCCGTATCTAACCAAATTTTTCAATAAATTATTTTCTACAGGAACTTATCCTTTGTCTTGGACAGAATCTGTGATACAGCCATTACATAAAAAGGGTGATACAAACAACCCAGATAACTACCGGGGAATATCTCTTTTAAATATTTCAAGCAAGTTATACAGCCATGTACTTAACAGTCGTTTGAATGAGTGGATTGAAGCAAATAAGTTGATTGGAGAGTACCAAGCAGGCTTCCGTAAAAAGTACAGTACAATTGACCACATATTTACAATATTTTCAACAATACAAAAACAACTACTTTATCATAAAAAGTTATATGCAGCCTTCATTGATTTTAGAAAAGCGTTCGATTCTATAGATAGGACTAAACTGTGGAATGTTCTGGAAAAGAAAGGACTTAAGGGCAATAGTAAAATGTATAAAGCAATAGTTAGTATGTATAACATTGTGAAGGCTAAAGTCAGAGTTAGGGGGGAGCTGACAGATTCTTTTACATGTCCATTGGGGGTTAAACAAGGAGAAATATGTAGCCCTGTATTGTTTTTACTGCTTATTGATGAAGTAGCAAGAGAACTTGCCCAACGTGGGAGACATGGCATTCAGTTATTTCCTGATTTTATTGAAATATTTGTATTAATGTTTGCTGATGATGTTATTCTTTTGTCAGATTCTGTGTGTGGTTTACAAATGCAACTAAATGTTCTTCAAGAGACAGCACAAAAACTAGGTTTAAAAGTTAATTTGGCAAAATCGAATGTAGTTGTGTTTAGAAATGGCGGTTATTTAGCCTTGAATGAGAAATGGTTCTATGGTGCTGATTGTATGAAGACTGTAAACGCATATAAATATCTTGGAATAATTCTATCCACTAGATTGTCATTTTCACATGCTCTGACTGATATGGCAAACCGTGCAAGAAAAGGTATCATTAGCATTTTGAGATTACTTAATTCACTTGGTGAAAAATCCCATAAGATATTTTTCAAATTATTCGACACACAAATACAGCCTATGTTGTCCTATGGTGCTGAGGTCTGGGGATTGAATACCGACCTTACAATTGTTGAACGTGTACACCTTTTTGCTATCAAGCGCTTTCTAAATGTTAGCATTAGAACTCCCAATGACCTTGTTTATGGAGAATCGGGTAGATACCCACTTTTTGTTAACATATACACTAAGACAGTTAAATTTTGGTTAAAAATTGTTCATATGAGAGATGAGCGGCTACCTTATAAAGCGTATAAAATGTCACTTCTTTTGCATGAAAGGAACAAGAGATCATGGGCTTCATCAGTATGTTTTTTCCTGTACCAGTATGGCTTTAGTGATGCTTGGGAAAACCAGGGAGTTGGTGATGAGAAAATGTTTATCAAAATGTTAAAGGAACGGTTAACTACTGTGTATGTTCAAGAATGGACTGAAAGTATCCGCAGTCACGAAAGATATACCATGTACTCGACAATCAAATCTAATTTTTCCGTGCCACTTTTTCTACAAAATGTTAAACATATAAAAGCAAGGAATGCCCTGATAAGATTACGCCTAGGTGTCTCTCAACTACGTGTACATAAACTTCGTTTCAGGAATAATTTATCAGAAACAGACCTTATGTGTCCGATTTGCCAATGTGGGACAGAAACAGAAATCCACTTTGTATTAGTGTGCCCAGCATACGCCGACATAAGAGAACAGTTTATTGCTAAAAAATATTACAATTGTCCATCATTGTTTAAACTAAATGTGTTACTTGCATCTGAAAATAAGACAACCATCAGTCGTCTTGCCAACTTCATTATGAAAGCATTCAATAAGCGTAGCATGGTATTAGCAGAGCAAGTTTAAATAATTATGTGGTTCATGTATTTATTTTGTATTACTTGTTGTGTATTTTGTAATTTTGTGCTTATGTACACCCCAGTGATATGGGCCATAGGCCTAATCATTAAACAGTTCAGTGTCAGTGTCAGTGTCAGTGTCTCTCTCTCTCTCTCTCTCTCTCTCTCTTGTGATTGAAATTGTAATACTCTATATCTCTAGATTATGTTATTTGGAAGAATAAGCAATCATGTAGTTTGTGTTATTTTACAATCAGTCCCCCTGTCCATAATGCAGTTGCGTAAATTTTGTCATCCTTCCCCACCGGCACACAATAGCCTACTCTTTCCAAAGGCGGAAAGGGTTTTGACGCGTGCACAAGATGTTCTGCGTATGTTCGCACACGGATCCCCAAGATCAATCCAATCCCATCCAAGGTTGTTTAAATCCCCGGCGACCACAGATTAAAAAACCCCAAACAACTCTTGACCGTCGCTCCATCTCTGTTTCTGGTCCATCCACCTTGAATGACTCCCTTCGCTAAAAGCCTGATTTTAACTTTCAAATCCAGCCTCAAGCCACATTAATTTTATTTCTGACCTTAGATTTCCCCCTCTATTAACTATGAGGGAAAATCTAAGGTCAGAAATAAAATTAATTTTGTCCCACTTTTCAACAGCCATCTCCATCTCCGCAACCCTGCCTAAGTGTGTTGCTTGTGTGTGTGTGTGTGTGTGTGTGTGTGTGTGTGTGTGTGTGTGTGTGTGTGTGTGTGTGTGTGTGTGTGTGTGGTGTGTGTGTATGTGTGTGTGTATGTGTGTGTATGTGTGCGTGTGTGTGTGTGTATGTGTGTGTTGTGTGTGTTTGTGCGTGTGTGTGTTTATGTATGTGTGTGTATGTGTATGTGTGTGCGCGCGCGTGTGTGTGCATACTTGCGTTCGTATGTTTGCGTGCGTATGTGTGTATGTGTTTTATTTTTTATTTCATTTTATTTTATTCTTTTATATCGAGGATAATGTGTTTGTGTATGTGCATAAATTTGATACTTGTTTATCCTATTATCTGTGGATGGTTGCATGCATGTCAATGATTTGAATGCAAGCGCTTTGATATGTTTGCTTTACAAGATTCAGGGCTATATAAATTCCATATATTAATATTATATCGGGGCCTTCAGGCCTCGGTTTATTGTCTCATCCGAAGGATGTGTGTGTGTGTGTGTGTGTGTGTGTGTGTGTGTGTGTGTGTGTGTGTGTGTGTGTGTGTGTGTGTGTGTGTGTGAGAGAGAGAGAGAGAGAGAGAGAGAGAGAGAGAGAGAGAGAGAGAGAGAGAGAGAGAGAGAGAGTGTGTGTGTCTCGCTGTCTGTCAGTCTCTCTCTCTCTCTCTCTCTCTCTCTCTCTCTCTCTCTCTCTCTCTCTCTCTCTCTCTCTCTCTCTGTCTCTCTCTCTCTCTCTCTCTCTCTCTCTCTCTCTCTCTCTCTCTCTCTCTCTCTCTCTCTGTCTCTCTCTGTCTCTCTCTGTCTCTCTCTCTGTCTCTCTGTGTAATTCTATCCCATCTTTTATTCTCTGCTGGACTAAGGCTGACACAGAGTGAATTGCACACAATTTCCACGGTCCTGTCTGGTCGTTATAATTTCTTTCTCGTCTTTCAGTAATTTTATTCCACTCCAACCTGGCAGAGTAAATCTCCCACCGTCGAAGGAACAAGAACAGCAATTTCATAACAATTCCAGATGCTATAGTGACCATCATTATGATACCAACTATATATACAAGTAAAGGTGCTCCCATAACCTGTGAGGTCGTTGGGGAGCGAGATGTAAGAGTCTTCAGCTTTTCCAGGGGCCAGTATTTTGAGAGCGGCGCCCACCTCCTCTCCCTAACTGCTTTACCTTTTCTGACCCTAAAGAGGGCAGGTACCCATTTACAGCTGGGTGAACTGGGGACTGTACTTAAAACCAAGGTGCACGAACCAACAGCCATCCATTCATTTTGTAACCATGCTCGATGCTGCTTAACTTTAGCTTGGGAAAGTAAGCGCTCTGACCACTGACCTATCCCGTCACCATGGAACTACAGTTAACCATAACTATATAATATTTGATGGGTCCTTTTAATGGAGTCTTCCTTCATTTTTGAGGAGATGTGAGGCAATGTGTCTTGGTCTGACTGAACCCTGGCGGAGCCCATCACTCTTAAAGTCATACAATGTATCCTGGGTGTGTTTGTGTTATGCAGGCTACTGGATACACCTGATCCACTCTGTCGAGCGGATGGGTCAGTGAAGACTCGAACTCCATGCTTTCAGTATTCGTCAAAACATGAGTCCTCTACTCTAAACACTAGGCTACCATGCCACTTTGTGTAAAACGGCTGTCAATGGTATCTAGGATGAGAAATTTTGGATTAAAATTCAGGGAGTCGGGATAGTCTGGTAGTTAGATCTTTGAGCTCATATCATGATATGACGGCCCAGATTCGAGCTATTTCAGAGACCCCGTTCAATAGAATCCTACCCCCTCCCCCCCCCACATCCGGAGTTAACATCAGTATTGACTCCACGCCCCCACCCCCCTCAAAGTCCTTCGGAGGAAACTATAAACCGAGGTCTTGTGTGCGAACGTATGCAGTATATCTTGCTTACACGTGAAAAACCCGTTCTGACGTCTGGAAGAGTAGGCCATTTTGAGACGGTAGGAAGAGAATACAAAACTGGGGAAAAACCCGCATGCACACAGATGTCGTGAGATAGTGAGCGCAACGCTCTCACCACCAGACTACTCACCCCTCCATTAGCCATAATAAGGATTATGGAATGATCCGCAAAGCCGATTAGGGTGGATCGGTGGACTAGCGGTAAAGCACCTGCCTAGAAAGTGAAAAGTCCAGGTCGAAAATGTGCGGTGGTTCGATCTCCGGTTGGGCCCGAAATTTTCCCCTCATCCATTAGACCATGAGTCGTGGTCAGGGTGCTAGTCACCCCCTCTCATGAAGAAAGAAACAGACGTATCAGAACAAATAGGCAAAAACACAACACCCAAGTGTTTGGCACAGCCAATTTTCGGTTCATCTAAAACCTTCTTCAGGTAAAAAAATTGGCCAACTTCCACATCCACAGATAGGGAAATAAGAATGGTACAAGTGCTTGTTGAAACACACTATGCCTGGAAATGAGAAAGGTAGTGTGTGTGTGTGTGTGTGTGTGTGTGTGTGTGTGTGTGTGTCGGGGAGGGCGGGGACAAACCCTAAATAGTCTCTTTGTGTTTGTACGGGAAAGGGAGGAGATGAGGTATGTCTGCCAGTCTGTTTTGCTGTATACAAAATGATTTGAAATATGAAATTGAAAAAAAAAAAGCTGATCAAAGGCACCAGGGGGATTCGAACCCTCGACCTTCTGCTTACTAGGCAGACGCTCTAACCAACTGAGCTATGGCGCCTTCTTATATAAGCTTGTGTGGCAATTGATAATGAAACATAGGCAGACACTGCCACCACCTTGGCTGATATCCCAAATCCTTTCTTAAACACGTGGCCTGCTTTCAACGATCGTTTATGTGTTGTGTCGTAAAGTGCTTTTTGTCCTTACGTGGACAAGCTTAACGGAGGTGAGAACTCTACCACCAGGTCTGAAAACTTCTTGTGAAAACGCCCCTTCTCCATTCCTTCACTGTGTGGGCTGCCAATGCTCAGACTGCAATTTGCAAGACAAATTATTTTTAATTTGACCAGTTCTCATTGTCTTTGTGAGCGCGCAAATCGGTGAATTAACAGGTCAATAAAACCAGGCCGTGCTAAGGACGCCAGCCATTCCACTTAATTTATCCACCCCAGGTTACAAAAAGCACAATAAACTCTTTAGTGTACACAAAAAAGAGAATGATACAAATGCCATTATTGGCAAATAACACCGTAGAATGGACATCCTGTGCCTATCCCAGTGTTAATCATATCACTACATGGTCACCAGAACAAAACAGTACAGGTAAAATACTGTATTCTGATGAAAAAAAGGATGGTTGAAAGATTTGATGGAGAAAAAGCAGGCGAATGAACGCAGAGAATAAAGCAAGAGAGATTCTTCTACTTTGTCGAATGCTCAGACACGCAACTGTCATTGTCTGTTACATGAGCGAAAATGCGTTGGGCTGCCGTTACGCGCCTGACAAGTCAGGCCAAGCACACCTGACTTCGACATGGCAAAGAATTGTTAAATTTTAAGTCTTTCTGGAAAAAAGGCAGGGGAATGGACCGACAAGGTAGAAACAGACAAGAAGGAGGTGACAGGAAGAAAAGAAACAAGGCAGAAACATAGAGAGGGATAGAAAGAGGGACTTCCTAGCACATAACTTGCAGAAGGTGGGAATACTGTTTATACTGACAGGCCTCTGGCATCCCCCTCCCCCCTCCCCCCACCCCGCCTACACTGTTTGCTGTTGCTTGGTAATCTGCCATTAAATATATAATCTGTTTTCCTTTATGGATATCAATTTCTTCTTCTCCCTTTTGGTGTCAATTTTATATTTTACTTTTGAATGGTAAATTGTAGATTTATTTTGGTTTTACTTCATTATGTGTCGTCGGTTGATATGATGTGTGTGTATGTGTTTGCAGATGTTTTGTGTGTCTTGCATTTTATCATATATTACTATACTCTCTGTCACGGCTACGCTCTGCGTAAAAGTTGGACTGCTGTTCGTGGAGAGAGTGCATCGCCACAAGAACGGCGCCACCCATCACTTAAAAAATCATATTTTCCTGCCAGCGAATGTACGCGTTTCTTTATATTTTTGAATAGTCTGCATCAATGGGCAAGCAAAAAGTATTACTGTCAGAAGAAACACGTCCACAAAGTCGGAATGTAGCTACCTAAGTGGTGGGGGAAAAACGGCGGCATACGCTAAAATCTCACCATTGGTGAACCTTTGCGTACGCCACCTAGCAGATGGAAAAAACCCTCAAAAAATAAGAAAAAGAAACACCACCCAAACATTATGTTTATAATACTTTAAAAAAGTGCCAAGAAAAAAAATTGAGGCACCAGGGGGATTCGAACCCTCGACCTTCTGCTTACTAGGCAGACGCTCTAACCAACTGAGCTATGGCGCCTTCTTGGATGTTTTCTGAGGGTAAGTGATTATAAAACAGTTTCTATAGACTCCTTGCCTGTAATCTGAAGCCTTAATGGCAACACCTGCCTTCACCTTAAACAATCGTTTATACCAGCAGTGCATAAACGATTGGTGGGAGTGACATGACGTCAGATAACACCTGGGACATGACCTTGACATTGACCATGTACCAGCCTTGAAGTCATGGAGTGCTCCCATATTGGCATATGCTTAAGGTCACAAGTTGCTGCAGATTGTATTGGCCGTTCCTTGGCTTGAACACCCTGGGGAACCACCATGGACATGCACTCTATCTCACCCATTACACCCGGCAAACACTGTGAAAGTACCCACTGGAGGAGAAGCTTGTGTGCATGGCTGATTTTGATTATCTTGCCTAAAAATCACCCATACTCAGACTTCAGAGGAATTTTTCCTCCTTTAAATTGACTTTTTCCTCCTTTAGATTGTTGCACCAAGAGCTTGTTTAGGATGAGGACAATGTCAACATGGTGTTTCAAAGGATAACATTGTAATGTAGGGTTTGGCATTTTGCTTCCATCGATAACTGACTCAGTTTTCTGGCCCAGGCTGAGATGACAGGTCTTCTCAGAGAGAGTAATGGCTGGTGCATTAGAAAACCATTAGGGAACAGTCAGCGTTTGAGGCAGGACAGTTACAAACTTACGTTTTGCCGACGACATCGACGGCCTTGCTGAAGAAGATCGAGAGCTAGTCAGCCTGGTGAATCACCTTTATGAAGCCTCTTGGGTATAAGGTAAACACATCAACACAGAGAAAACCCAGTTGATGACAAATAGCGTCAACGGCATCAGCAGTGATTATCATCATACTTCATAGGCAGCAAGAAAATGGAAACTGCCCATAGGATTAAATGTCTGGGAGCTATAGCATTGGATGAAGGATCAAAACCTAAAATTCTCGCCAGGATAGCCCAGACCACAGCTGCAATGACCAAAATGAAAGTCCACTGTAACGACAATAACATCGCCATCAGCTTCAAGATTAGACTGATACATTATCTGATTATGTCCATATTTTTGTACGCATATAAAACATGGACCATAACAGCAGACATTGAAAGGATACAGGCAATGGGAGATGAAATGCTTTCGCGACCTGTGTGGTATTTCATACAACATCACAAATGAGGAAGTGAAAACCACAATCAAAAACACCATTGGACCATATGGAGAGATCCTGACTTCAGTGAAAAAACACAAACTGGAGAGGTACGGGCACGTCACACGAATATCTGTACTGGCCATGACTGTCCTACAAGGGACACAGTACAAGGAGGGAGACGAAAAGGCAGAGAGATTAAACGCTGGGAAGACAACATCAGAGAGTGGATTGGCCTTGGGTGGCATGACATGCTATGGGGATAGCGCATTTGGAGGGGTGTGGGAATTAGATATTTGAAAGGGCGTGGTTATAAGTTATTTGGAGGGGCGAGGCAGTTAAGTATTTGGAGGGGCGTGGTAGTTAAGTATTTCGAGGGGAGTGGTAAATAGCTGTGAAACGTGTCCTCTGGACACGTTGGTTTTTAAAGAAAGGCAAAAAAGGTAAAGGTGTCCCATAACCTGTGTGGTCGTAAGGGAGCGAGGCATCAGTGACCTCAGCTTCTCTAGCGGGCAGCATATTGAGGGCGGTGCCCATCTCCTCTTCCTCACTGCTTTACATTCCATGACCCTAAAGAGGACGGGTAGCCATTTACAGCTGGGTGAACTGGGGGACTGTACTGAAACCGAGACGTGCAAACGGTCACCCATCCAATTGGTGGCCACGTTCGGTGCTGCTTAACACTGGTTTAAACAAAATTGTATTCAATGTGTGTGTGTGTGTGTGTGTGTGTGTGTGTGTGTGTGTGTGTGTGTGTGTGTGTGTGTGTGTGTGTGTGTGTGTGTGTGAGAGAGAGAGAGAGAGAGAGAGAGAGAGAGAGAGAGAGAGAGAGAAGAGAGAGAGAGAGAGAGTCATGCTGAAAAATGAAATTTAAAAAAAAAAGGCACCAGGGGGATTCGAACCCTCGACCTTCTGCTTACTAGGCAGACGCTCTAACCAACTGAGCTATGGCGCCTTCCTGCCGAGCCCCTTTGCCGATAGTCAGTCTAAACTATTGTTAGCAAAACACCTCGACAGCAATATGAAATCCCTTTGCAACACGTGGTCTGCTCTCCACAACTGTGTGGACAATACAGTACGTACAGTCTTCGACATTCTGTTCATTGTTTGTCGATAATAGGGGGTGGAAGGGTAGGGGGTGGGGAGAAGGGTGGGAGGGGGTGTGTGGATCAGTTTGCTATTGTTTGCTGATATGCTATTAAGAGCATTTTTCTTCTTTCAAATTATCATTAGTTTCTCTTCGTCACTTTAACTTTTGTTGTTGCAAGGTTTTTTTTGGTTTTGCTTATCGAATGGTGATATGGCTAAGTTTATTTGTAATCTCATTGAGATTGCTTTTACGTGTGAGTTTATGTTAATCTGTCTATGTTACTCTGTGTGTGTGTGTGTGTGTGTGTGTGTGTGTGTGTGTGTGTGTTGTGTGTGTGTGTGTGTGTGTGTGTGTGTGTGTGAGTGTGCGTGTGTGTGTGTGTACGCGCACGCGCATGTGTGCGCGAGTGTTTGTTCGCACACGTTTTTGTTTGTATTAGTGTAGTTTTTTCGTTCATTGGCAAGAGCTTCGAGTTTCATCAATTGTGAGAATTTTGCGTATACAACCGTTTTCACTCACTATTAAGGTAGCCTCGTTCCGGGGATGATGTCTAAATTTGATGCAAGTGTGATTGAGGGATTTTTTAAATAATGCTTTTTGTCATTCGATCTTACCAGCGCGAAATTACCTAACCTTATGAAAGAAAAGAACAGATTTTAACATGCGCGCAAGATGTTCTGCGTGCATTTGCATATAGGACCTTTGATTATAGTCTTATCCAAAGGACTATCGGGGTAGTGGAGAGGGCAAGGTTTATTAACCCCGGGGGAAAAGATCCCCTTGAATATACGTCTCGGTTGTGGATCAAACCTGGGGTCTACTCTGGGCCACCAAATCGTGAGCACAACGCTCTAACCGCTGGGCTACCACCCCCCCCCCCACCGTTCTATGTGTTGTTTTGTATTGTATTCCAATTTCAGTGATGACAGATCCTTGCGTGGAATTCAGGTTGCTTTTTCAGGACAGAGTGCGTCGCTATGAGTGAAGCGTTACACATTAAAAATTTTTTCACGTTTCCTGTTAGGAAACGATGTATGTTGTATGTTTGTATACATGTCCAAAACAAAATATTAATCATCATTAATAGAAACATCAACCAAATGATCATTAACTATGTAAAATACTAAACGAATTACATACTTACATAAGCGCAAGGAAAAAAAAATTCCCCAAGGCACCAGGGGGATTCGAACCCTCGACCTTCTGCTTACTAGGCAGACGCTCTAACCAACTGAGCTATGGCGCCTTCTTACTACGTTTAATACAGAAAATTATTATCAAAAATAGTTTCTACAAGCTCATGCCTGTAATCTGAAGCCTTTTTGCAACATCTGTCTTCCCCCGAACCAATCGTTTATGATACAGGCCATGAATGAACGACTGGAGACAGAATGACATGGCGCTAAATAAAACTGGGGACATGACCTTGACCTTAACCATGTACCAGCTTTTTGTGATGAATTAATCCCTGATTGGTATAGTCTATTTAAGATGGAAAAGGAATTACTAATTTTTGAAGTCTTGCTATTAAAAAAACAAACAAACTTGATTGTCTACTTTAAGACACATGCATGAGTGCGCACACACTTAAGCGTGCGCATACACACACACACACACACACACACACACACACACACACACACCACACACACACACACACACACAACACACACACACACACCACACACACACACACACACACACACACACACACACACACACACACACACACACAACACCACACCCCTACCCCCACACACACACACTGCAAACATTTCAGCTGAGAACATTCGAAAAAAATACTTCCAAAAAAACCAACATCCTATGGAAAAAAAAGTGTACGGTTAGAAACAATTTTGCCTCTTTGAATACCGAATATCTCCGAAATCAGAATATAGCTACCTTAATGGCGTGTGTTTAGAGGGGACGTGAAAAGGGGTGGTAGTGGTCATATACGCAAAATCTTACCATTGATGAACCTCAGAGCTCTAATGATAATGGAAACGTTTTTATAGAGGATGCACAAAGTACTTTATATCATAATAAAAAGTCACAAGCAATACTGAAATTCATAACAAAAATACCTTTCATTCAATACAGTGAAACAAGCATAAATACGTAATTTAAACACCGTCATAAACATTGCTTCAAAAATGAAAAAAAACCCAAACAAATACCCCCCCCCCCCCCAAACACAGGGAGTTTTCGTTTTTAGTTTCACAGGAGTAACAAACAAACATAAAATAGTGCCCATCATTTGTTGCATAGCTGCGAGAGGCAGTGACATACTTTGCAGCCTGGAAATCTTGCAACAAAAGCAAAAGGCACAAAGACTTGGAACACTACACAAGCCCGTGACACCCCCCCTCCCCCCGCCGGATTTTGTGGCTAATCTGTAATAAGCCTGACCTCTTTCTATCTCAGGGGTCAAATCTCCAGAATCGCAGAAGCAAAGATAAAAGAGTGGTTTTAACGTTTTGACCTTGACATTGACCCGCAATCTCAAAATTCGAGATAACATGAAAGCCCTTGGTCTTAGTTCCATTAAATTTTTAGCCACCACTGAGACGCCCGTTCAAGGGGATTTCCCTCTGGAATTAACGTCAGTTCTGACTCCACTCCGTCGAAAGTCCATCGGGTGAGGCTGTAAACCGAGGTTCCGTGTGAGAACGCACGTAGAACATCTTGTGCACACGTTAAAACTTGTTCCGCCTTTCGGAAGAATAGGCCATTCGTGCCGGTAGGAAGGGATGACAAAAAGAAAAGCCTGCATTAACTTTGGTGTCGAGTTTAGACATCATTCCTGATGTCAGATTTCGGCTACCTAAATGGTGGGCAAAACTGGTCATATGCTCAAAATCTCACTGTCAATATCATCTTGTCTGTGTGTCTGCCTATCCATCCATCCATCCATCCATCCATCCATCCATCCATCCATCCATCCATCCATCCATCCATCCATCCATCCATCCATCCATCTATCTACCTACCTACCTACCTACCTACCTACCTACCTACCTACCTATCTATCTATCTATCTATCTATCTATCTATCTATCTATCTATCTATCTATCTATCTATCTATCTATCTGTCATCCGAGATTGATAGATGAATAGGTAGATAAACAAACACATATATTGACAGACAGATAGAGAGATCATTAGAAAGATAGACAGGCAGGCAGACAGACAGACAGACAGACAGACACAAGAATAAAATAGAATAAAAGAATAAAATAATATAAAAGAATAAAAAACAAAAAAAAACAAAAACAGACAGATAGATAGATAGATGGTCAGACAGACAGACAGACGGACAGGCATATCAATAGATAACTTTGCTTTTAGAACATGCCAAAGCTTGCACAACACGTGTGTAATACTATACATACAAGGAGGACATAGCAGAATGGACAACGATTATCTCTGTACAACCTTACAGCAGAATGGAACCCCGGATACTACAGAGGAAATGCCTTGAGCTGTGAGAAAAACCCTGAAAGCCTGCAGAAATCTGTGTTAAGATTTAACTTGAAAAATAACTTGAAAAAGAAAGGCACAAAGATGGAATGGGGGCGGTAGGGTGGTCGCCTTTAACGCGTGTTGTATTTGTAATGGGAATGGGGTCGAAGGGAGAGAGAGAGAGAGAGAGAGAGAGAGAGAGAGAGAGGAGAGAGAGAGAGAGAGAGGAGAGAGAGAGAGAGAGAGAGAGAGAGAGAGAGAGAGAGAGAGAGAGGAAGGGAGGGAGGGAGAGAGGACGAGAGGGAGGGAAAGAGAGAGAGGGAGAGGGGGGGGGGGGGGGTAAAGGAAAAGTGGGGCTGAAGTACTTAAAAAAGACAACAGAGGGATTCAAACCCTCGACCTTTCTTGCTTATTGAAAAGATGTTCTATCCATCTGAGCTATGGCACCTTCATTTCAACCAAATCTGTTTCTATCTGTATACCAGTCTGCGATAATGTGCATGAATGAGTTCATGATAGTTGAAGTGATGGTTACAAAAATAAAAAAAAATGTATGTAGGCACCAGGGGGATTCGAACCCTCGACCTTCTGCTTACTAGGCAGACGCTCTAACCAACTGAGCTATGGCGCCTTCATGTCAATGCCGATATGGTGTTTGAATATTATGGGATAGGCCCTGTACACACCTTGACTGGCCTCTCATGTCCCCTTGCAACACGTGGTCTGTCAGCTTGTAACGATTGTTTATGACGACTTTTTTCTTCGTTCCCTTGCTACAGTGCTGAGAGGTTCACCAAAGGTGAGAGTTTTTCATCTATCTATCTATCTATCTGTCTGTCTGTCTGTCTGTCTGTCTGTCTGTCTGTCTGTCTGTCTGTCTGTCTGTCTGTCTATCTATCTATCTATCTATTTATCTCTCTCTCTCTCTCTCTCTTTATCTATCTATCTACCTATCTATCTATCTATCTATCTATCTATCTATCTATCTATCTATCTATCTATCTATCTATCTATCTATCTATCTATCTGTCTGTCTGTCTGTCTGTCTGTCTGTCTGTCTGTCTGTCTGTCTGTCTGTCTGTCTGTCTATCTATCTATCTATCTATCTATCTATCATCCGAGACTGATAGATGAATAGATAGACACACACACATATTGACAGACAGATAGAGAGATAAATAGAAAGATAGACAGGCAGACAGGCAGATAGACAGAAGGATAAAATAGAATAAAAGAATAAAATAATATAAAAGAATAAAATGAAAATAAACAAAAACAGATAGATAGATAGATAGATGGTCAGACAGACAGACAGAGGGACAGGCATATCAAAAGATAACTTTGCTTTTAGAACATGCCAAAGCTTGCACAACACGTGTGTAATACTATACATACTAGGAGGACATAGCAGAATGGACAACGATTATCTCTGTACAAACTTACAGCAGAATGGAACCCTGGATACTACAGAGGAAATGCCTTGAGCTGTGAGAAAAAACCTGAAAGCCTGCAGAAATCTGTGTTAAGACTTAACTTGAAAAATAACTTGAAAAAGGAAGGCATAAAGATGGAATGCGGGCGGTCCGGTGGTCGCCTTTAACGTGTGTTGTATTTGTAATGGGAATGGGGTCGAAGGGAGAGAGAGAGGAGAGAGAGAGAGAGAGAGAGAGAGAGAGAGAGAGAGAGAGAGAGAGAGAGAGAGAGAGGAGAGAGAGAGGGAGGGAGGGAAAGAGAGAGAGAGAGGGAGGGAAGAGAGAGAGAGAGAGAGAGAGGAGAGAGAGAGAGAGAATGAATGAATGAACATTTTGAATGAACATTTTTTGAATGAACATTTTTATTGAGGGAAAAGATTAAGCACAATGGTGGCTTGTTTTCATCCAGCCCTCATAAATAAAAAAAAAAATAATAAAAAAATAAATAAAATAAAAAAGTGAATCAATCAACCAATCAATCCAAACGCGTAATTCAATTATAAAGCTATGAAAATCAAAATTTGTGAATAAATCAACCAATCGTATGATTTGAGCATAATGAGTATAAAGCTATAACATTTAAAAAGAGAGAGAGGGAGTGAGTGAGAGGAATAAGGTGCGGGCTGTTATTATCTTTTTCAGCTCCTGAAGAGGGTAAGAAGAAATGGACAAAGAAAAGAGAAAAACAGAATAGAAGGAAAGAGAGAGAGGAGGAGCAAGAGGAGGTGGAAGGAGAGAAAAAGAAGGATCAGGGAAACAATAAGAACTACAATTATGCAAGTTAGTACCTACTTATGTTAAGTGAGCAAAATCATATCATACACAAGATTATGCAAAGGCTTCATCATAAATCTGAGATACAATGTGCACCTAGACAGTTCAGTGAAATAGAAACGCTTTACACAAGAGACAGACATAATGGTGGGGGAAAGAGAGAAGGGGTGGGGAAGGGGGAAAGAAGAATGGGAGAGAGAGAGGGGAGAGGAAGAGAGAGAGAGAGAGACAGACAGACAGACAGACAGACAGACAGACAGACAGACAGACAGACAGACAGACAGACAGACAACAACAACAACAACAACAACAACAAAAAACAAAAACAAACAAACAAAAAAAAAAACCAGACAGGGAGCCAGTAGAACAGACAGAGAGATAGGCAGGAAGACAGAGAGAGACAAAAGACAACCCTGGAGCGAGAGGGGTGTAGAGCGGGGAGGGTGGGGGAGAGAGAAAGAGAAGGAGGCAAGAATAAGAGGGGACAAAAGTATTGGGGGGTGGTGGTCAAGAGTTGACATAATACTTACACATGATTGAAATTACATGGAATTAGTTATCAATTGTGTTACGAAATAAAATCCATTTCATCAAAATAGTGATATATTGTCCATAAGATGTACGTGATAGATTTTTTTAAAAACAGAAACACTGCAAGCTTTGTGAAGGTTGAGGGTTGATATCTCATTCCACAGTGTTCCACCAGAGTATGTGAGAGTGGATTTAAATAAGTCAATTCTTGGAAGTGGCACCATTATCTTATTGGCATGACGATTGACATTGATCGTGAATCTGTTTTGAAGTAAGGGGGGAGCTAAACCAGACATGATTTTATACATAAACACTGCCTTATTATGCTTAAGCTTGGATTTTAATGGAAGAATGTCAAGTGCTTTATAGTCAGAAATGGTTAATGATGAAGATTTTAAAAGAACAAGTTTTAAAGCTCGTCTATGCACACTGAACAATGGCTTGAGAACATTTGCGCTAGCCGAATCCCAAATCGTTGAAGCATAACTCATATGGGATATAATATATGCATTGAAAAACATTTTCCTAGCGTTTAGGTCTAAGAAATGCTTTATTTTAGATAACTGGTGTACACATTTTGATACTTTTTTGCATAATGCAGAGATGTGGTACATCCAAGAAAGGTTATTGTCAATTGTAATTCCGAGAATTTTATGATGGTCTACTTCATCAATTTTGTTGTTATTAATATAGATAGCCGTAGAACAGTTTGGAAGATTTTGTCGCTTTTGTCGAGTTGTTATAATTAAGTACTTAGTTTTTTTGGGATGAAGAGAGAGAGAGAGAGAGAGAGAGAGAGAGAGAGAGAGAGAGAGAGAGAGAGAGAGAGAGAGAGAGAGAGAGAGGAGAGAGAGAGGAGAGAGAGAGAGGGGTTAAAGGAAAAGTGGGGCTGAAGTACTTAAAAAAGACAACAGAGGGATTCAAACCCTCGACCTTTTTTGCTTATTGAAAAGATGCTCTATCCATCTGAGCTATGGCACCTTCATTTCAACAAAATCTGTTTCTATCTGTATACCAGTCTGTGATAATGTGCATGAATGAGTTCGTGATCGTGGAAGTGAAGCTTATGAAAATTAAAAAACAACAACTATAGGCACCAGGGAGATTCGAACCCTCGACCTTCTGCTTACTAGGCAGACGCTCTAACCAACTGAGCTATGGCGCCTTCATGTTAATGCAGATATGGTGTTTGAATATTATGAAATAGGCCCTGTACACACCTTGACTGGCCTCTCATGTCCCCTTGCAACACGTGGTCTGTCAGCTTTTAACGATTGTTTATGTCGACTTTTTTCTTCGTTCTGTTGCTACAGAGCTCAGAGGTTCACCAATGGTGAGAGTTTTGCATATGCTACCCCCCCCCCCCTCGCACCATTTAGGTAGCTGCATTCCGACTTTGGGGGATGGTGTTTAAACACGACACCTGTGTGCATGCTACTTTTTTTTGAGGGGGAGGGGGCATCCGTTTCTACCGGCATACATGGCCTACTCTTTCGAAAGGCGGAACGGGTTTTTAACAAGTGGGCAAGATGTTTTGCGTGAGTTCGCACACGCAGCCTTGGTTTGTAGTCTCGTTCAAAGGACATTGACATTCAGTTCGAGTTTTTGGTCAAACTTGGAAGATAGGAAGAGGCTGGGAATTCCCTTTTTTTTTCTATCCATCTGTTTGTTAATACTTTGTCCCTTTTCTTCCTGTCACATCTTCCTCGTATAGTTTCTGCCTTCATAGTCCATCCTCTTGCCTTTTTTCCAGAGAGACTTAAAAGAGAATAATTATCTTCCATGCCGAAGTCGGATGGTCTGGGCCTGACTTGTCAGGTGCTTCAGGGTAGTGCAGCTCATTTTCGCTCATATGACAGACAATAGTTGCTGTCTGAGCGTTCGACGAAGAAGAAGAGGAAAAGGAATTGATTGAGTGACTGACTCTTTGAGGAATCTTTCGAGTGAGATAATGTAAAACTTCTTTATTCTTTGCTATCCATCTATCCATCTATCCATCTATCCATACATCTATCCATACATCTATCTATCTATCTATCTATCTATCTGTCTGTCTATCTATCTATCTATCTATCTATCTATCTATCTATCTATCTATCTATCTATCTATCTATCTATCTATCTATCTATCTGTCTATCTATCTATCTATCTATCTATCTATCTATCTATCTATCTATCTATCTATCTATCTATCTATCTATCTATCTATCTATCTACCGAGATTGATAGATGAATAGATAGACAAACACATATATTGACAGACAGATAGAGAGATAAATAGAAGGATAGACAGGCAGACAGACAGACAGACAGACAGACACAAGAATAAAATAGAATAAAAGAATAAAATAAATATAAAAGAATAAAAAAAACAAAAAACAAAAACAGACAGATAGATAGATAGATGGTCAGACAGACAGACAGGCATATCAAAAGATAACTTTGCTTTTAGAATATGCCAAAGCTTGCATAACACGTGTGTAATACTATACATACAAGGAGGACATAGCAGAATGGACAACGATTATCTATGTACAACCTTACAGCAGAACGGAACCCCGGATACTACAGAGGAAATGCCTTGAGCTGTGAGAAAAAACCCTGAAAGCCTGCAGAAATCTGTGTTAAGATTTAACTTGAAAAATAACTTGAAAAAGAAAGGCATAATGATGGAATGGGCGGTATGGTGGTCCCCTTTAACGTGTGTTGTATTTGTAATGGGAATGGGGTCGAAGGAGAGAGAGAGAGAGAGAGAGAGAGAGAGAGAGAGAGAGAGAGAGAGAGAGAGAGAGAGAGAGAGAGGAGAGAGAGAGAGGGGAGAGAGAGAGAGAGAGAGAGGAAGGGAGGGAGGGAGGGGAAAGAGAGAGAGAGGGAGGGAGAGAGAAAGGGAGGGAGGGAAAGAGGGAGGGGGGGGGTAAAGGAAAAGTGGGGCTGAAGTACTTAAAAAAGACAACAGAGGGATTCAAACCCTCGACCTTTCTTGCTTATTGAAAAGATGCTCTATCCATCTGAGCTATGGCACCTTCATTTCAACAAAATCTGTTTGTATCTGTATATCAGTCTGTGATAATGTGCATAAATGAGTTCATGATCGTGGAAGTGATGGTTACAAAAAAAAAAATGTATACAGGCACCAGGGGGATTCGAACCCTCGACCTTCTGCTTACTAGGCAGACGCTCTAACCAACTGAGCTATGGCGCCTTCATGTTAATGCAAATATGATGTTTGAATATTATGGGATAGGCCCTGTACACACCTTGACTGGCCTCTCATGTCCTCTTGCAACGCGTGGTCTGTCAGCTTTTAACGATTGTTTATGTTGACTTTTTTCTTCGTTCCTTTGCGACAGAGCTCCGAGGTTCACCGATGGTGAGATTTGTGCATATGCTATAGCCCCCCCCCCCCCCCCTCGCACCATTTAGGTAGCCGCATTCCTACTTTGGGGATGGTGTTTAAACACGACACCTGTGTGCATGCTACTTTTTTGAGGGGGGGGGGGACATCCGTTTCTACCAGCATACATGGCCTACTCTTTCGAAAGGCGGAACGGGTTTTTAACAAGTGGTCAAGATGTTCTGCGTGAGTTCGCACTCGCAGCCTTGGTTTGTAGTCTCGTTCAAAGGACATTGATATTCAGTTCGAGTTTTTGGTCAAACTGGGAAGATAGGAAGAGGCTGGGAATCAAACCCAGAACCTTACTGTTTCTTTGTTGGCAGGGGAACGTCTTAACCATTCTGCCATTCTCCCTCTTATGCCGACATGAATTGGCATTTCGCTGTCTTTTACTGACTTCATTTCTCCCTGGGGTTGCGGGGAGCCTGTCAGTATAATAGCATCAGCACCTTCTGGAAATTCTGTGCTAGGAATTCCCTCTTTTCTATCCATCTGTTTGTTAATACTTTGTCCCTTTTCTTCCTGTCACATCTTCCTCGTCTATTTTCTGCCTTCATAGTCCATCCTCTTGCCTTTTTTTTTTTCCAGAAAGATTTAAAAGAGAATAATTATCTTCCATGCCGAAATCGGATGGTCTGGACCTGACTTGTCAGGTGCTTCAGGGTAGTGCAACTCATTTTCGCTCATATGACAGACAATAGTTGCTGTCTGAGCATTCGACGATGTCGATGACGAAGAAGAAGAAGGAGAAGAAAAAGGAGAAGAAGAAGAAGGAAAAGAACTGACTGAGTGACTGCCTTCTTTCTCCCTTCTCTTTAAGAAGTCCTTTGAGTGAGAGAATCTAAAATTTCTTTACTCTTTGATTGTTGATGATGCCATTAAAAAATGATTTGTTTGATTTTTTGTTATCGTGTATTCTTTCTCTTTTGCCGTTTTCTAAAATGACTTTTTTGTGTATGGTTGTTATACATTGTTGCTGTTATCGACCCTGTTTTTAATGAATGCTGTGAGCACAAGCGAGATACAACTATTACAGCTGGTGTGAGAATACCTCTTAAAATATGTCAAAAGAAAAAAGTTTGTCCAAGGCACCAGGGGGATTCGAACCCTCGACCTTCTGCTTACTAGGCAGACGCTCTAACCAACTGAGCTATGGCGCCTTCTGTACTAAAGTTAAGGAGTAAATTATTACAAGGTAGTTTTTACCTTTTCCTTGCCTGTAATCTGAAGCCTTTTTGCGACATCTGGCTTCTCCCTAACTAATCGTTCATACAGGCAATGCGTCAACGATTGGTGGGAGTGGCATGGTGACAAGTGAAACCAGGAACATGCACGTTACTGTTTGTCTTTTCACAATTTACCAAGCATGAAAGGATGACGTTTTCCCTATCCCCGAAGTCAGAATGCGGCTACCTTAATGGGGGAAAAATGGTTGCATACACAAAATCTCACCATTGGTGAGTCTCGGAGCTCTAGCTGAGGAACGAAGAAAAAAATCCATGATTGGTATATCTAAGATGGCAGGCAGATTTTTTTTGTTTATCCTACAAAGGTAACTCAACAATAGAATTTTGCGCACGTGAAAGAGCCCCTTGCAACAAGAGAGTTGTTCCTGGCAAAAACATGTAAGAAAAAGCCACTGTGATAGGGAAACACAATATATATGCAGACAGGAAAAGAAAAAAAATGGTGGCGGTGCTCTTGTGGCGACGCACTCTCACAGGGAGAGAAAACCCGAATTTCATGCAGAGAAATCTGCCTTGAAGTAGGTATACCCATACACATTATATAGAAAAAGCCACTATCACAGGGAAACGAATGAAATAGTGAAATTAGACTCTATAGAATAAATAAATAGGTAAACAAGTAGGCAACGCATTTTAAAATAAATAAACTACATAGATGAATAAATGGCAGATAAATAGTTGAATAATAACATTGGTGAACAAATAGATAGATGCTTGTTTCGTTCCTCAGCCACAGCCCCGAGATTCACTAATGATGACATTTTATGTATGCAACTGTTTTTGCCCACCATCCAGGTAGCTGCATTCCGAATTCGGGAGAATGAAGAGATAAAAAGGTAATGCATAAGCAGCCAGTAAAGTGACATAGCATAGCATATTTTTAAACACACAAAACTAACACTTTCAAACTTCAACATGCAAAATGATAACACAACGGATTTGTTTCCTTTTAAAATATATATATTTTTTATAGGATTTAAAAAATTTCATAAGCAAAGCAGTAAATTTTTGATCAGATTTGTAAACACATTTAAGTTATCAAAAATATTGACTGAAAGCTTCTATGTATGTGTTAAAAGACAGCTCCGACAAACTGTTTGTGGGTAGTCACCTGGAAATATCGGATTTTTTTTTTAGTGATAAAAGACAACTTGTCTCTTGAAGGGGGTGGCGTGTAAGGGGTAAGCGAAGGAGTAGCAAAGCGAGACGGGAGTAGGAGGGGGAGGGGCGAGGACAGATCATTTTGTTTATCTTAAAAAGTTGATATCGACAATCTTAAAATGTCGGGACCACCGTGAAACCCCTTCGAGGGGATTTCCCCCCTGCAGTTAACACCAGTATTGACTCCACTCCCCAAAAGTCCTCCGGAAGAGACTATAAACCGAGGGCCCACTAGGTACAGTGTACTGTACGAATGCACTCACCACTTCTTTCGCACACACTAATATTCATTCTGCCTTTTGGAAGAGTAGGCCATTGAGTGCCAGTAAAAACGGATGACAAAGGTAAAAAAAAAACCCCAGAGAATTATCTCTCTTTGCTCCTTTTGTTGATAAGTGACCAAAAAGTGTTTGACTATCTGTTCCGCAAGATTGGTTTTACTTTTTTGACAGCGATAAAAGGTAAGGGTGTTTACATAACCTGTGTGGTCGTAGGGGAGCGAGATGTCAAAGACCTCAGCTTCTCTAGGGGCCAGCGTATTGAGGGCAGTGCCCATCTCTCCCTCGCTGCTTTACCTTCCCTGTCCCTAAAGAGGGCAGGTACCCATTTACAGCTGGGTGGAGTGGGCACGAACAGTCACCCATTCTTTTGGTAACCACGCTCAATGCTGCTTAACCTTAGCTTGGCGAGAGAGAGTGCTCTGACCACTGAGCTATCTCGTCCCCACAAAAAGGTCTACCAAACAATTAAAATCATATTAATTATGTGCACTGTTTCAAAAATCCTTACACGAAATGTGCCAGTATGCGCGCGCCTACTCGAACGCTAGGTTGTACAATTTTTTGTTGTTCCTCGGCAATGGTGAGATTTTGCTATGGGGCAAATTTTGCCCGCTGTTACGACAGCCGCGTTCCGACTTCGGGGATGCACTGTATGGGATTGACGGGCAGACAGAAATTTTATTTTTCCCCGACATATCTGTTCTTTTATTTCGGGGACAATGGAATAAGCACTCGTGTGCTTTTTACATCCAGTCCTCATGTGCACGCGATTTTCTAAAATGTGTCATCCGTTCCCAGCATATGCTATTACATTTCTGGAAGAAAAAAAAGGCACCAGGGGGATTCGAACCCTCGACCTTCTGCTTACTAGGCAGACGCTCTAACCAACTGAGCTATGGCGCCTTCACTGGTCTCTTTGCTTAATAATAAATTATGAAATATTTCTTGTGCACCTTAACCCCTTGAACATAATCTGAAGCCATTTCACAACAGATGGCTTATTCCAAAACCGATCGTTTTATACATGCGACATTTAAACAGAACCCTGGAGTGTGTTTTATACAGCAATTAATGTGCAGCCAAAATAGCATCACCACATTCTGGAAATTCTGTGTCAGAAATTCCCTCTTTTCTATCCCCGTCTTTGTTTCTGTCTTGTTCCTTTTCTTCCTGTCATCTCCTTCTTGTCTATGTTCTGCCTGCTGGGTCCATTCTCCTGCCTCCCCCCTCCTCCCTCCCCCCAGAAAGACTTAATCAAAAGATAATTTTCTCCCATGCCGAGGTTAGATGTGCTAGGCCTGACTTGCCAGCGCTTAACGGCAGCGTTACACATTTCCACTCATACGACAGACAGCAATAGTTGCTGTCTGAGCCTTCAACAAGGAAGAAGAAGAAGACTGCCATCATTAAGGCAATTCAATTTCATTTGAGCATTCCTATCATGTTTTTTATTCATTTTTTTCTCATGTCTCTTTTTTTTGATAGAAAAAATAGAGAAACAGATAAATAGATAGACAGGCAGACAGAAAGGCAAACACACAGACAGGCAGGTAGACAGACAAAGGTTTGAACGGTCCGCCTGAAACTCAAGGTTGAAAATGATAGTTTGCCAGCTACTTCACACACACACACACACACACACACACACACACACACACACACACACACACACACACACACACACACACACACACACACACACGTGTGCGTGCGAGCGCGCACGCGCGCACGTGAGACAAGCCAAAATAATAATAATAACAATAATAATAATAACGTTACAGCTAAGGCACCAGGGGGATTTGAACCCTCGACCTTCTGCTTACTAGGCAGACGCTCTAACCAACTGAGCTATGGCGCCTTGTCGGAGAAAATTGTGAAATGAATTTTCATATATTATTTGTATACCTACTCCTTACCAGGAATATAAAACATTTTTGCTACATCTGTCCTTTCCCCACTTCTACTAACCGATAGTCAAGTACAGGCAAAACCTGAATTTTTAAAATTTGATTTGTTTAACGTCTATCGCTCATAGTGATGTTAAAGTAAATAGGTAAACAAATAGACAACTAATTTCAAAATAGATAGATACATTAAGTAATGAATTTGGCAGAAAAATCGATAAATACATACAAATGTGAATAATCGAGGTTCACCAATGATGAGATTTGACATATGCGACCGTTTTTGCCCACGATCAAGGTAGCTGCATTCCAATTTCGGGATAATCAGTAAATAGATAAGAAATGAATAGGCAATGCATAAACAGCCAGTGAAGTGACATAACATTTCTTTAAACACATAGGACTCCGACACCTTCAAACTTCATAGCATGCAAAATGATAACACAATGGATTTGTTTCCCCTTTTAAATCTTTTTATAGCATTTTATAGCACCCATCCTCTTGGTAACGACTCTCAATGCTACTTAATCTTAGCTTGAAGAGAGCGAGTGCTTTGACCACTGAGCTATCCTGTCCCCACAAATAAGTCTACCAAACAATTAAAATCATATTGACTTTGTACACGATTAAAAAAATCCTAACACGAAATGTGCCAATATGCGCACGCACATACTCGAGTGTAAGGTTATGTACATTTTTTTTTCATTCCTCGGCAATGGTGAGATTTTGGTTATGTGACCGTTTTTTCGCACTGTTAAGGTAGCTGCATTCCGACTTCGGGGATGCAAAGGCATCGGATTGACGGGCAGACAGAAAACTTATATTTTTTCCCCGACATATCTATTCTTTTATTTTGGGGGCAATGGAATAAGCATTCGTGTGCGTTTTACATACAGCCCTCATGTCGCATGCGGTTTTCTAAAATTTGTCATCCGTTCCCAGCAAAAATATTTCTGGAAGAAAAATAATTAAGGCACCAGGGGGATTCGAACCCTCGACCTTCTGCTTACTAGGCAGACGCTCTAACCAACTGAGCTATGGCGCCTTCACAGGTTTTTTAGCTTAATGATAAATTATGAAATATTTCTTGTGCACCTTAACCCCTTGAACGTAATCTGAAGCCATTTCACAACAGATGGCTTATTCCAAAACCGATCGTTTTATACATGCGACATTTAAACAGATCCCTGGAGTATGTTTTATACAGCAGTTATTGTGCAGCCAAAATAGCATCACCCCATTCTGGAAATTCTGTGTTAGAAATTCCCTCTTTTCTATCCCTGTCTTTGTTTCTGTCTTGTTCCTTTTCTTCCTGTCACCTCCTTCTTGTCTATGTTCTGCCTGCTGGGTCCATTCTCCTGCCTCCCCCCTCCTCCCTCCCCCCAGAAAGACTTAA
>CM060319.1:68115751-68128251 GCA_030674155.1 Stramonita haemastoma | reverse complement strand
GCTTTGAGACTACTTGACAGGGTTGTTCTCTACGCTTACTGTCATAATATATCCCGGCGTCAACCAGGCCCGAGAGATACAGACACCTGCAGTGTTGGTCAGGTAATTTGACTAACACTCTCAAATTCGCATCCGTAAAGTGGATGAAGCTCGACTGTGTGGTCCCAGTCTCCCCACTGAGCCCACAGCACACTCACTCTGGGTAGGAGCCGGCCGGAGCCCGAAAAAATCCCTATGACTTATGGGATTCGAACCCGCGACCTTCCAGTCCGGAATCCACGGCGCTAACCACTGCGCCATCGCGGCTGGTCATATAAATACATATATTTAAATCGAGATACAAGCAGAAGATCAAATATGCACGTTAAAGATACCGCAATTCGTGTCAGCGTTCAGTGGGCTACGGAAACACGATCATACTCAGCATACATCCCCGAAGCTGGAGAGCAGTTACCTTCATGGTGGGCAAAAACTGTTGCCTCCAGCCGAGGAGCTCCAGCCGAGGAACAAAGAAAAACAAATAATCGCTACATCACGTATTAAACGCTTCACTAAATACGAATACGAAAGCTTGAAGATGTTTAAGCATGTGTGCTAGCAAATGCTCGGGCGCATGCTTGTAGATTTCTATTTCCGCAATCCACCGATCGTTGGCACACATAATATCACTAGAATCTTTGAAAAGTAAAAAAAAAAACTCCCTCTTTTGCAAGCCTAGCCTATGCACACCCGTAGATACTGGAACACGTGCAAGTCTGCACTTGGCTTGATCTGGAAGTTTGTAAAGAATTCTTACTGTGAATCCACAGGTCGACGCAAAGATTTGAATCCTTGGTATCGTATTAGGGTTAGGGGTCTGTCACCTTAGTTATCCGACTATTGAGCTATGAATCCTGTTCTACTTTTCGTAAGAGTAGGCCATCGTGTACCGATGGGAACAGATGACACGATTTACAAAACTGCATACACATTGGGACTGGATGTAAAAAAGCATATGAGTTCTTATTCCATTATCCTCGATATAAAAGAATAAATAAATAAGACAAATAAGATAAATAAATAAATGAAGATGGAAAGAAGTTGAGGACGCATAGAATGCAGAAAAATGCGCCCCCCTAAGCCAAACAATAAAACACAACAAGATAAAAAGATAACAGAAGAAAAGAGCAAGGAAACAAACAGAAGGAGGAGGAAGAACAGGATGAGGCGAGTGAAGGAGAAATAGCAAAAAAATGAAATGATAAAAAAACGAGAAGATTTCTTTCAAAGAAGAAAAAAGTAACAGAAAGAAAGGAGGAATGTGATGACGGTAGTGGTTCATACATCCATGTTTTTGTCTGAGTATCAGGAAGTACTAGAGAACTAGACCGTCTGGTTTCCAAGATTCTGCATATTTCTGAAAAATAAGGCAGAAAGAGAGAGAGAGAGGGAGAGAGAGAGAGAGAGAGAGAGAGAGAGAGAGAGAGAGAGAGAGAGAGAGAGAGAGAGAGAGAGAGACAGACAGACAGACAGACAGACAGACAGACAGACAGACAGACAGACAGACAGACAGACAGACAGACAGACAGACAGACAGACAGATTCGGATCGTTTTTTAATCCCCCGTGGGGATGCTAGGGGTCCGTCAGTAGAAATAGCATCCCTACCTTCTGCCAACTCTGATCTAGGAATTTCCGCTTTTCGATCCCTCTCCTTTTCTGGCTTTTCCCTTTTCTTCCTGTCACCTTCTTATCTATTTTTTTGCCGTCTTGGTCCATTTTTCTTCTTTTTTTCCAGAAAGATTTAAAGAGAACAATTTTTTCACATGCCCAAGTCGGGAGAGAGAGAGAGAGAGAGAGAGAGAGAGAGGAGAGAGAGAGAGGAGAAGAGAGAGAGAGAGAGCCTAAGTTGGAATGCAGGTGGGTAATGCAGGTGGGTAAAGGGTCGCATTCGCAACAATCACGACTTTGGTGAACCTAAGCAACAAAAAAGAATAGAGAGAAACGATGTGTGTGTGTGTGTGTGTGTGTGTGTGTGTGTGTGTGTGTGTGTGTGTGTGTGTGTGTGTGTGTGTGTGTGTGTGTGTGTGTGTGTGTGTGTGTGTGTGAGTGAGTGTGTGTGTATGTTGTAGTGCGCGCTTAGTTAGCTTGGTGAGTACTCCACAGGGGTACCACATCAAAGAGGTTTTCAGAGACATTTTCTGTTTATGTCGGCTGTGCGCCAAAATGTGTGGGGTGTTTGCAAAACTACTGCTTTCCTTGCCCATCATATGAAAACGGCGCACAGACAATATTGGACATTTTTCGTAATTTTGTCTGTGTATGATTTTCTTTGCCTTTCTTCAAAAAAGGACGAAAAATGCTTTGCATATTGAGATTTAATTGGTATTCAGGATTTAAAAGGTATTAACATGAACAACAACATTTTTTGAGCATTCTACTTTTAGAGTAAGTATTGGAAAGGCTGAAAAGGCAGAAGGAGAGAAAAAGAAACAAAATCATCAAATATGATCAAAAATGTAACCCCAAAACCCTTTTAGACGAAAGGGAAAAGTATCTCAGACACAAACATTAAACATTAAATTTGGGTTCGGATTTCTGAACATAAAAAAAAAACCAGGCACCAGGGGGATTCGAACCCTCGACCTGCTTACTAGGCAGACGCTCTAACCAACTGAGCTATGGCGCCTTCATGCAGGCCGTCTTCAGTTAGATATGAAAATATTTTATGCAGGGTCCAGGCTGTAATCTGAGGCCTCTTTGCAACATCTGGCTTTCTCACAGCTTATCGTTCATCGATGGAGTATTGGAAACTTGTCCGCCATCACAATGAGGAAACGGAAGTTACATTGAGCGCTTCCGCTGCACCCAAGGGCGATAATTCGCCAATGGTGTGACCTAAGCGTGAAGGTACTACACAGTGTTACACTATTATTGCTGGTATAATATTTCAGAGTTAGTCATCGAAAAGTGTGGGGTGTGTGTGTGTGTGTGTGTGTGTGTGTGTGTGTGTGTGTGTGTGTGTGTGTGTGTGTGTGTGTGTGGTGGTGTGGTGTGGTGTGGTGTGGTGGTGTTATGTACGTTATTTATTCCTTTATTCTTTTACATCGAGGGTAATGGAATAAGCACTCATATGCTTTTTTACATCAGTCCCTGGGTGCATGCAGTTTTGTAAATCTTGTCATCTGTAGTGTGTGCTTGTGTGTGTTGTTTTATGTTGTTTTATGTTGCGTTGCGTTGCGTTGCGTTGCGTTACGTTGTGTGTGTATGTGTGTGTGTGTGTGTGTGTGTGTGTGTGTGTGTGTGTGTGTGTGTGTGTGTGTGTGTGTGTGTGTGTGTGTGTGTGTGTGAGTGTGTTCGTGAGTGCGTGCATGTTTGTGTGTATGAGTGTGTGTGTGTGCGCGTTGGTTTTTTTGTGTATAATTATAGGTGGGCACAGACTATGGTACCACCATGTTATAATGCCTGGCATAAAATAAAAATAATTTGAACATCATACTCCCAAAATACATGTGGAAAAGACAAGTGGAGAAATGTGACAGAGTAAACAAAGCTGGTAGATTCCTAAATAAAAACAAAAAAGAACAACCCTATAGATGATGGAGGGATGGGTGACCCAAAACACACACACACTAAGATTGAAATTAGTATAAAGTGTTCACACTCTTATTGGGAATTAAAAAAAACAGGCACCAGGGGGATTCGAACCCTCGACCTTCTGCTTACTAGGCAGACGCTCTAACCAACTGAGCTATGGCGCCTCCACGCACAAATTTCTCAAAACTACATAATTATAAAGCATTTCAAGCACGGTCCAAGGCTGTAATCTGAAGCTTTTCTGCAACATCTGGCTTTTTCACAGCTAATCGTTCAATAGAAGATTGTTGGAAACTTGTTCAAGTTCTCTCCCCTGTCGGGATACCGGGGTGGGGGTGGGGGTTTTCAGTAAAATCAGCATCCCCATCTTCTGGATAATCTGCGCTCGGAATTCCCTCTTTTCTATCCCCCTCTTTGTTTCTGCTCTATTCCTTTTCTTCGTATCACCTCCTTCCTGTCTATTTTCTGCCTTCTTGGACCATTCTACTTTTTGAATAGAAGACTTAACAGATAACATTTTTTTTCGCGCCGAAGTCGAAAGCGCTGGGCCTGACTTTTCAGGCACTTAATGGCAGCACAACGCATTTTCGCTCATAACGCAGACAACAAATAGTTGCCGTCTGAGGGTTCGACGTGGAAGAAGAAATTGTCACAGATTTTTGGCCTCTGATGCCATGGATTTGATGGCAGCCCCAGTTTTAGTTTCATTTACATTTCTGTGTCTGTGGTGAATTGGTGTGACAGCTTCTTGAGTCTGATGTTGATAGGAGAAGTCGTTGGAAGGACGTTGTGGCAGAGGGTACTTCAGATAGGGGTCTGTCTTACTCAGTGTGGTATCATAACTACTACTACTACTACTACTACTACTACTACTACTACTACTACTACTACTACTACTACTACTACTACTACTATTCTACTACTACTACTACTACTACTACTACTACTACTACTACTACTACTACTACTAAAATGGAGGCTTATATATATATAGCGCGAATCCCCAAAAACATGGGCTCACCGCGCTGTACAATCAAATCAATTTAAATAGGTTACATATGAACGTGAAAAATTTGACTAGCACAAAAAAACATAAGGAAAAATGCATGCACACACAACACACAGCATATTACACGGCCAGACAATAAAAGTAAAATAAAAGCAATACCATCCAAAAATGTGCAAATTAAACTATTGTTGTTGTCAGTAGGGGGCTTAGCAGATGGTGCCCTGCGTATCTTAGATCAGAACCCCCCCCCCCCCCCCCAACACCCATCTAAGTAACCCAGTAGCAGTGCCGGGCTCTAATAGCTGGTATCCTTGCGGTGGGATGATATTCATCACCTCCCAGTGGAGTTTTGATCATTATGATGGAACAGGACAAGCTTGGGTATGGAAGGGATGGACGGGATAGTCCAGCAGTCAGAACATTGCGCTCGCAATTTGACAACCCGGGTTCGATTCCCGGTCGAGGGGATTCATCCTCTGCAGTTGACATCAGTACTGGCTTCCACTCTCCCCAAAAGTCCTTCGGATGAGACTATAAACCGAGGCCCCGTGTGCGAACGCACGCAAAACATCTTGCGCACACGTTAAATCCTGTTCCACTTTTCGTAAGAGTAGGCCATTGTGTGCCGGTGGGAACAGATGACACGATTTACAAAAACTGCACACACACGGGGACTGGATGTAAAAAAGCACATGAGTGCTTATTCCATTATCCTCAATATAAAAGAACAAAATAAAAAAAAAATAGATAAAGGGGCGGCAAAACTGGAGTAAGGGACGTGAAAGAAGTGGGATAGGAATGTCACAGAAGGCCAGACAGATAAAAAAAAAGAAGAAGAAAAGAACGTGAACAGTTTCCAAAATAGTTCTGCCTCTGATCTAACTTTTGTTGATATAAGATCAAACGGTTAAAACTTTTCTGGAACAAACATAAACATCAGGTTGCTGTTTGTACATTTCGCCAGCCTTTGTTCCGTGGTAATAAGTGAAGCAAAGGGTAAACAAAGAACATGGCGAATTCTTCTTTGTCAACACGTGTCCCGTTTGTTCCCCATCGTGGTTTTATGTCTGTGTTAGCTGATGCGTAGCATGGGATCGATTGATTCAAATTTACATGCCTGTCTCTATCGGGAAAATATGGTTTTTTTGTTTTTAGTTTCTGTGTCTTGTTCTTGATTGGTTTGTTTGTTTGCTTGTTTGTTTCCTTGGTTTTTGTTGTGTATTTGTCTTGTCTCTTGCTTTTGATTGGCTGTTTATTGTTTGTTTGGTTATTTAGTTTGCCAGTGTTGTTGTTGTTGTTGATTGCCAAGTTTCCGACAGACGCTATAGCCGAGTGGTAAGGAATGCTTGACTTCTATTCCTTTGAGTCTATGAAGTTGCGGGTTCGTATCTTGGTTGCGTCTGGTGAATAGGGAGGGGGATTATTTTTATGATAATCTATATCAACTTAAAGTCCTTACCTGCCAGTGCTTTCATTTCCTTCGTCTATATACACCAGCAGAAGATCAATTAAGCACGTTAAAGATCGTGTAATTCATGTCAGCTGTTGGTGGGTTGTGGAAACACAAACATGCCCAACATGCACAATGAAATGAGCTGCTCTGAAGTCGGAATGTGTTGGCTGAGGCTAGCAGGCAGACCTCCTGAAAAGTCACAAGCATAGGAGAAGACCACCCGGGAAGGGAACGCACAGAGAGAGAGAGAGAGAGAGAGAGAGAGAGAGAGAGAGAGAGAGAGAGAGAGAGAGAGAAGAGAGAGAGAGAGAGAGAGAGAGAGAGAGATTACCACGCTTTTTGTTGCTGTATTTAATTGATGGTGTTTCAGTAATTTTAATTTCTTAAGTTTTTATTCAAATCTCTCGCTTGATTCTTTTATTTTGATATACTTGGAGCATTGATAGGTGAAGATAAAAAACTTTAAGAAGCTTTTTGCATTACTTCCCCCCAGATATTTGTTCCTACCAAGATTCAAAATTGGTCGGAAACTGTATATTGTTTTTATGATATAAGTCGATGTGTAACTGTGTAATAGATGGCAATAGTGTACGATCGAAAGTGTAACGTTCTTTATGTAATAAAAAGGTGTTGTCCTCAATCAGTGCCAACAAAATAGGAAAGGGAGAGAGAGAGAGAGAGAGAGAGAGAGAGAGAGAGAGAGAGAGAGAGAGAGAGAGAGAGAGAGAGAGAGAGAGAGAGAGAGAGAGAGAGAGAGAGAAAGAGAGAGAGAGAGAGACAGACAGACAGACAGACACCGATAGACAGACAGATAGACAAGCAGACAGATGAAAAGGGGAGATAAAAGACAACTAAAAGCAGATGGTAAGTAACTCTTTCCCCAGGAATGTCCCTGTCTTGTGATTTGTTTTCTTTTCCTCTGCGCTTCTGCAGCCCAGCTATTGTTTGCTTGCCTCACACACACACACACACACACACACACACACACACACACACACACACACACACACACACACACACACACACACACACACCACACACACACACGACGACAACAACAACAACACACAAACAACACACACATACATACACCGCACACACACACACACACACACACACACGTATGCACGCACACACACACACACACACACACACGCACAAACACACACACGCATAAGCCCTGAAGGCTCACACACTGACACACATGCGCCAAAAGTTTCGACAAGAAAAGACAGTTCGCTCTCCCAAGAGAGACAGAGACAGAGACACAGAGAGAAAGAAAGAAAGAAAGAAAGAAAGAGAGAGAGAGAGAGAGAGAGAGAGAGAGAGAGAGAGAGAGAGAGAGAGAGAGAGACAGACAGACAGACAGACAGACAGACAGACAGACAGACAGACAGACAGACTAGCGACAGACATACAGACAGAGGCATAGGGACAAAGAGAGATAAAGAAAAATGCAGAGAGACAGAAAGATACAGAGACATAATATACAGAAAAGAGATGGAGTTTGTGAGAGTCTGTGGTCTAGACAGAACAACAAAAATGTAGATAGACAAAAAACTGAAAAAAAGACAAACAGACTGACCAGACAGACAACAAAACAGACTAACCAACACACAGAAAACCAGAGCTAGACAGAAGTTGAAACTGCACACACAAAAGAAAAAAAAACTTGTAGCAAAATTTTTTTTTTACAAAGAAGACCCCCCCCCCCCTCCACAAAACTGTACATTTGTCATGGAAGCTTTACTTCCTTTCTCCCACATATCTGACAACTTTTGTGCCAAAAAATGGCGTGCTTGCCTTGACACTTCGACACAGAACAGGAACCGAACTTGTCATATCTGTGTCCAACAGAACACTAATTTCACTGCATTTCTCTCTTTCTCTCCTTTTTCCTTTTTCCTCTTCTTTTTGTTTTCCTTTAAAGTTTTCCTAAGGACGTGTAATATCGTGTAAAACCATTCCGTGTGACTTCACTTCTATCTTAACTCCTTCAGAAGTCATCGTAGCCCTGTGCTGACTCTTTCTGACAGTGTCTATCTGAGGCAAACTGAACAAGGTGGAAGCCATCTTTCTTCCGGTCATAGAGGGCATGCTCGGTAGAGCGGTTTTTGTCTGTTGGTAATAGCTGGCCTGCTCTTTTAAAAACGCTAGAGAAGTTAAAAACCCATAGAGTCCAATTTCAGGGATGGAGTACAGCATTCAAGAGTAGGCGTGGTTTTCCTATGTGAAAGAAAGAGAGGCTGTGCCTAGCCCTGCTTGCTTGTCAGCTGTGTGTCTGCTCCTTGAGTTTAGATTTTATTTTGTTAATAACCGCCGACAGCTACACTGCTTATGTAAAAAAACAACAACAACCAACAACAGCGATGGAGTGAAAGCAATGATAACGATTTTACTCTGTGAGAAATAGGAGCCTTGTACTTTTCTGTCAGTGCGAGAACTTTGCGCTTTGATTTGTTTTTACAAGATATAGCGCTATACAAATTCCATGTATTATTATTATTATCATTATTATTATTATTATTATTATTATTATTATTATTATTATTATTATTATTAGAACTTTCTAAACCATTGCAGTTTGAAATGTAAGAGATATGTGCGTGTGCGCTAGAGCGCTTTTCTGCCTTATATACCTCTGTTGTCCTTTAAGTATGTAGGCATGATGTTTTGCAACCATTTGCACATGGAATCTGAGTTTTATGACCCTTTTTGAAGGACTTGTTGGCGAATGGGGCCAAAAACAGTGTGAGGACTACTAGAAGTCTACTTTTGTCCAATACAGATGACGCTTATGTTTTTGTGACACCTTTCCTCAATATATTTTCTTTTTAATTAAGCAATATTACCTCTGAGGGAAAAATCTTCTTGAACAGACACGCCTGTATAGCCTTAAGCTGGCACCTTCAGTCAACGACAGTTTTTGTTTGTTTGTCCCTTAACTACACCTCCGAAGTTTACTAATGGTAAGACTTTAGCAGATACGACCACTGTTGCGCCTATTAAAGTGTGGCCAGATTTCAACTTTGGGGATGATGTCTAAGCACAAATTGCAAGTCCATCATTGTAACTACTAAGCTGCACCACACTTATGTCGAAAAAAGGTAATAAATGTCACATTTTCAGTTTTCATCAGACCACACGTGGTATATTTTCCACAACACCATTTTCCATTCATCCAGGGAACAAGAATGGGGCTGGGACAATTCTCCCTGTGATCTTGGACTATGTCAACGAATATTAAAGTTGTTTTGTACGTAAACTAAGGAGCATGAGCAAAGAAGCTTTTCAACACGGCAAAACAGCCTAAGCCCCTGCACTGTGCAACCTTTCTTGTCTCTTTTTATTAAACAACCATACACTACCACCACCACCGCCCTCTCTCTCAATCCCATAGACCTCCTCTTGCCATCCTATTTTGTTGGCCGATATCTGCTTTTCCCATCTGCTTATAGAAACAGATGTGGACGTGAGATACATTCTTTGTTATTTTCTTTGTAGGTGGTGGTGATGGGGGAAGGTGAAAGGAAACGGTGGGCGGAGGGGGTGGGGAGGGGTGGGGGCGTTGAGATAACAGGGAAAATGAAGTGAGGTGGGGATGTTCAGATACAAAAGAGCTTTGTAGGGGGGAAAAATCTTTTTCGTGACCTATTGGTGAGATATAAAGGCACACACGCGTGGGCAGACTCTATTCACACACACACACACACACACACACACACACACACACCACACACACACACACACACACACACACACACACACACACACACACACACACACACACACACAAACACACACACACACACACACACACACACACACACACACACACACACACACACACACACACACACACACACACAAAATTCGCTAACAGCTTGCCCTCCATACTTACCTGGTTTGCGTTCTAGTGCCTAAAACACAACTCCACAGTCTTCCGAAACTGACGGATGCGCACTCTCTGTCTCTGTCTCTGTGTGTATCTCTGTCTGTCTGCCTGCCTGCCTGTCTGTCTGTCTGTCTTCGTCTTCTGTCTGTCTGTCTGTCTGTCTCTGTCTCTGTCTCTGTTCTTCTCTTCTGCCTGTCTCTCTCCTCTCTTGTCTGCCTGTCTCTACTTCTGCCTTCTTCCCGTCTCTGTCTACCTCTGTCTGTCTCCTGTCATGACTGTCTCTGTCTCCTTTCTCTCACCCCCCTCTCTCTCTCTGCCTCCTCTTGCCTCAGCTATTGGACAGGAGGCCTAAATCCACAGGAAGTCATTGACTGGTTCATTAGATTGGCCACAGTTGTTTAATTCCGTTTGTTATTTATTGTCTGCTTGTTTGTTTGTTTGTTCCTGTGCTTGCTTGTTGATTGTCCACTTTTCTTTTTAGTTCTTTTCTCATTTCTTTGCTAGCTTGTTTGTTTGTTTATTGTGTTAGATCATATCAGGGCATCTTGGCAGATGTTAGAAGACGTTCTGCTTTTCGGAAGAATGAGGCCATTGTGTGCCGATTGGAACGATGACAAAATTTACAGAACTGCATACACACGGGGACTGATGTAAAAAAAAGCACACGAGTGCTTATTTCATTATCCTCAAAATAAAAGAATAAAATAAGGAAATGACTATCTTTTAAGATGAGATTTTGTTGTATCCTTTTCTGTTCAAGATAGAAATATTTGATTTTTGTGGCTTTATCTCGCTTTACTTTGTTTTGGATGCTAGTGGTGCACTTGTTCTAGTTGTTTATGCTACTTGATATTAGTTTAGTCAATGATAACAAAGTCTGACTAATAATGGCATAACTGAAGCTTGTAAAGTCTTTACCTACGAACGATTTTAAAATATTTTTATGTTCATAAAGTGGCGTCCTTTTGATGAATTTGACCACAGATTGAGGTCAGATTGTTGGGCGTTCTCTGGCTGAACGCAACACATTCTGTTTCACTGGGGATCCCCTTACGATCGTGAAGTAGGCGCTAGAAGATAAGTTTGCGTGTATAGTTGTTTTCAAGTATATTGCACTATAGGCAGCCGTACTCCAACTTCAGGCGATTAAAAAATATATTTACTGTATAGCGCAAGTTGTTATGCCAAGAACATCGTGGATAGAGACAATCTCAACATAACACTTAAAAGCATAGCAACATTTTGATGTAGGTCTCATCACTTGGCCTACATCAGTTACTGATCGAGATTTCAACCCCGACTTTATCTTTGTCTCGTATTGTTTCTGCACAGCAGAACCCCCCACCCCCTCCCAAGGTTTTATACCAAGCACCAATATGTCCATTATCTGTATATTTTCTTAAACTTTTTGTTTTGCGTGTACTCCCCCTCACGCAAACTGAGTCTGCAATATTCCTTTTCCCAACCCATCGTCTATATAGTTAAAACTTTCCCACCAAATCATAGTCTGAGCTGCTTCTTCAATCTCGCTCACAAGCGGAGGCGAGGCAAATACAGACGTACTACAGATGAAATCAAACTCTTTGGGGGGTACTTGCGGAGTACGCAGCACCAGTTGTTTCTTATTTTGTGGAGGGTTATTGAATCAGGCTGTGCAATGATTGGGAGTCCACAGAGCTTAGTCCAAATACAGACATTTTTTCATGTATGACCTTCGTGTATGATTCAATATGTCTCTTGTGCATAATAATCGTTTTTTTTTTCCATCTCCCACTCAAGTCCTGGTCCTCATTTCTTTATGTTTGTCTGGTTGTCTGTCTGTCTGTCTGTCTGTCTGTCTGTTTGTCTGTTTGTGTGGCCGTTGGTTTGACTGTCTCTTGTCTTTTCTTTTGTCTGTGAGATTAAAAGTGTCACGTTCTAATCACTAGACTGCTTCCCCACCCCAGCCACCAATACAATTACTGCGAGCTTGCATTAGAATAGAATCATTTAACATCGTCGTCGCCATCACCATCATGATCATCGTGATCATTATCATTATGATCATCGCTGTCATCATCGACATCTTCGACGTCATTGTCGTCGTCCTTTTTTTTTTCTCACCACCACCTCAACCATCTGTCTTGTTCTTTTTGATCTTGTTGTTTTTGTTGCCGTTATCATCATCGTCGTCGTCGTTATTATTATTGTTGTTGTTGATTTTCTTCTCTCTTCTTCTTCTTCTTCTTCTTCTTCTTCTTCTTCTTCTTCTTCTTCTCTCTTCTTCTTCTTCTTCTTCTCTTCTTTTTCTTCTTTTCTTCTTCTTCTTCTTGTTCTTCTTGTTCTTCTTGTTCTTCTTGTTCTTCTTGTTCTTCTTGTTCTTCTTCTTCTTCTTCTTTTCTTCTTCTTCTTCTTCTTCTTCTTCTTCTTTCTTCTTCTCTTCTTCTTCTTCTTCTTCTTCGTTGCCCTTCCACTTTCTCTTTCTTCATTACTCCTTCCTCAACAAACATTGTTTTCAAGGAGGGGTCTGACACGGGCTTCAAGATTAACAAAGGGTTACAGATGAGATGAACAAAGAAAAGAAGGAAA
>CM060319.1:68108251-68110751 GCA_030674155.1 Stramonita haemastoma | reverse complement strand
ACATGCTGATTTTAAATCTCGAAAAATTAGATTCACATTTTAGGAGCTCTGGAATATTATTCCATAGCCATCCTCCAGAGTACATAAGGCTAGACTTAAAAAGATTAATTGTTGTGAAAGGAACATTTATTTTGTGGGAATGTCGATAACTATTATAAGTAAACATATTCCTAAGAGAATGTGGAGTCTTACCATGGAGTATTTTATACATGAGAATGCCTTTATTGTATATTAACTTGGCTGGGAGGGGAAGTATATTTGCTTGTTTATAGTCAAAATCTGTTAGAGTAGATGACTTGTTAATGACAATTTTAATGGCTCTTTTGTGAACGCTAAGCAAATGTTTAAGTACATTTTTACTCGCTAGATCCCAGAGTGTAGATGCATAATCAATGTGAGATTGTATATATGCATAAAAGAATAGTTTCCTAGCATGTAAATTTAAAAAGTTCTTTATTTTTCTAAACTGATACAGTTTTGATGCTATATTTCTAGACATTTTTTCTGTTTCGACCATGTGAGGTTATTATCTATTGTTACACCTAAAACTTTATGATTCGTTACTTCATCGACTTTCACATTAGAAATTTATAGAGAGGGTAAAGACTGGGTGAGGTTTTGACGCTTTTGTCTATTGGTAATCAACATCAATTTAGTTTTATTGGGATGTAGAGACATGTGGTTTAGGTGTGTCCACTCAATAAGGTTATTGATACTTTTTTGCATTGCATTCAATTATTGTGTGCATTGTGTAGTACAAATGCGTAGTGCCTGGTTTTCTCTTTCGTCTGTAACTCTGCAGATCTGCCTGCTAGCCTCAACGAACATATTCCGACTTCAGTGCAGCTAATTAAAAGGTTTATAAGTAAATTTTTTAGATTTGTTTGGAAAAAAGAATGAGAATGGGCCGTGTAGGCAGAAAATAAACAAGAAAGAAAGAAAGAAAAGAGAGAGAGAGAGAAAGGAGAGAGAGAGAGAGAGAGAGAGAGAGAGAGAGGAGAGAGAGAGAGAGAGAGAGAGAGAGAGAGAGAGAGAGAGAGACACACGACACACAGACAGACAGACAGACAGACAGACAGACAGACAGACAGAGACAGAGAGAGAGAACAGACAGAGAGACAGACAGACAGAGACAGAGAGAGAGAGAGACATAGAGAGAGACAGACAGACAGAGACAGAGAGAGAGAGAGAGAGAGAGAGAGAGAGAGAGAGAGAGAGAGAGAGAGAGAGAGAGAGAGGAGGAGAGAGAGAGAGAGATGGGGGTCAAAACTGATAGGTTTTGTTTACAAGTTCATGGTAGAAGTTGTACCATGTTATATTCAAAGGGCATCACTTGTGAAGTCTTGCAGTCCATGAATTGCTCTGTTTTATGTGCTGTTGCCATAGAAACAGTCCAATATAGCCGCCAAAATGTAATTCTTCAAACTTTGATACATTTTTATCTATAAAAAGTACAGGAAACCTGGTTTTTGCAGACAGGTTCAATAACCTAGATTCTTTAAATCAACTGAGAGAAATCTCCATATTTAAAATTCGCAGTTTTTTTTCTCAAAATACTAATACTGATTTTAGCCACTTTTAGACCCGCGTTTACCCTTAAAAAAAGGCACAAACAAAGGGAGTGATAGGAAAGGGGAAATTTGTATCACAGAGTTTCCAGGAAAAGGGATGCTGTTTATACTGGAAGAGCCCCCGGCATTACCACAGGGAATGAATGAATGTGGACAAAATGTCATGCGTGCGTTTACACACGGAACCTCAGTTTACATTCTCATCTGAAGAACTTGCAGGAGAATGGAGTCATTATGAAAACCAAGTCAAGAGAAAAGAACAAAAATTAATATATAAAGAACGCCTCAGGGTTGACAAGACTTAAAGCTGAATATTCAATTACCGTGTCCAGAGCATGTCTTGGAGACCTTTTTCATTTTTTATTTAATTCTTTTATATTTCGAAGACAATGGAATAAGCTTTCATGTGTTTTTTGTTTACATCCAGTCCTCATGTGTATGCATTTTTGTAAATTGTCACCGGTTCCCATCGGCACACAATGGCCTACTCTTTCGAAAAGCGGAATGGGTTTAACATGTGCGCAAGATGTTCTGCGTGCGTTCGCACACGGGACCTCGGTTTAAAGTCTCATCCGAAGGATTTTGACTGCTAGACAATTCTCACCGCTCTCTCCCACAGCACAGTGTGAATGCTATGCTAGACTGGATTCACAATCGAATCACAAATGAAGGAAATGATGTGGATACCAAAACGTTTCCTGTACCGGCCCTCTGGTAGTGTCTGGTGAATATATATTATATATATATATATATATATATATTATATTATATATTATATATATTATATATATATATATATATATATATATATATGTAAAGAGAGAGATATATAATTATGTAGATATAGAAATAGATATGTATGTATACATATAATTTGTGTGTATATATATTTTTATATATTCATTTAAATATTGTTTTTATATATGCAT
>CM060319.1:68095751-68103251 GCA_030674155.1 Stramonita haemastoma | reverse complement strand
GACACCTGACTACCCCTCTCTCCCCTCTCTATCTCTCCTCTCTCTCTCTCATCCTCTCTCTCTCTCATCTCTCTCTCTTCTCTCTCTCTCATCTCTCTCTCTTTCTCTCTCTCTCTCCTCTTCTCTCTCTCTCTCTCTCTCTCTCTCTCTCTCTCTCTCTCTCTCTCTCCGACAACACACAAAACTACAACACCCCCATCTCCCCGAGAAACAAAGAAAAAAACTCAAAGAAAAAAAGGAAAGAGAAAAGAAAGAAAGAAAAGAAAGAAAGAAAGAAAAGAAACATAAGAAAGAAAAAAAGAAAAAAAGAAAGAAAGAAGAAAGAAAGAAATGAAAGAAAGAAAGACAAAAAGAAAGCAAAGGAATAAAAGAAAGAAAAGAAAACAAAGAACGTAAAAAGAAAAGAAATAACAAAAAATCACAAAAGTCAGCAAGTCGGTCAAAACAATCTTTCAACCGCAAAAAAATGTCTCATCACCCTCTCCCCTTTAAGGGCACCATCTCCAATACCATGGTCAGCAAGGCTCTTAAAGAAGTTTCTGGTCTCCTCTTGCACACTGCTATCCCCAGTGGTCAGAAGCTGAAAGACACAGACAGCGCTGGCCATGGCCAAAAGAGTTGAAGAAATGACTTTGTGATGTAGTGACCATCTTCTCGGTCCTCGGGGACACCGTGTGGCGTGACTTGACCCTCCCAGACTGGGGGTCCAGTTATTGGTGGCCATTGAGCGCTGACCATCGCTGATTCCCTCGCGGGTTTCTTTCTATCTTTGTTCCTCTTTTCTAACTCGTTTTCTCTTTCAACACACACGTGAGCACTAATGGGGAGATGGATAGACGCACGTGCACGTCACACCCACACGTATACGTGCAGGCAAGCAGGCTGGCAGGCAGGCAGGCAGGCAGGCACACACACACTCACACCACACACGCACTCGCGCGCGCGCGCACACACACACACACATACTCACACACACACCAGACACATACTGCACGTGTGCGCACACAAACACAGGAGACAGACAGACACATGAACACCAAGCAACCGGCCGGTCAACCAGCCAACAAGATCAGGGGCACACAATCATATGCCTAGTCAATTTTTTATCTAGTCTCTGGATATCGCTTCATTTCTGTCTGTATGTTTTTCTACTATGTCTCTCTTCTCATATATCTGTCTGTTGTCTGTCTGTCTGTTGCTGTTGTCTTTAGTTCTTTTCTTCTCTATTCCCTCTTCCCAAAATCTGCCTTTTAGTGTTTCTACATGTTTTCCAGATCTCTCTACCTTTAAAGTGTAGTTCAGAATATCCATTCACCTAAAAGATAGGCATTTCAATTCTTTTCGTTTTTCTTCCAAAGAACAATTAACAAAATGAATTTTTTTCTCTATCAAAAGAAAAAAAAGTCCCCCATCCCCAAAAGGAAACTGTGTATCATTCTGGAAGATTTTTTTTTTTACATGTAAACGAAAGATTTAGAATAATAAACTTAAAAATTTCTAAAAATATGGAAAAACTCACATCATTCCATATACCCTTTGTTCAACATTTATACACAGTAGAAAATACCTAAATGATAGAATGCTCCGCTTTTTTTTTCCTAAGTTGATTTGTGCACAACCTTAAATAAAAGTAGAAAAAACCATCAACATCAGAACTAAACGAATAAGCAAAATACTTGATGATTTCTTACGTTGTTAAAACCAAAGCCTTGACCTTCAGGAGAGCAGAAGCTACTCTCTCTCAATTTTCTGTAGATCGAAGATGAGACTTAAAGAAAGAGAATGACCCGAACAGCACACAGACTGACGCTAAGTGAACAGATCGTTAAGTTCTGTGCATCCACAGACTTGATCCTTTCTTCCTCTGGTTGGCTGAAAGCAGGAGCAATGTCCTGGCGCTTTGACAAAGTGTTGTTAATTGACCCACATGCGTCTTCTACACTCCTATCGAAGGATTTCATTGTCACGTATCCTCAAAAATGCTGGATCTATTTCTAGTCCCTGATCGACCCAAGAAGGCTCAAAAGATACGTCACACCAAGATTTCTATCTCCAAGCTTTTGTCTATTTTGGGGTTGAGAAAAAGTTAAAATAGGCTGTGTGGTTTTATGGCTTGAAAACTGTATAGACGAAGTAGATTAGCGAGCGAAGGGTTTCTGTTTGTTTGCTTGTTTGTTTAAGACATTGGTCAGGGTTAGAAACCCCAGTGATTAAAACATAACCCAAATTACCTGTGAAATATCCCGAAGTCGAAACGCGGCTACCTTCATGGTGGGTAAAAATGGCCGCATACGCAAAAACTCACTATTGGTGGACGCCAGAGCTCTAGCCGAGGAACGAAAATAAAACAAAAGCAAAAAAAAACAAAAAAACCCATGCAAAATACATGGCTCAGTTCTTTCCTGAATTGTGTTGTCCTGAGACATAGGAGGAGAGGTGGGATGGGAGAGAAATCAATGCTTAAGTCTGTGTAAGTGCAAATGGATACAGAAAATCGAAGTCTTGCCTATTTAACGTTGTAATCTATAGCTGTCTTTAGTTAGGTATATAAACACACTTTGCTATAACATCCGCTCAGAGAAAACAGAGGGATGCTTAAAAACCACAAGATTAAAAGAGGTATATACATACAATTCCATTATATTGTCCTTAGGATGTGAGCAGTGCACAGCCATACGCCTGTCGTTTTCTTCTGTTTTCCCCAATTATATATTACTACATTTTGTTAGGCTTAGTCTATTAAAAAAAAACACCTTTTAAATCCAATGCTATTCACAGCATTTATAAACATAATTTAATGAATTGTTCTTTTTAATTTTTTGTTTTTATGTTTAGTAAAGTAAATAAGTCATCATATTTTTTTATGCGTACCTTGTTTAGCATTAGATGTTACAACTTTCAACTTTATTCATATTATCTGCCTCACAACAAAAGATGAGTTCCCTCTTGGTATCTTTACAAACGTAATGTATCTTAAAGATGAATATTAAACATTAAAGAAACATCTTCTTCCGAAAGCTTATGTTAGACAGTCTTGCTTATATCTATCATAATTATAGATAGTACTACTTTTTAGGCATGGTATGTTTTCTCTGTTTATCATACTTAGTTACTACTTAGTCAGGAATTTGTTTTGCAGTTATCTTTTAAAAAAAGTATTTACTGTGTACAATGATACACATAAAATTCAGCCAACAAAATACACCGATCTGGTTTTTTTTTCTCCCTGGAATGATCTTCTACAGTTTTTCTGTCATTACAGTTTTCATTTATTTATTTACTTAAACTATTTAAGCTTACATTTGACAAAGTTATAATTTTGGAGAAAATGAAAAAGAAAAGAGTGAAGGTTACAGAAATGTGAGGTAGCCCTGTGGTACACCGACAACAATCAGTAAAGGAACTGTCAGACATCTCAGTCAAGTGAACACTTTTGTTTTTTGATCATGCAGACAAGCAGTGACAGCAATCCATTTTCTTATACCACACTCCAGACAGTCAGCTTTTCACAATGGGGATACAGTAGTGTCAAAAGCTGCTAAAACGTCAATACAAGTAAAAAAAAATTACAATATTTTGGCGGAATCGGCTGTAAAAGCTAATGTAGGTGATTTTGTATTTTGAACATTAAGCAATCTGTCTGCCTGTCTGATTGTCTGTCTCTGTGTGTGTGTATGTCTTTCTCTCTGTGTCTCTCTCTGTCTCTGTCTGTCTGTATGTCTCTCTCACACACACACCGCACACGTAAGGGCGGGGGACTAGATAGCCTGGTGGTTAAAGCGTTGCGCTCGTAATTGAATGGCGTAGGTTCGAGCCACCACCGAAATGCTTTCGTCCAAGAGGATTTTTCCCTTGGAGTGCCGACTCCATTCCCCTCCGGATGAGACTATAAACCGAGGTCCTTTGTACGATCGCACGCAAAACATCTTGCACACACGTTAAAGCCTGTTCCACCTTTCAGAAGAGTAGACTATACCACTGGGACCTAATGAAAAAATCGACAAAATCGCATGCACGCGGAGACTGGATGTAAAAATAAAAGCACACGAGTTAGTATTCTATTATTGAAATAGATAATAATAATAAAAGTAAATGATGAAATTGCTTCTTTGTTGCAGTGAACCCTTACGAGACAGAGAGAAGAACAATACGGTGTTATCAAACTGTGGGTGTATAAAATTATGGTTATGATATTATGAGTACAACGGAAAGCGCAGAATACACACCGATCTGATCTACATATGCACTGGGCTTGCAGGTAAGTAAGCAAAGTGTTTTAATTGAACTTTTACTGTCTGTGTGTATGTTTGTTTGTGTCTGTCTGTGTGTTTGTTTGTAGGTATCTGTATGTTATCACCGTGCATGAGCACTGTTTTAAAGTGTAAAGCTGCATAATTCTGCTGTTTATCATTTTATCTTTTATATTTTTTCCGTTCCACGGATAGAGGTCTGAGGTTCACAAATGATGTAATTTTGCGTATGCAGCCGTTATTACCCACAATTAAGGTAGCAGCATTCCGACTTCGGCGATAGCTAGTCACTTATCTTAAAAACTAGTTGTAGAAAAGCATCAGAGAGATGGTACAGCTACAGACGTTTGCAAAAGGTTCACCTGCTTTAATGAGTCAGGATTAAAGATTTGCTGTCATCCTAGTGTAGCGCTGTCATCTACTTGGTTACTGGTTACTGCTTTTTGGTTACTACTCTTTGGTTTACTGCTCTTTAGTTACTGCTCTTTGGTTTACTGCTCTGTGGTTTACTGCTCCGAAGACTGATCAGGGGGTAGGGACCAGGGGTGGGGAGCGGGCATGGATTTATGTTCCAAACGACCGACATTTTGTGACACGATGATGGAATGCTTTGCCTGATTCTCGTTACTGCCTGTAATTTTTGTGTGATCGCTCGGAAGGTTTTCTAATTGCTTGGTGCGGATGAGCGACTTTGTGATGGACTTGTGGTGGTGTTTTTTTGTTTTTGGCGAATCGGTGTTGCGTGTAAGAAGGTCATGTATGTTAGTGTGTTCTGATTAGTTTGATCGGTAAATAGTTTGACATGTGAGGTGGATCTGGATGCTCAATTGAATCAGTACTTAAACACACACAATCAGACAGACAGACAGACAGACAGACAGACACACACACACACACACACACACACACACACACACTCTCTCCTCTCTCTCTCTCTCTTCTCTCTCTCTCTCTCTCTCTCTCTCTCTCTCTCTCTCTCTCTCTCTCTCTCTCCACACACACACATACACACACACGCGCGCGCGCGCATACCTTGTCTTTGCGGCAGTGCTGCATCCTCTACAGACTTATCTGCTGTAGTGTTTTGTATACATTTTATTTTAAAAGCTGTAGTTCGTTTTTATTGCATAAGAATATGAAAAGGTTTTCTTTTTTTTTTTTTACCCCCCCCCCCTCTTTCTGAGAAACCCACGTACAGATTCGATGAAACTGGACCTTAAGGATAATAGTTGTATCCCCTCTGGAGTTATCAGTGCACTGTTTTATTGGCTGTTGTTTCATTTACGCATTTTTCTTTGAGTCAGGCTGCGGATACCTTCTTCACCTACACGTATTACATACTTTATTTGACCATTTGGGCACCACTGAAGATTTGGCAGCCGGCTTTCTTCACTCCTCACAGTTCTCAGTTTTCCGCATTATGTCGATCCACTCAAGGCCAGTCCACTCTCTGCTGTTGTCTTCCCATCGTTTCCTCTGTCTCCCTCCTTGAACTGTTCCCTGTAGGACAGGCCTGGCCAGTCCAGATAGGTGTTCGTGTGATGTGCCCGCATCGCTTTAGTTTGAGTGTTTCACTGAACTCGGGAGCTCTTTCTATGACCAGATGACATTTGTAATTCTGGTTTTCACTCCCTTTTTTGTTACGTCTGCTTTGTATGAGATACTAAGAGTTTAACAGCAATCTCATTTCCCTTGCCTGTATCCTTCTTGCAAAGTCTGCCGTTATGGTCCACGTTTCACTTGTACACAAAAATATAGACATGATCAGGGAACACATCAGGCTGATCTTGAAGCTAATGGCGGTGCTTTTGTCAGTCTAGGTGACGTTCTTTTTTTAAAACTTACTTTTATGGTCCAAGTGACTTTAAGTATGGTTATTGCAGTTGTGGTCTGGATATACTGGAGATTTAATCGGGTTTTTATCCTTCATCCGGTACAACAGCTCCCTGATATTCAAAGCTATAAACGGTCTCAATTTTCTTGCCGTCTATGGTAACGTTTGTACTGATACCATTGGCACTATTTGTCATCAGGTGGGTTTTCTATGCACGGATCTGCATGTCATGATATACCGAAGAGGCTTCATTAAGGTTATTTACCAAGTTAGCTCTTGCTCTTCTCCAGGAAGGTCGTCATTGTCTTAGGCAAAACGTAGGTTTGTGATTGCCCTGCCTCCAATGCTGACTGTTCCCTCATGATTTTCATGTGCTTCAGCTATCATTCTCTCTAAGAAGATGTTGAAGAGGGTGTGAGAGAGCAGACATCCTTGGCGTACTCCAGTTGTGGTTCTGAACCAATCTCCTATGTTGCTGTCGTATAAGACTGCACTGGTTGCCTTGTTATAGAGGAATTCTGTGGTTCTGATCAGGTTGGCATAATCTCAACACCCTTAGGGTTGCCCACAAAAATGTTTGAGAGTGTAGCTAGAAGAAATGTAAAAAAAACCCACCTACTCTTAGTTCACTAGGATCCGCTACCAAGATTCGAACTAGCGACTATATGGACCCACAGAATTGAAGCCTAACAGTCTTATCTACTATACCGTAGCGTTTGTCACACATGATATTCCGGGCATACTGCTTACACTGTAAGCCTATTTTCTGCTGTAAGACCCCAGTGTGTGAAATACACAGGGTAATTATATCTCGGGCACACTGCTGACAGAGTAAGCCTATTAACTCACTGCCTGTGCGCTGTCTGTCGGCTTTGCTATTTTCTGCTCGTTCACAGTTTTGCTGTAGGTGGAGAGAGTTGACTGGGCTCTAAGGTAAAGAAAAGCCACTGACCGCAGAGTGGAGACATGCATTTTGCTTTTTAAGTATAAGGGATTTTTTTCTTTAGGCCAACACATCCAGCCGAAGTAAACACTCCACTCCAGTGTATTCCACTCAACTTTGTTCCATTCCACTCTGTTTCACCCCATTTTCTCTATTCCAACCCATTCTACTCTGTTTCAGTCCAATCCCCCTCCCCTCTGTTCCATTCCATTCCTCTCTATTCCATTCCACTCCACCTTATTTTATTCCGTTCTGTTCCACTTCACTTAACTCTCACCTCTTCAATTCCACCCCACTCTATTCTATCCCACTTCCCTTCACTCTATTCCATCCATTCACTTTACTACATTATGTTTCACTCCGCCTTATTTCATTCCATTCTATTCTATTCCCTCCAATCTATTTCATTCCACTCTCCCCCCCCTCCACTCTGTTCCATTTTATTCCACTACGCTTCACTCTATTCTATTCCA
>CM060319.1:68083251-68088251 GCA_030674155.1 Stramonita haemastoma | reverse complement strand
AGAACGGAAATTAAGATGTTTATGAAGGCCAAACGTGAAGAGACCAAGACACGGACCTGATGAAGACAGTTTTTTTTAATGCAAGACCGAGGCAAAAAAAAACAACAACCCCCAAACAAAAACAACCCAAAAATAGATGAAAAGGCAGACCCCCAGCTTCTCTCATTGGCAACATCACCGAATCCTGTGACATGAGAAATTCAAGCAATCAAACTACCGGACATTTGTTTGCATGGCCATATTGGGTAGAATGCGTAGCACATGGTCCTCTTCTGTGCTTGTGATTCTGCAGGAGGTCTGCCTGCTGGCCTCAGCTGACACGTTCTGACTGCAGGGCAGCTCATTAAAAAGTTCATCAGAAAAGGTTTCAGATTTGCTTGAATAAAGGCATTAGAAAGAGCTGTGGGTAGGCAGAAAATAAGCACGAGAGATATACAGATTTGATTTCTTCTTTTATTCTTTTATATCGAGGATAATGGAATAAACACTCTTGTGCTTTTTTACATCCAATCCCCGTGTGTATGCAGTTTTGTAAATGTCATCTGTTCACACCGGCACACGATGGCTTTTCTTACAGAGAGACAGAGAGAGAGGGAGAAACAGACAGATCGAGAGAGAGAGAGAGAGAGAGAGAGAGAGAGAGAGAGAGAGAGAGAGAGAGAGAGAGAGATGAGAGAGAGTGAGAGAGAGACAGAGAGACAGAGACAGAGAGAGAGAGTGAGAGTGAGAGAGTGAGAGAGACATAGATAATATTTTTGCTAATCAACAACAACATCATAATTCAATTTAACCCAGAAAGAGAAGGGAGAGAGAAAAGTTCTTTAACCACAACAACAGCTGCGTAAGTCAACAAACAAAACTCTAGACATACCCCGTTTTTTCATAAATCCCATCAGTGTCAGTGTGTGGCCACTCAGTCCAAAAGCCATTTTCCACTTCAGTGCAGACGATTCTGGCCAGACTGAAGGCCACACTCCACTGTTAGTAGATCTGTAGTTTAGAGATAACGCATCTGCCTAGAAAATGTGCCGGTGTGTATGCATGCTTGTAGATGCATGCATGCCCTTTTGAGTTTATTTATTATGCGGGTTTGTGTTTGCATAAATTTGAAAAAAAAATTGTGATAGAAGAGTGCTGGGCTGAAAAAACGGACAGTATCTGGAAATATTTCAACATGCTTGAGGAGCTTTATGATATCTTAAATGAATAAGTGTGTTTTACACCGTGTGGAGCATGCAATCGAGAGATATTTTTTCATTTGTGAGTGGACAATGAAGGTTGTATTTGCTTAGTTTGTACAACTTAAAACGAAAAGTATAAATATATCATGTATGTACGATCAATTTTCTTTGGTAAACATCTTCTCGTTTGAATTATTATTATTTTTTCACGTGTGTATTTGCTTTATAACAACAACAAAAAGAATACAAAAGTTAATTACAAAATAACAGACAACAAAAAATGCAGGTTCGATTCTTGTTTGTGACTGATCCACCCCTCTATCCACAAGACCTTGAGTGGTGGACTGGGTGTTAGTCTTTCCTTAAACAATAAACCGAGGACGCGTGTGCAACAGACATTTAGCGGACGTAAAAGAACCAACGGCAACAAGAGAGTTGTCCCTGAAAAAATTATATAGAAAAAAGACTCTCTGATAGGGAATAAACTACACTTGCAAATAGAAAAAAAATGAAAAAAATATAGTGGCGCTACTCTTGCGGCGACACGCTCTCCCAGGTGGAGAACAGCTCGAATCTTACACAGAGAAACCTGCCACGACTGAAACTGTTTTTCAATTCAATTCAACTTCCGAATGATATAGTGTCTTGGGTTAAAAGAAGTGCTTATTCTGAAAGAAATATAAATGGCATATGACTTGATGATACGAACAACAACAAAGAAATTGCTTATAACTTGCCTTAACAAAGAAATAATAAAACTAAGAAGTAATATGACAGTAGGCACATGTTCAGATAACAGCATGATATGTTTTTCTTCGTACAATTCCGACTGTAGTGAATGAACAGATCACCTTTCCCAATTTTGTTGCAACCCGATTTTGAAAAGAAAGCTATAACTGATTTAAAGAAGTTGATTAAAAAAATAAAGCAAAAAACAAGCAAGCAAATTAAAGTAATTTTTTGTATAGAATGAACTCAGATGAATGATTTTATTCAATCAAGAAAAAAGGAAAAAGAGCCCTGTGTGATTTTTGGGGGTGGGGATGGGTTGTAGAAATTAGACTGATGCTAAACTCCTGTAAAAAGACTGCGAACTAAAGAAGTACGGGCAAATCACACAAACATCTGGACGGGTGAATACTGTCCTACAGGGAACAGAAAGGGGAGGGAGACGAAGATGCAGGCGAAGGAAACAATGGGAAGACAGCATCAGAGAGTGGATAGTCCTTAAGCTGCAGAAAGACATACAGTAAAAAAATAGGAACTGCGAGAAGTGGAGGAAGCTGGTTGCAAACATCTTCAGTGGTGCCCGAAAGGTCAGCCAGACTTCGGGATAGGTGGAAGTGAAGATAGTCATGAGAAAGTTGGAAAGGTTTATCATTGAGAACCACGTGTGATCCTTCGCGGAGTTATCGCATGCATATTGTGGCTAGGAGGCTAGCAATCGACAAAGAAATGAGGGCGCACAGTATTTGTTAAAAAGATTAAAAATTCTAACGCCCTGAATAATTTGGGCAAAATCACACGACATGTGTGTGAGTCAGGAGCTAGCCTATCACCTATATTACATGTCTATTTTTTTGGAGGGTGGTGGTGTGGTGGTGGTGCAATGTGTTATACGAGTGTTTGAATTTATTACAAAAATAGAGGAAAAACGAGCTAAAAAACAAAGATGAAGTGCGGCCTGTGTAAATCACATGTCAGGGAAAAAACCTAACATCAGAAAATGAAGAGCCTGAAGAAGGGAGGTAAGCCACAAGTGACGTGTAATTATCGCCCCTTTCTCGCTGACTTCCCTTCGTGGTCTGAGGCAGTGAGGATGGCAGGCAGCAAGTGGTGCAGGAAAGTGTGCAATGCATCTGCAGAGTTTGGGGTTCCCTTATGACCCCTAATCTTTGGCTGGTGGTTTGTACTGCTGATTTTGCTGCTGCTGCTGTTGCTGTTGCTTTAACAGAATCTCTCTCTCTCTACATATAAAAAATATAGATATATCTGCATACATGTATATGCGTATATATATACACATACATACATACATACATACATACATACATACATACATACATACATACATACATACATACATACATACATACATATATGCATACATAATTATATACATTCACACATACATACATACGTACGTACCTACGTACAGACAGACAGACAGACAGACAGACAGACAGACATACATACATATATATATATATACATACATACATACATACATACATACATACATACATACATACATACATACATACATACATACATACATACATACATACATACATACATACATACACACGCATACACATACATACCTACATACCTACATGCATGCATGCATGCATGCATACATACATACATGGATACATACATGGATACATACATACATGGATACATGGATACATGGATACATACATACATACATACATACATACATACATACATACATACATACATACATACATACATACCTACCTACATACGTACGTACATACGTACGTACATACTTACGTACATACATACATACATACATACATACATACATACATACATACATACATACATACATACATACATACATACAAACATACAAACAAACAAACATACATACATACATACATACATACATACATACATACATACATACATACATACATACATACATACATACACACATACACACATGCATACATACATACATACATACATACATACATACATACATACATACATAATTATGATCCCCACCCTCAAAATCTCAAGTCAAAGTCAAAGACAAGGTATAAGTTTCCGATGGAATGTAGGATAGGCAAACTTATGCGTATTTTTCATCCAACCAGCTGGAAAAATAGAAATCAATAAACCCTCTAAATCAAAAGTTCAGATTATAATCTCACACAAACCAAACCGTATAAGACAATAAAAGAAAAATGATCGTTGTCAACAACAATAACAATAACAATCCCAGATAAGCGTGTGCATATGCATGCTTGTGTGTATGTGTGTGTGTTTTTGCGCGCGTGTGCGTGCGTGGGTGCGTGTGTGCGTGTGTGTATGTATGTATGCGTGCGTGTGCGTACGTATGTATATGCATGCGTTCATGCGTGTGCACGCGAATGCATACATGAAATTTGTTTGTGGCTGAAAACATATTTTATAATGAAAATATTAAAGTTGGTGGAAACTTTTTTCATGTAAAGGAATGGATAGAAAAGGATATATATCGAATTGCAGATTTAGTTGACGAAAATGGAATTTTTTTGACGTACGACCTTTTTAAGGAGAAGTATGATATCAGGACAAATGTCATTACATATCTAGGCTGTGTTCAAGCAATTAAAAGGTATATTCGTACAACGGGTATTAATATGGATAATAATACATCAAACAACCTCCAAAAGGCTTTGAACTTGATTTTGACTGTTAAAAAAGGAACACGCCCTTATTATGATATTCTGGTTGCAGATAACATTCTGCCAAAGTGTTGTGACAAGTGGAACAAAACAATACCAAGGGATCTTAACTGGACAAAGGTTTTTGACAAGGTGCATAAGATAAAAGAAATTAAAATGAAATGGTTCCAGATACGACTGATCCACAAAATTCTAGCTACAAATAATATTCTTGAAAAAATGAAAATTGTTGAAAATGATAAATGCACATTCTGTACTTCTGAGAAAGAAACTGTTGACCATCTATTCTATGCTTGCAGCAAAACTTCTTATTTTTGGACAGAATTGCAAAACTTTCTTCATAAAAATTGTGCCAATACACATGGTCTAGTGCTGTCAAAAGAACGGATTTTATTTG
>CM060319.1:68073251-68075751 GCA_030674155.1 Stramonita haemastoma | reverse complement strand
AGACATTGGAAGGAGGCCTGCACTTGAAGTTGACATGGGAGATCGTAAAAATTCCCCACCCTTAATAATTCATTAGTCGCCACCGCAGAGATTTGAACCAAGGACTTCACTGACCCACGCGATTGAAGTCAAACGGTCTCAACCACTCGGCTGTATTGTCCGTCACGGATGCCAGTCTGGTACAGACTTTACAAATAAATTTCCCAAACGCCCTTGCTGTTGTTGCCTTTCTGGATGTGTTGTGCTGCACGTGCAAAAGAAAAGCAGAGAGGACAGCGGAGTTGCAGAGGACACAGCCATTTATTGCCCTCAGCTCTTTGAAGTTTTCTGCAACACTGCAGTCCTGCAGTGCTGACCAGAGAAAAGCACAGTCACAGAGACATCTGACTGCCTGACAAGGAACTGAGAATGATCTTGGCATATAGACAGACAGACAGACAGACAGACAGACAGACAGACAGACAGACAGACAGACAGACAGACAGACAGAGAGAGAGAGAGAGAGAGAGAGAGAGAGAGAGAGAGAGAGAGAGAGAGAGAGAGAGAGAGAGAGAGAGAGAGAGAGAGAGAAGAGAGACAAGGCAAAATTCTTTTATTCGAGGATAATAGATAAGCACTCGTGTGCTTTTTTACATCCAGTCCCCGCCCTTTTCAGGGATAACATTAAGATAGAAAAAAATAAAAATATTAGCCACAACTACACAACAACAATTATAATGATCCAAATACCAAAAGTAAGAAACCAAACCAAGTATCAAACAGGCAAGAAATAACACAGAGATACAATATTAAGTTAATGTTATAAAAAGTCACTCATTCAGAAACGAAAAAGAAGTAAAAATCAATGATAATTTTGCTTTGAATAAAGGAAAACAAACAAAAACAAAACAAACAAAAACAAAACAAAACAACAAAAAAAGCGCAATAATTAAAGAGCAAACATGAGAATATGATGAGGTTAAATGACTGAAGACATCAATCCACCACCATCTATCATCAAAATGAATCCCATAAAACATAAGATTTTGATAAAAGGTGAGAAAAAACAACAACAGGTAAGGAATAAGACAGAGATACAATATTGAGTTAATGTTACAAAAAGACACACACAACACACACACACACACACACACACACACACACACACACACACACACACACACACACACACACACACACACACACACACACACACACACACCACACACAAAAAAACAAATAAGCGGACAAAACAAAGCAACCAAAAAACAAACAAACAAACAAACAAAAAAAAAAAAAAGGGGGGGGGGGGCGGCAATAATCAAGGAGCAAACATGGGAATACGATGAGGTTAAATAACTGAAAACATCAATTCACCACCATCTATCATCAGAGAGAGAGAGAGAGATGAGAGAGAGAGAGAGAGAGAGAGAGAGAGAGGAGAGAGAGAGAGAGAGAGAGAGAGATTGTATTGTATTGTATTGTATTGTATTGTATTGTATTGTTATATATCGTAGTGTATTGTTGTGGGGTGTATTGTATTGTATACCATTTTAAGTCAAAGCAGATTTCTCTGCATGAAATTCAGGCTGGCTGCTCTTCCCAGGGAGAGCATGTCGCCACGAGAACAGCACTACCCATTATTTTGTCTGTTACTGTCTGCATGTGTACTTGTTTCCCTATCAGCGTGTTTTGTGTTGTTTTTTCCCCCAGAATTTTGCTAGGGACAACTTTCGTTGCTGTGGGTTCTTTTACGCACATTACATGTGTGTTGTACATGGACCTCGTTTTTATTGTCTCATTCGATGACCAGTGCTGATTTTCATGAGAACAGAGATAATGGCATTAAACAGACATGTTTTAGAAATAGTTATATTTCTTTGCTGCATCCATGCTACATATAAAAAGAAAAAAAAATGAAATGGTTGACTGGAGAAGAGACAAACACTCTAGAGCACAGGCAGAGGCTGGACAACAATATCTTACCCCCCTCCCCCCAAAAAAGCCAGAATAATGCGTGAAATGATCTGGATTTTTAGATATCTCCAATACGGTGCTTTCTAAAACTTCTACAAGTTATGAGATTTAAAATAGAAGACACCATTTTACATCCAAACATTTTAAGCACCGTATGGATACATTTTTATCTGTGTATGGTTTTTCTTTTGGTTGCCCACCTATAGGGTAGCTGCAAAACAACCTTCTTGCTGCTTTTCTTGGTGTGTAACTGCACGTGCAACCTCCTTCCCCCACCTCCAGCTTCCAAACAAAACAAAAAGCTCCAAAACAGTAGCAGCAGAGGAAACAGCAGCATATTGCCCATCAGTGGTCTTTGAAGTTTTTCTGGAACTCTGAGTCCTGCAGTGCAGACAGAGGATACGACATTCACAGAGAAACCTGTCTGCTGGTAGGAGGTTAGGAATGATGTGGACACCATAGCCAGGCCACTTGGACCACTGCTGCTTCTCTGATAGAAAAATACCCATAGCCCTGAAATAAAAATCTCTGAAAAACATTTTTT
>CM060319.1:68035751-68043251 GCA_030674155.1 Stramonita haemastoma | reverse complement strand
CTCCAAAGAAAAAACTCTGCTTGAATGGGCATCTCTGGGTGGTTCAAACCTGGGCTCAAACCCCAGGCTGTCAATCCCGAACGCAACACACAGCACTCTAACCACCAGGCCATTCCGTACTACCACACGTATTTTAAAAGTATTAAGACAGGGAGTCGAATTCACAACCGTCCGTTTTCAAGAAGGCAGTTTTTTTAACCACACCACTGTGATTACGAAATGTGGAAAGATGTATTCAAGTCATCCCCCCCCCCCCACCTCCCACCTTCTACATTCCCCCTACTTCCCTCCCCTGCATTTAACTGACATACAAGCAGCCATACATATGTTTGCCCATTCATGCTAAGAACCCACCCCCACCCCACCCCAACCCTCACCCCTCTGTCCTCCATCACCCCTCCCCCCTCCCCCTTCCAACCCCTACCCTACCCCCCCGACACTTCCAGACATGCTAGTCAAACTCTCCCAGATATGGGACAGGTTCTATCAGACTCTGGTGACACCCTATTCTTCTACCTGGTGACAGATTTGCCCATACATCCATCCATCTTCTTACATCCATTCCCTGCAGTCGCTTCCAGAAAATTCCCGGCAAAAAGTCTGTGAGTTCTTGGTGGTGGGAGAAGTAGGTTAGTAGACCGTTCTGGGTTTGACCCTTGTGGTTTGTTGGTTTAGGGGTGTTGACATGTGGAGCGATAGAGGAGTTGGGTGTGATCTGTTTATGCTTTGTCTTTTAGTCTTTTGCTTGCGCTAGATTTCCGAGGTTCACCATAGTGAGGTTTTGTGTATACGATGTTTTTTTGCCTACCATTAAAGTCGTTTACGTAGGTCTAAGCATTTTGACTTCGGTGATGATGTCTGAATACGACACAGTGTGCTATGCAGTTTTTTTATAATTTATTTGTCATTCGTTGCCACGGTGACATAATGGCTTACTCTTTCCGAAAAGCAGAATGGGTTTTAACGTTGACAGGAACTTTTAAATGCTTTTCTTATTTCCTGTCTATTTCTCTGTGAGAAAATAGATTAGAAGTACAACTGATGAAAAGAAAGTTTGCTCATGTACCATAAAGATATTGGAGTGTTAGCAAAATGAAAGCAAAATAATGACAATCACTGCAGCAACAATAAAGACACTCATAAACAGCAGTAACAAACGTCGCATATCAAAACAAATTACAAAAAGCTAAGTAACAGTAAAAAAAAATCAGTCAGCCAGCCATCAGTCAGTCAGTCAGTCAGTCCAATCAGTCAGTCAGTCAGTCAGTCACACCAGTCAGTCAGTCAGTTCAGTCAACCAGTCAGTCAGTCAGTCAGTCTCCCACCCAGCCAACCACCCACTCAATCAACCCAACACTATAAATAAAACAGACATCCATGTAAAAAGCCGTATCTTAGATTCAACACCAAAGTGACTGACAATTCCCCAAATGCGTTGGTGTTTCTTTTTGCCGTGACTCTAACCACTCTACTCTCCGCCCTCTTTCCCTGACACAAGTCAGCACTACTATACATGTATCACCTCAGCAGCCGCACATTCACAGAGGATTCTGCCAATCACTTCTACTATCATCTGTGCCTATCAAGCCACGGGTATAAACAGACAGGCTGTGAGATGACGGGGAAGTGGTGTGTGTGTCAATCATGAACCAATATCAATCAATCAATCATTCAATCAATCAATCAATCATAAATAATAATCAATCAATCAATAATCAATCAATCAATCAATCAATGTATCGATCAATAAATTAATTTCAATCAGTTTTTGCAGGCCTCAAGACCCATATGAACACAGAATATGAAAAAGCAACCATGGAGCAGTCGAGGTGATATAATACAGTGAGTACGGGGGGTGGTGTGTGTGTGTGTGTGTGTGTGTGTGTGTGTGTGTGTGTGTGTGTGTGTGTGTGTGTGTTGTGTGTGTGTGTGTGTGTGCGCGCGTGCGCATGGGGGAGCGCGTGTGTGTATGTTATAGTAAACCCAGCTTTCCTTTCTTCAACTCAAATGACAGGCAGACACTAAGATAAGCTACCATTTACACTAAATTCCCCTCCCCTCCCCCTCCCTTCTTCAGATATCGTCCAACTTTTTGGCAAAATAATCCCTCCACCAAACCCTGACAGATCCTATCAGACTTGGGTGGCACTTCTCACCTCCATGACAAGCATGTCTGTCCTGTAGTCACCCCACAGTCATGTTCCTTCTTGTAGAACACACGAGGTTTTTTTTGGTGCAGGTTGGTAGGTTGGGGAACGGGATAGCTCTGTGGTCAGTGCACTCGCTTTCCCAGGCCAATGTTAAGCAGCATCGAGCGTGGTTACCAAGTGGATGGGTGACTGACCGTTTGCGCGCCTTGGCTTTAGTACAGTCTCCCCAGTTCACCCAGCTGTAAATGGGTACATGCTTTCTTTAGGGTCAGGGAAGGTAAAGCAGCGGGGGATAAGAGATGGGCGCCGCCCTCAAAATGCTGGCCCCAAGAGAAGCTGGGGTCTCTGATGCCTTGTGCGCTCTCCTACGGCGACATGAGTCATGGGACACCTTTCCCTTTACTTTTGTTTAGTAGGTGGTATGTATTGGAAAGTGTGCATTTGATGTAACGGTGTTTGTGGCAGCATATACAAAATTTTGCTCTCCGCAGTTCAATATGCTAGAAGTGATGGTATTATGGTTTCGACAATGCAGTATTTAGTGTGTGCCAGACCTTGCTTGTGATTTATGGAGATTCTTAGCAAGCAGCAGGAGGTGGATTGGTTAAGTGGTTAAAAAGTTTGTGGTCTGGAGGTGACTACAGGGACGAAGGTTTGAGCCTCTGTTGAGGGCTTACAGGTATCGTATCTGCCTAGTACGCGAAAAGTCAGGGTTCAAAGTGTGTGGTGGTTTGATCCCCGTTTGTGTCAGATCCTTTTCTCCCCCTTTCCATTAGAACAAACATCTTGCGCACATTTAACTCCTGTTCCGCTTTTCGAAAGATTAGGCCATTTAGTACCGGTGGGAACAGATGACAAGATTTACAAAACTGCATACACACGGGGACTGGATGTAAAATGCACACGAGTGCTTATTCCATTATCCTCGATATAAAAGAATAACTAGATAAATAAACATTAGACTATAATGCAGAAAATAGACAAGAAGGAGGTGACATGAAGAAAAGGAGCAAGTTAGAAACAAAGAGAGGGATAGAAAAGAGGGAATTCTTAGCACAGATATTTCAGAAAGTGGGGATGATATTCATACTGACAGGCTCCCGGCATCCCATGGGGAAAGAAATAAACGACCCTTGTCATGAGAACCGAAACACAATCATCTCCAGAGAAAACCATATCATACAAGAATCACCACAACCAACGAGGCCTTCTTCCACAAACGTTTTTATGTCCAGACAGAGATACAGAAATCCATTACGCTCTCAATCCATATACTCTTACAAAATCACAACAACAACAAAATAAAACCCAAACATAAGCCACGTCAGGATACCCAAGGATCACTGCTCTCAAAAAATAAACCTGCCACAATCTACAAATGGATCGCAACAACATCAACAAATAATTATCTTAATGGAACCTTACCCCTACCACACCCACCACTCTCACTTCTAAATCTGCTTCATCCACTTTCTTGTCAGAGAGAAGATTCCTACAGTCTCCTCTTTCCTAAGCTAAAGGGTTAAGAACAGAAACCCACAAAACTTGAAAGAAATCACACGCTGTTTTAAAAGGAAACGTGCCTTGTGGATGTCTTTCAACCTAATTCTTTACAAAGGCAGGACAAAGTTTTGGGGAGAATTTTTCGCCTCGTACAGAACTCTGTGACCTTAGAGATTGTCCCATTATAAGAAGAATGCTGTGGATTTTTATATATTATATTATTTTATCTTCCGTCTAGGCTGTAGATAGACAGGCATACACGCACAAACGAGGAAGATGTCTGGGAAGGCATTGAGAGAGAAAGGGAATGAAATGAGCACGTTCTTTGTTCGTACACAAGAATGGTCATGGAAAGAAGTGCCTGAGTATATAACAGAGAGAGAGAGAGAAGAGAGAGAGAGAGGAGAGAGAAGAGAAGAGAGAGAGGAGAGAGAAGAGAGAAGAGAGAGAGAGAGAGGAGGGAGAGGAGAGGAGAGGAGAGAGAGAGGAGAGAGAGAGGGAGAGAAGGAGAGAGAGGGAGAGGAGGAGAGAGGAGAGAGGAGGAGGAGAGGGAGGAGAGAGAGAGAGAGAGAGAGAGAGGGAGAGAGAGAGAGAGAGAGAGAGAGAGAGAGAGAGAGAGAGAGAGAGAGGGAGGGAGAGAAGAAGAGAGAAGAGAGGAGAAGAGAGAGAGAGAGAGAGAGAGAGAGGAGAGAGAGAGAGGAAGGGAGAGAGGAGAGAGAAGGAGAAGAGAGGAGAGAGGCAACACACATTACACAAGTATATATACACTCATTCATAATCTATTCATTCTTTCTTTCCCCTCCCATCTCTCTCTCCCTTTCTCTGTCTGTCTGTTTCTTTCGTTTTGTCACACGCACACACACGCACGCGCACACACGCAAACTCACACAAATTCTCTCTTACACTCACACACATTCTTCTTTTTTTTTTTTCTCTCTCTCTCCAGTTACCTCATCCCCCCTCACACACACACACACACACACACACACCACACACACACACACACACACACACACACACACAACACAACACACACACACACACACACACACCACACACACACACACACACACACACACACTCTACCTCCCCCTCTACCTCCCCCCCCCCACACATCATGTCAGATTATGGACCAAATGATCACTGTGTGTGTGTCAGACAGTTTGCCCTAGTGATATACATCAGCTGTGTGATAATCTGATTGTCCAGGCTGGATGTTGCTGCCTGTTTCTGCCTCTGCTGCTGCTGCTGTTAATGTTTGGCATTGTTGTTGCTGCTGATGGTTGTTGTTTGTTGCTTTGTTGTTGTTTCTTCCCTCTTCCATTATCCTTCCTAAGTGTGTTCTCTCTCTCTCTCTCTCTCTCTCTCTCTCTCTCTCTCTCTCTCTTCTCTCTCTCTCTCTCTCTCTCTCTCTCTCTCTCTCTCTCTCTCTCTCTCTCTCTCTCTCTCTCTCTCTCTCTCTCTGTGTGTGTGTGTGTGTGTGTGTGTGTGTGTGTGTGTGTGTGTGTGTGTGTGTGTGTGTGTTTTATGTGTGTGTGTGGTGTGTGTGTGTGTGGTAGTGTGTGTGTGTTGTAATGTATGTTTGTACTGTGTGTGTATGTTTGTGAGCCTGCGTGCGTTTGTGTGTGTTGTGTGTGTGTGTGTTGTAGTGTGAATGTTGTAGTATATTACATACATACAGACAACATACACACGTGCGTATATCTTTCTCATTCTCTCATCTTGATACCTGTATCTATAATTCTAACCATTAACCCTCAATACCATCAATAAATACTGACTTCATTTTTCATTATTATTTAACCTTATAACAAATTACTTTTTCCAGGAAACAAAAAAACAACCCAGACACCAAGCAAGCAAGGAGAAGCAGAGAGAGAGCAGAATCACGATCAGCCAGAGGGCAGATGGGCAGTGACAAGAAGCGAACATCCATCGCCACTTAGCAGCGAGCAACGCTACCCACCCGTCAACACCACCCCTACCTCCAGTGAAAAGGATACTCTCCCAAACGGTGGTGCCCTCGTGTTTCTTCTCTCTGAGGGTCCAGATACTACGGTTGTGGCTTGTGTGTGCGGTTTTTGTTGGCTTTATTTTGGCTATAACAGAAAACTAGGGGTGCTTTCGTGGGATATGTGTGTGTGTCATAATGATGACAAATTTGCTGTTTGTGCAAAGTTGTTGGTCGGTCGCTTTTGCGCTTTGTGGATGAGAAAGTGTGTCCCTTTTTTCGTTGAACTTCATCAGTAGACTGAAAGATTTAGGGCATATGTGAGTGTGGCGATTCTTTTGTGTGAAGTTGAGGTTAGGTTTTGTTTCCATATGTGAAGGAGAGGGTTTTTTTTATTGTTGAAAAGCAGGAACTGTTAACGAGGCCTGAATTATGTTGAATTATTTATTACGTGATTTTCGTCAAAAGTCGTCATCAGAGCGGAGTTTTGACGATTGAATCAGATCTTTGATTCAACAAACATTTTGAAAGTATCACCAAGTTGAACAGATTACAAGTTAGATGACATTCGTGTTTTAAATTTTGCATTTAAAACATTCTGTGGAACTCTTGAGATATCTGAAAGTTCATCCGAAATCTTTTACATCGCAAAATCATCACACCACACCGTTTTTTTAATTTGTAAGTGACTGTGAGTTTTGTTAACATTCATGCAGTGTGTCTCAGTGTCTTTTCATGACTCTGAAAATGATAACACTATCCAGTAATAGAACCCCAAAACTGAAAAAATCTAAAACAAAACGAGAAACAACACCGACAAATATTGATCCATTGACATAGTTTGATCAAAGACGTAGATCTTCCCCAAACAGTAAGAAAGAGTGACCATACTTTCTGTGATTTTTTTCTCTCGAATTGACAGACCTAAGAAAGTCGTATGCTGAAGTAGAAAAAGAATTATGAATCTATTTCCTAATTGACTGATATTAAGAAGTTTCTCAGAGGTTTCTAAAGAAAGTGTGGATTTGTTTCAAACGAACTCCCATCCATTTATGTCACTTCCAAGAACCACTTTAATAAAAAAATGACAAAGTGAAAGTGAAAAAGCAACTTTTTTATGTATCCACGGTTATTCATCCGAGATAAGTATTTGTTTTATGAACAGCAAAATCTCCCAGACCTGTCAGCTGTCTCTATCACCCTTGTCGACACTAGGAGCTCTACGCAACGCCACTAAAGTTTGCCAGCTTTCCTCGCTGCTCTGTTGAGTTCTACCAGACAAAATGGACAAAAAAATTAGCAAAGGCACAGTGTGTGTTGTTTTTTCCCAGCCTTGATTCTTAAATGAGCCTTGTACTGATCGTAATCTACGAGTGTGGTCGTTGATAAGAAAAGTGTTTTGTGGTTAGATGTTTTCCATCTATGCTCTGCTTCACTTTTTTGTGGTTTGCACACAAACATAAACAAGGAGAAGTTTTAAAGGCTGAACAAAGCAACAGACACATATACTTCTCCTCTCGAAACAGGCAAGGTCGACCACACACACTGCCTACAGTTTTTTTTTATTGCGTGAAAATCTCCTGGCTTGAAATAGTTCTTGCTTCAGTGAAAAAAAGAAATTAAAAAGTTCCCATAACCTATGTGACTTGGGGAGCAAGGTGTCGAGACCTCAGCTTTTGTAGGGCCCAGAATTTCGATGAGGCGGCGTCCATCTCCTCTCCCTCGCTGCTTTACCTTCCTTGTCATTAAAAGAGGGCAGTGTACCCACTTTTAGCTTTTTCAGTGCTTTCCGAATAAACGTAAGCTTTCACACATACTTGGATCTTGATCTATGTGGTGTAGTGTACATGGGATATTCTGTGCACGGTGAATGATCTTTGGGAGAGAAAAACCAAC
>CM060319.1:68028251-68033251 GCA_030674155.1 Stramonita haemastoma | reverse complement strand
GTAGTTGTTTTAGTTCTTTTTATCTTGTTGTTGTTGTTGTTCTTTTGTTGTTGTTTTGTTGTTGTTGTTGTTGTTTTTTTTCTTCTTCTTCTTCTTCTTCTTCTTCTTCTTCTTCTTCCTTCTTCTCTTCTTCTTCTTCTTCTTCTTCTTCTTTCTTCTTCTTCTTCTTCTTCTGTTGTGCGTTTGTCTATCTTTATCTGCTTTATTTCTGTCTTTTCCCATTACCCATTCTTTCTCCTTATCCTAGCTTTCCTTCCCTCATTGCATTATTCGATCTTTCCTTCTGTCTTACTTTTGTTTGTCTGTATCTTACTCTAATTTTTTTGTCTTAGCTATTGTTTGTCTCTTTCGGTCTGTTTTTGTCTGTCTACATATATAATATATATGTATATATATCGATATACATATGTATAGATATATAAGTAATATGCATATATATATATACATATATATGTATATACGTACACATGTATTTATATACACATATATGCATATAGGCCAATATATCAATATACATATATAGGAGTCAGGAGTAAAAAAAAAAAGAAGAAAGTTTTGAAAAAAAAGATTGCGCAAGAAGAGCAGAGATCATTAATTAATGAAGTAAAAAAAAAAAAACCCACAAAGAGAAGAACCTTAGAACCCCACAACATCAAAACAAAAGTAAAGAACACACGGCCATTGAAAACAAAAAAAAAAAAAAAACACAAAACAAAACAGCAAGCGTTGTTTGCTGTGTCCTTCTCATGACAAGAGTATGAACAGAGAGATGTCAGGCTTTAGCACAGGTCCATACAGGCGTATCCTTGCTTGTTTCTCTGTTGTTTCTGTGCTTATTTCTTTGTTTCTCAGTTTCTTTGTTTCCTCGCTATGTCTTTGCTTCTCATGTTTGTTTCTTTTGTCTTGTTCTTTGTGTCTTTGTTTCTTTATGTCCCTGCTTATTTCTTTGTGCCTGCTTGTTTCTTGGTGTCCTTGCTTATTCTTTGTGTCCCGCTTGTTTCTTGGTGTCCTTGCTTATTTCTTTGTGTCCCAGCTTGTTTCTTGTGGTCCCTGCTTTATTCTTTGTGTCCCAGCTTGTTTCTTGGTGTCCCTGCTTATTTCTTTGTGTCCCAGCTTGTTTCTTGGTGTCCCTGCTTATTTCTTTGTGTCCCAGCTTGTTTCTTGGTGTCCCTGCTTATTTCTTTGTGTCCCAGCTTGTTCTTGTGTCTTTGTTTCTTTGTGCCCTGCTTGTGTCTTTGTGTTTTTGCTTGTTTCTTTGTGTCCTTTGTTTTATTTGTGTCTTTGCTTGTTTCTTCGTGTCCCTGCTTGTTTCTTTGTGTTTTTGCTTGTTCGTTTGTGTTCATGTTTGTTCCTTTGTGTTCCTGCTTGTTTCTGTGTGTTTTTGCTTGGTCGTTTGTGTTCATGCTTGTTTCCTTTGTGTTCATGCTTGTTTCTTCGTGTCCCTGCTTGTTTCTTTGTGTTTTTGCTTGGTCGTTTGTGTTCATGCTTGTTCCTTTGTGTTCATGCTTGTTTCTTCGTGTCCCTGCTTGTTTCTTTGTGTTTTTGCTTGTTCCTTTGTGTTTTTGCTTGTTTCTTTGTGTTCATGTTTGTTCTTTGCGTCTTTGCTTGTTCTTTGTTGGTTGCTTCTTCGTTTGTTTGCCAGTTTCTTTGTTTTTTCTTTGATATTCTGTTTCCTTGTTTTTTTGTTCGCTTCTTTCTTTTTTTTGTTTGTTTCGTTGGTCATTCCTGCGTTTATTAGCTTGTTTTTTGTTTTTGTGCTTGTTCCTTTGCTATTTTCTTTGCTTATTTCTTTGTTTCCTTGCTCTCAGAATTTCGTATTTGATTTCATGAGCAGTTTGTTTTCTTCACAAACAGAAGCAGACAGACGAAAAAAATAAATAAAGGAGCCCTCTCTCCCCACACCTGTTCCTCCAAATAAAAAGGAAACCCCCCCAAACTCCAATCAAACCATCAATAATCTCCTCCTCCCCCCCATTCTCCCCCCAAAAAAATCTTCCAAGAAAACCAGCACAGAAATACAGAAAGAAGGCAAACCATTGTAAAAGGTATGGATGAAAGCAAAGTAATCACCACCCCCCACCCATAAAAAAGAAATGCAACAAATCAATGAAAAAAAAAACAAATAACGGAGCAGAAGAAAGCTCACTCAAAACCTCTCTGATATAAAAGGTAACAGAAAGGAGTCAAACGTTGTTTAAAAAAAATGGCCAAGAAGAGAAGAGACAGCTAATGGAGTATGAAATAAAAGAAAAAGAAAAAAAAGGAAAAAGAAGTTAGAACCTCACAACATCCAAACCAAAGTAAAGAACACACGGCCATTGAACGCCACAGAAAAACAAAACCCCAAGTGGTGTTTGCTGTGCCCTTCACATGACAAGAGTAGGAACAGAGAGATGTCAAGCTTTCGCTAAGGTCCATACAGCCCGGATCTTTGTTTCTTTGTTTCTTTGTTGTTTCTGTGTTTACATCTTCTTCTTCTTCTTCTTCTTCTTCTTCTTCTTCTTTCTTCTTCTTCTTCTTCTTCTTCTTCTTCTTCTTCTTCTTCATCATCATCATCATCATCACATCATCACATCATCATCATCATCATCACCACCACCACCACCACCACCACCACCACCACCACCACCACCACCACCACCACCAACCACCACCAACCCATATTCTTCTTCTTCTTCTTCTTCTTCTTCTTCTTCTTCTTCTTCTTCTTCTTCTTCTTCTTTCTTTGCATTTCTTTTTCTTCACAATTCTTCCTCGCAGTTCTTCTTTGCAATTATTCTTTGCAATTCTTCTTTGCAATTCTTCTTTACAATTCTTTGCAATTCTTCTTCTTCGTCTTCGTTAAACGTTTAGACAGCAAGCTACTGTTATCTGCACAAGAACAAAAATTACGTTGTGCTGCTGTTAAACGCCTGACAAGTCAGGCCCAGCGCATCTGACTGAATGGAGAATGGGAGAATGGTTATCTTTTAAGGCTTTTAGGAAAAAAAGATAGACGGGAGAATGGATCAAGAAGGCAGGAAATAGACAAGAAGAAGAATTTCAAGAAGGTGGGGACGCTATTCATACCGATAGGCTCCCAGCCTCCCCAGGGCATATTTGTTTGTTTAGATAAAATTTTAAAATTTTGTTTTCACGAGCAGTTTGTTTTCATCACAAACCGAATCAAACAGATAGAAAAAAAACCCGAATCAAATCAAATCAAACAAAAAAAACCCGAAAGGAAATCAGGAGAAAAAATTTGGAAAGAAAACGAAAATGAAAAGCAACAAATCAAGCAAACAAACAAAACAAATATAAAAATGAGAAATATGGAGAGAAGAAACTAACACGAAAACACACTGCAAAAAAATAACAGAAAAAATAGAAAAGGAAAAAATATGAAATTAAAAAAATATGAAAAAAAACAAACAAACAACAGGAGTGGCAACTAATAGAGCGTGAAGAAAAGAAAAGAAAAATAACAACAAAGAAACGGAGAAACTAAACAAACCAAAAAAAAAGAAAAAAAGAAAGAAAAAAAAAAGGAAAAAAAACTGACAAAATCAAATAGCTGTTTTTTTCTTTTTAATCAATAGAAAGATGGCCCAAAAATGATTGGGAAGGAAAGGGAGTGGGGGAGGAGGGGAAGAAGAGGTTTGAAATGCATGCAGATAGACAGACACATAGGCAGGCAGGCAGGCAGGCAGGCAGGCAGGCAGGCAGGCAGGCAAGTAAACATACCGACATACAGGCGAATAAGAAGAAAGGCAGGCAGGCAGGCAGGCAGACAGACACATAGGCGTAAGGCAGACAGTGAGTGGTGGTGCAGTGTTTGTGCGCCCATTCAGAAAGTGATTGGTTAAGAATTTATCTTGTCTGGAGCTAAATTTATTTATTATTTGTAAAAGATGTGTGTGGTGTGTGTGTGTGTGTGTGTGTGTGTGTGTGTGCGCGCGCACGCGTGCGCTGTGTGTGTGTGTGTGTGTGTGTGTGTGTGTCTGTGTCTGTGTCTGTGTGTGTGCATGTGCGTGTGTGTGTGCTTATGTTAGTGTTTGTGTGTGTGTATGTGTGTGTGTGCGTGTCTGCGTGCCTGCATGTATTTGTGATATGTATTTACAAAGACGGAAAAATGGAAAGAAAGAAAAACAAGAAAGAAAAGAAAAGAAAAACAAAAGAATAAAAAGAAATCAAGCAGTAAAAGAAAAAAGAAAGAAAGAAGAAGAAAGAAAAAGAAAGAAAGAATAGAAAGAAAGAAAGAAAGAAAGAAAGAAAGAAAGAAAGAAAGAAAGAAGAAGGAATAAAAAAGATATTCGAAGACAAAATCAAGTTGGGTCAACTAATAGTTTTGTCTTTTTACTCATTACTATATTTGCTTATGTGAATACATATACTAATTTTCTCTAGGCTTGAAAATTTGTTGTTGGGGATGGGGAAGGGGTGGGGGTGCTGGTGGTGGAGGTGGTGGTGCTCGTGGTGATTTGTAATCTGTACTACTTTTAGTAACAATAGATTTTTCACTGCCTCCCCTTTCTGTGGGTGCATTTCCCCCCATACAATTGAATGTTCCCTCTAATTATAATTGTTGCAAAAGAAGAACCTTTGCCGTGGATTCTTTTACGAGCACAAAAAGCTACGTTAGACTCAGAACCAGAGTTTTACATGCCTTATTCTAAAGACCACCACTGAAGTTCTAGTGGATAGGGTAAAATGTTTCGGGTTCTATCAGGATTTGAACCCACAAACTCTCGTTTCTAGATGAGTGTTTTGCATCTACACCACCGACCTACACAAGTGAGTGATCGAGAGATTATATTAAAAAGGATTGGGGTGGGGTGGGGGTGGAAAAGAGAGAAAAAACGAAAAAGGGAGGGTGGGAGTGGGTTGGGAGAGAGTAATGTATGGCTCAGGGGAAAATGTTGTTTATTCTATTTAATTTTTTTTTGTATCTTTTTTCTACTTTAGTTTTCTTTTCTTTACTACTATTTATTTTACTTTTTTTTTCGTTTCGTTTTTTGTCT
>CM060319.1:68003251-68013251 GCA_030674155.1 Stramonita haemastoma | reverse complement strand
AATTTTGTGATAGGGGTTTACTTTTTTTCTATCCCGCTCTTTGTTTCTGCCTTGTTCCCTTTTTATTCCTTCTACCTACTTCTTGTCTGTTTTCAGCCTTCTTGGTCCATTCTCCTGTCTTTTCTCAAGGAAGACTTAAAAGATAGCAGTTCTCTCCCTTGCTGAAGTCAGATGCGCTGGGCCTGACTTGTCAAGCGCTTCTTGACAGCACAGCGCATTTTCAAAGAGTTGGATAGATAGAAAGACAGACAGACAAGTAGACAGACAGTCAGACAGTCAGACAGACAGACACATTCACACACACACACACGCACACACACACCACACACACACACACACACACACACACACACACACACACACACACACACACACACACACACACACACACACACACAGGTTAGTGGAGTGAAATCAGGCACTCCATAAAAACAGTGTAAATTTCTGTCAACATTAGAAATGGGCCCTAGCAACTGGAATGTTTTCATTTTTTGTTTTCCTTTTCATCAGGGAAAGGGGGTCTAAAATTGAGGAGAAATCGACCTGAGAAACAGCAAAAAGCATTTTAAGCAATGAATGAACGTCTTGACCCATTTCACACATCTTTTCCCATCATCAATAAGTGCCAGTGTTTCAGTCCTGTCTTTCTTTCTCTTCTTCCTTCCTTCCTGCTTTCATCCTTCCATCTCTCTGTGTTCTCAGCAGAGTGATTATCGAGATGTCTCTTGCCCGCTCTGAGAGCCAATCATTATTTTTGTGAAGTGTTTGAGTGCTGGAGTTTGTCAGAATGGAAAAAAAATATTGAAATATTTTGAAGATTTTGCTTCATCGCTTAATGAAAAAAATAGACTATTATCATATTTTGCACTGAGAGAACCGTACATTGTTTTCAACTTCAGAGAGTTTGCTGGTAAACATAGAAATGCAATCATGGTGTGTAAAAAGCACTGAGTGCTTATACCGTTATTCTCGACATAAAGGAATAAAAGATTTTTAAAAAATGAATAAAGAGCTCATGCGAGCACAGTGGACTACTGACATCAAGAACTTAGGTTCAAACTTGACGTGCAGTGTTGTAAGATTTTCCAAGCTATGGCTTGCCTTTATTCTAAACTGACATTAGCTAAATGGCAGAACTGGAATTACACAGCGTACCATAGTTCATTCTGCAGATAAAAATGTCAAAAGACTATCTCAGATTGTCTTACAGAGGAGGTAGTCTACAATTTTATGTCACTGGCTTTGAGTACAGCCCTGTTACAGATTTGGTGATGCATTCTCTCTCTCTATATATATATATATATATATATATATATATATATATATATATATATATATATATATATATATATATATAGTATATATTATATATGTTTGATGTGTTGTAGCATTATTTTACACGTCAGTTGTTTAATCTTCGTGCCAGCAGAAAAATAGAGAGAGAGGAGAGAGAGAGAGAGAGAGAGAGAGAGAGAGAGAGAGAGAGAGAGAGAGAGAGGAGAGAGAGAGACAGAGACAGAGACAGAGACAGAGACACAGAGACACAGAGACACAGAGATACTGAGAGAGCCGTTAGTGTGTAAGATCAATCCATCACAAACAGATAAAAACAGGCTGAACTGCTGTCCCCATTAGCAATGGCCCTAGTAACCTGAACCAATTTTTTTCTCCGACACTTGAAGAAAATTGGCCTGAGTAACAGGGAAAAACACCATTCCAGCAATGAATGAACGCCTTAACCCATTTCACACATCTTTTCCCATTATTGACAAGTGCCACTATTTCATTTCTCTCTTTCTTTTTTTCCTTCTTCCTCCCTGCCCTTTCATCCTCCCATCTCTCTTGTGTTCTCAGCAGAGTGATCATCAAGATGTCTCTTGCCCGCTCTGAGAGCCAATCATGATTTTTGTGAAGTGCTCAAGTGCTGGATTTTGTTAGATGGAAATAAAATCATGGAGACAGTTTCATAGGATTTTTAAGATTGGTTTTGATTGGGTTTTGTTTTTTTCTCTTTCAAAGAGGAAGTCAGGACATTTTTCACACTGAGAGTCGTGCAATCATTTGGAGTTGCCTAAGTGCATAGGGTAAGGGAAGGTAAAGCAGCAAGGGAGAAGAGAGGGTTGTTGCCCTCAATGTTCTGGTCCCTGGAGAAGCTGAGGTCTCTGATGCCTTGCTCCCCTACGACCACATAGGTGATGGGACGCCTTTACCTGTAAAGTAAATTGGCAAGGTTAGTTTACAACTGACAAGAGAAACCAAGATTCCATAGATGTATAAATGGATTGTAAGAGAAATAGATAATAGATAAATAAATAGATAGCTAGATATACAGACAGATAGATAAATAAATAGAGACAGAGATAAATAGATGGACAAATAGAGAGAGAAATAGAAAAATGGAGCGATAGAGAGGCAGAAATAAAAAAATGGAGAAATGGATTGAAAGATAAAGAGAGAGAGAGAGAGAGGAGAGAGGAGAGAGAGAGGGAGAGAGAGGAGAGAGGAGAGAGAAGGAGAGAGAGAGAGAGGAGAGAGAGAAGAGATTGACAGATTGATGGTTAAACACATATTTACATAGACAAAAGATAAATAGACAGACAGACTCACTGAATACACTGACAGACAGACATCGATGAAGAAGATAGAAATGGGATGACAGATAGGGAATGGAGGGAGGAACCGAGAAAGAAAGAAAAAAAAAGAGAAGCAGACCTGAAATCCGCTTATGCGTTGGTTGATATGAAATGAATTGGAATTTATGACACACAATCTCTACCGCTCTTTGCTGCCTAGCCACATTTTTGTTTCTCCAAGGGAGATAAATCAGTCGTGATTGTGGCCCGAAGCCAGAGACTGTCTGCCTGTCTGGTCTTTAATCCTCCATCTTTTTTTTTATTTATCTGATCCAGATAGCGGAATTTTCTTTTTCGTCATTATTTTCGTTCCAATTTTTATGGTGTCATAAATTCACCACAGAGGAAGACACCTGCACGTTCTCTTTACGTGAGCGTTGTCTACTATCTATCTGAATGGCTTTCATGAGTTATGGCACCTGAAAATGACACTGGGTTATCCTACTTGGCATTTCAACTGTCATTATTTTCAGTTCATACTATGTTATAAATGGTGACCGACGATGTCTAAGATTATATCTAGTGATTCTTAGCACTTGTAATCACACACAGAGGATTTCTGGCACCATAATATCATACAGGGACGGGATAGCTTAGTGGTCAAAACACTCGCTTACCCCAAGCTAAGGTTAAGCAGCATTGAGCGTGGATGCCAAGTGGATGGGTGACCGTTTGCGCGCGCCTAAGCTTTAGTCCAGTCCCCCAGTTCACCCAGCTGTAAATTGGTACCTGCCGTCTTTAAAGTCAGGGAAGTAAAGCAGCGAGGGAGAGGAGAAAGGCACCACCCTCAACATGCTGGCCCCTGGAGAAGCTGAGGTCTCTGACACCCTTCTCCCCAATGACCACATAGGTTATGGGACACCTGTATCTGTATCTTTTATATCGTCACATATGATGATTTCTGGTGGGCAAAAGCGGTCTCAGGTGCACAATCTCACGATTGGCGAACCTCAGAGCTCTTGCCTAGGAAACAAAAACAAATTCAGAACATTTCCTGCAGAATGTCAGTTGATGTGAAGGGATTTTCTGTAACTCCTTGTGATATTTGATACTGGAAATCTATGCCAAAATTCATTTTCTCTGTAAATCACACAAGGATAATAATGGCCCAGAACTTTTATGAATCATAAAGACAAAGATGGACATACACACTTATTTACAAACATGCATAGATAGATAGATAGATAGATAGATAGATAGATAGATAGATAGATAGATAGATAGATAGATAGATAGATAGATAGATAGATAGATAGATAGATACATACATACATACATACATACATACATACATACATACATACATACACACAGACAGACAGACAGATAGACAGACAGACAGAAGACAGACAGACAGACAGACAGACAGACAGACAGACAGACAGACAGACAGACAGACAGGGACAGAGATAAACTGCTTATGCAAAATAACAGTTTGAATTTCTGTTACGGTTAGCAACGCCCTTTACAAACTGGAGGAATGTTTTCCTTATCTTTATATGAAATTTGGAGAAAAATGACCTAAGAAACAGGGGAAAAGCATTTTATGCAGTGAATGAACGCCCTGACCCATTTCACACACTTCTTTTCCCACCACTGACAAGTGCCAGCATTTCACTTCTCTCTCTCTCTCTCTCTCTCTCTCTCTCTCTCTCTCTCTCTCTCTCTCTCTCTCTCTCTCTCTCTCTCTCTCTCTCTCTTCTCTCTCTCTCTCTCTCTCTCTCTCTCTCTCTCTCTTCTCTCTCTCAAAATCAAAATCAAAATCAAAATCAAAATTTCATTGTTATTTCTTATTTATGTTTTTTGAATGCGTGCATTTTTATAACCTTATTATAGTCTTGCTGTCCTTATTCTTGTCTGTTGTTTGGTACTGGGTATAGTTTCTTGTTTTTTGGTATTTGGATCATGGTTGATGTTGTTTAGTTACAGAAGTTTTTTTTTATATTGATCTTATCCTTGATAAGGGCAGGGATTGGATGTAAAAAAACACCCGAGTGCTTATTATCCTCGAAATAAAAGAATTTGAATTGCCATGCTTTGCCTTGACCCCCCCCCCCTCCTATCTCTCTCTCTCTCTGTCTCTGTCTCTCTTTTTCTTTCTCTTTTCTTGACCTGTCTTTTCATCCTCCGAGTTCTCAGCAGAGTGATTTTATCACGATGTCTTTTGGCCACTCTTAGTCAATCATTAGTGTGACCCTCCATCACATAATGAGTCGCAAAGCACCCGAGGTCAATTTTTAGTTGTTCACAGGTTATTAATTCGCAGTTCCAAAAAAAAGCTTTTCAATGGATGAAACTATAATTATATAAACCAAGGTCCCGTGTGCGAACGTACGCAAAACATCTTGGGCACACGTTAAAAACCCGTTCTGCCTTTCAAAAGAGCAGGTCATTGTGTGTCGGTAGGAGCGTATGGCAACAAAATAAAAACCAGCATGCATACAGGTGTCCTGTTTAGACACCATCCTTGAGGAAAATCGGGGAGTTGGAGTCCCCAGGGAGGCTCGGGGCTGTATATGGCAACGTTCTGGCGGCTTCTGCGACGGTACTGGAACCATTGGTATCGGCAATTGCCTTTCCAATGGATCATTCCAACGACGTGGAGAGGGTGGGGGTGGGGGGCCTGCTACATGGGTAGCAGCTTGCCCTCTGGTGCATACATTCATGGGATTAATGTTTCAAAAAGAGAAAGATCTCTGTCCCGGTTGGTGTGGTTGAAATTGTGTCTTTCGGATGAGACGATAAACCGTGTTGGCACTTTAGCGCACGTAAAAGAACCCACAGCAACAAAAGAGTTGCCCCTGGCAAAAGTTCTGCGGAAAAAGTCGCTATGATAGGGGAAAAATACAAAGGCATACAGGAAAAGTTAAAAAAAGGGTGGCGCTGCTCTTGTGGCGACATGCTTTCCCCCAGGTAGAGCAGCCCGGATTTCACTCAGAGAAATCTGCTGTGACTTAAAGTGGATTAAAGTGATGGGCCCTGTTCCCTGATCCTATGGTCCAAGGTGTTGGATGCGTGAATATACAATTCACACACACACACGCAAGCACGCACACACACACACACACACACACACACACACACACACACACACACACACACACACACACACACACACACACACACACACACACACACACACACACACACAGGCCATCGTGTACCGGTTGGAACAGATGACATTTACAAAACTGCATACACGCGGGGACTGGACGTAAAAAAGCACAAGAGTGCGTATTCCATTATCCTCGATATAAAAGAATAAAACAAATATAAAAGAATAAATAAAAAAAATCAAACACACACACACACATCTCGCTCTCAGCCCCTTCTCTCCCTTCCTCTATCTATATATCCTCCCGCTCTCTCCCCCCCCCTCTCTACCCCTCTCTCTCCCTCTCTCCTTTTCTCACTCCGTCTCTCTCTCCCTCCCTCCCTCTCTTTATCTCTCACGCGCTCTTCCTCTCTCTCTCTCTCTCTCTCTTCCTCCTTCCCTCTCTCTAAATCTTTCTCTCCCCCTCTCCATCCCTCTCTCTCTCCTATCTCTCTATCTCTCTCTCTCCTTTCCTCTCTCCCCTCTCTCTCCCTCCCTCTGTCTCTATATATATCCCGCTCTCTCCCTTTCCCTTCATCTCTCTCCCTCTTTCCTTCCCCCATCTCTCTCCATCCCTCTCACTCCCCCCTCTCTCTCTCCACCTTTCTCTCCCCCTCTCCATGCATCTTCTCTCTCTCTCTCTCTCTCTCTCTCTCTCTCTCTCTCTCTCTCTCTCTCTCTCTCTCTCTCTCTCTCTCTCTCTCTCTCTCTCTCTCTCCTCTCCTCTCTTCTCTCTCTCCTCTCCTCTCTCTCTTTTTCTCTCTCATCTCCATCCCCCCTCTCTCTCCCCCCTCTCTCTCAGTCTCTCTCTCCACCCCCCCTCTCTCTCTTCCCCTCTCTCTCTCTTAAACAAAACTCTACAATCAAGGAGTCTGCATGGCGCCTGGAAGATTTAAGGAAAATCCTGCAAATTACTTGGGTTTCACATCAGGTCATGCAATTATTAACGTTTTTGGCCAATCAAATTCAAGCCGGACAATAACAACAACCACAACAACAACAACAATAGCAGCAGCCACAACAGCAGCAGCAACAGCAGCAGCAACAATAACAGCAGCAACAACAACAGAAGTAACAACAACAGCAGCAACAAAAACATCGACGACGATAATGATGATGTGATCAAATAGATTGTGAAGCATGTACAAAGTGATGGGATTTGGAATTAATGTGCGAATTTTTTGTTCACTCCTCAACTAGAGCTTCGAAGTTTATTCAAAATCGTCAGATTTTTACGTATACGACCGTCACCCCCCCCTCCATTAAGGTAGCTGCATTCCGACTTCTAGGGTAGATGTAGTTTACAGTTGTTCCTATATGTCATATGTAATCAGATAGGGTCCACACATTCTGGAACTTCTGTGGCTAGAAATTTCCGCTTTTCTATCCCTCCATTTGTTTTTGTCTTATCCCCACCTCTCTCTTTCTCTTTCTGTCTGTCTCTCTGTCTCTGTCTCTCTCACACACACTCTCTCTCACTCCCTCACTCCCTCTCTCTCTCCCTCTAATTTTCTTTCAACCCAGCCTATTCTCCTTCTTGTTTTCATGCAAATATGAACAAAATCATTCTTGTAAGCTTTCTGACAAAATGCCCTGAAGTCGGAACGTGTGGGCTGAGGCCAGCAGGCAGACCTCCTGCAGAGTGACAAGCACAGGAGAAGACTTGGCAGTAAGCAGTCTACCTAGAATGGCTATAGCTATGCAAACAGCTGTCGTGGGTTCTTTTAACGTGCACAAGTCCGTAAGTAAGCATACGGGTCAGACTGGTTTAAAGTCTCCTCTAAAAGAGTTGACATTCATTTCGATTTCTCTGTCAAACTGAGAAGAAAAGGTTAGTCTGGGAATCGAACCCAGAACCTCGCAGTTACGTGTAAAGCAGGTGAACGTCTTGACCATCCTCGGCTATCCTTTAATTGAAAAAAAATAAGGAAGAGGATGGGTGGTGACGGTGGTGGTGGTGGTGGTGGTGGTAGCGGTGGAAGTGTGTGTGTGTGTGTGTGTGTGTGTGTGTGTGTGTGTGTGTGTGTGTGTGTGTGTGTGTGTGTGTGTGTGTGTGTGTGTGTGTGTGTGTGTGCGTGCGTGTGCGTGTTTTAATTGTATTTTAAAATTTTATTTTATTCTTTTACATCGAGGTTAATGGAATAAGTACTCGTGTGCTATTTTCATCCAGTCCCCGTCTATATGCAGTTTTGTTTTGGTAAATATTGTCATCTGTTCCCACCGGCAAACAATGGCCTACTCCTACCCTGTGTGTGTGTGTGTGTGTGTGTGTGTGTGGTGTGTGTGTGTGTGTGTGTGTGTGTGTGTGTGTGTGTGTGTGTGTGTGTGTGTGCTGTGTGTGTGTGTGTGTTTGTGTTTGTGTGTGTTTGTGTGTGTGTGTGTGTTTGTGTGTGTATGTATGTATGTATGTATGTATGTATGTATGTATGTATGTATGTATGTATGTATGTATGTATGTATGTATGTATGTATGTATGTATGTATGTATGCATGTATGTATGTATGTATGTGTGTGTGTGTATGTGCATGCGCGCGAGCGCGTGCGTGCGTGTGTGCGTGTGTTTGTGATTTTCAGTATAATGGATTGACATTCAAGTGGTTACCACGTAATGGGGAAATAGAGCTAGCCTGGCCACACTGTCTTTTGAACTATTACCCTATCACCAAAATAATGAAAACGTTGTTGCTGATGAAGCTTGACATGACATGTAAATAAATAGCACATGAAAAAAATCACGAAAAAGTATGCTATCTTGGAGAAAAAAATGAACGTGGGGGGGGGGGGGGGGGGGGGAGGAGGAGGAGGAGAATGGATTGTTTGATGGCAAAATAAAGCCACACTGATGAATGAGAATGAGAATTTATGCTTCTGCAAACCCTCATCCCCACCCCCACCCCCCACTCCCCCTCCTCGTCACTCCTCCCCCCTCCCCCCAGTTTCCCCTCTCACCCACCCACCCACCCACCCACCCACCACCCAGACCCTTCGCTCAGTTGACATAGAAGCTGATCATGCCTTTTTCAGGAGAATTAAAGAGTTCTGTTACTGTTGTGTTTTTTTTCAATGGCATCAGATCTTCCATGGCATCCATTTTCAAGTGGTATGAATTCCTCAGTGCCATCAAGAGTGGCATCAATTCTTTCGTGCCATCAATTCTCTAGTGGCATCAGTTCTTCTGTAAAATCAAATCTCCCGAGGCATCAACTCTTCAGTGACATGAAGAGTGACATAAGCTCTTTCTTGCCATCAGTTCTCTAATAGCATCAATTCTTCTATGGCATCAATTCTCTAGTGGAATCAGTTCTTTCATGTCATCAGTATTCTAGTGGCATCATATCTCTAGTGGCATCAATTCTTTGGTGGAATCAATCGTCCAGTGCCATCACTTCGACTCTGTCATCAATTCTTCACTGGCATCAACTCTTTCATGGTTTCAAATCTTCATCAGTGGCATCAATTTTTCAGTGCCACTATTTCTTCCATGCCATCAATTCTTCAGTGGCATCAGTTCTTTAGTGGCATCAATCTATGTGTGCCATCAATTCTTTGGTGACATCAGCTCTTCAGTGGCATCAATTCTTTATTGGCATCTATTTGTGCGTACCATCAATTCTTTCACTCACTCACTCACTCAGTCCCATGTCCCAAAGGACGTAGAGGGGACATGAGAGAAGACGCAACGGAGATCTTTTTCCATGCTTCACGATCCTGTGTGGCTAGTAGGAGGCGTTGCAGGGGTTGGGCAGTCCAGTCTTTGATGTTGTCAACCCATGATTTCTTTTGGCGGCCTCTTCTTCTCTTGCCCTCGACTGTTCCTTGCAGGATGGTTTTTGCTAGGGTGTTGTGTCTTGTGGTGTGACCAAACCACATCAGCTTTCTCCTCTTTATGGTGGAGAGCAAAGGCTCTTGGGGGCCCACACGCTTTTTGAATTCTTCTTTCACATAGTTATTGGTCTTGTGTTCTTTGTATGATATTTTGAGGAGTCTTCTGTGGCACTTGTTCTCGAATGCTTGGATTCTTCTCTCTAACTCTGCTGTCAGAGTCCATGATTCACAGCCATATAGGAGGATAGATATCACGAGGGATTTGTAGAGGTGGTATTTGGTGCAGAAGCTGATGTTGTTGCTTCTGATGATCCTCTGGAGTCTGACTAGAGCAGATGTTGCTGTTGCAATGCGAGCTTTCACCTCATTGTTTGATGTGCCATCTTTTGTTAGGATGGAGCCTAAGTATTTGAATTGGCTCACCTCTTCCAATATTTCTCCATTCAT
>CM060319.1:67985751-67990751 GCA_030674155.1 Stramonita haemastoma | reverse complement strand
GATTTAAATGGATTTCAATCTTTCACTGAGCAAGGTATTTGCTCGCCTGTGCAAACGCCCCCCCACCCCTCCCCCCACCTCCCTCCTCTCTCTCTCCGCCATCGCTGTGAATATTCGGAGTAGGATAAAATAATTTTGTTGTTAGTGTTTTATCGGTATATAAACTCTTAACTTTCGATGTTTGCTGTCGTGGAGAAAGTTTGTAGTTTGAATTTTGTATTTATTTGTGTAGTGATAATATTATGCACGTGTTTATAAGTAAATATATACTTACGTACACTGCACAAACTTTTGTACAAATATGCGCGCATAAAACACACAACACACACACACACTTCGCGTGCGCACGCTCAGTGCACCCAAGCACGCATAAACCTACACACACAAAACACACACACACACACTCACACACACACACACACAACAACATGACAACTGTCTCTGATTTTGTGGCCTTAAAAGCTCTTATCTCAATTTCACTTTTGTTTCGGTTACCCATACGCTTCTGTGCCCGTGGTGAGTTTATGTCAAAACCTTTAGGTTGGAGATTACTTGGAGACGGTCGTTGGAGGGACGTGTTGGGGTCTTCCATCCGTGTGGGAGTCTCACTCAGTCTGGCTCGCGACTAAGCTAATACTATCGTCAGTATGGGGGTTAGTAGGGGGTGTCCTGGGTACGCTTATCCCAGAAAGGCGCCACTGAACACCACCAACTGACCCAGTGCAGGGCCCCTCTGGCTGGTGGCCCCACAGTGGCTTGACGTTGATGGGCTCCCTGGGACTTCCAACCCTGAGAATGAGACATGACGAATCTGGGTATGGCTGTGGGCGGTGAGATTGGAATGTGCGGCGTGGGAACAGCAGGACAGGAATGTTATGGAGAACAAGAGACAAAACAAAACAAAACAACAAAAGAAAAGTCACACATAGAAATCATCCCGAAGTCAGAGTGCGGCTACCTCCATGGTGCGCAAAAACGGTGCTTACGCAAAATAATCTCATATGAGTGAACCTCGCAGTTCTAGCCGAGGAACAAAAAACCCATAGCATTGAGTTAACAGCTTGCCCAGAAAAAATTTTTGCCAGTTTCACTCTCGGTGAACCTCAGAGCTGTGGTCCAGGAACAGCAAGGAGATCTCAAGTCCCCAAAGTAGCACTGTGGTTACCTTACTGCTGGGCATAAATGGTGGAATATTAACAAAAATCACACCATTGGTGAACCTCGAAACTCTAGCGAGAAGTGAAACAAAAAACAGCCAAACAAGCATCAACAATAAAAAAAAAGCTGATGTAGAAACAAAAGGAGAAAAGTTTTAGTGGCCCAATGACCTCTGCAGACCTGTAGGGAAGAGAGTTGTATGATACTGCAGCTAATCCATTATGATTAACGGTGGTCCTCCATCATTGTTATTTATTGCATTGGCTGCACTTTTGACATGCTAGATCACACATACACACGCACACGCACAGGCGCGCGCACATACCTATTTTACAGTTCTCGAAACAAAAGAATTTAAATGTAAAGCAATAAAACACACACCTACACACCTACACACACATATCTCTCTCTCTCTCTCTCTCTCTCTCTCTCTCTCTCTCTCTCTCTCTCTCTCTCTCTCTCTCTCTTCTCTCTCTCTCTTCTCTCTGTGTCTTCTCTATCTATCTCTCTGTCTCTGTCTCTGCTGTCTGTCTGTCTGTTTGTCTGTCTGTCTCCCCTATCTTTCTCACTCCATCCATCCCCATATCTCTCTCTATCTCGCTCTCTCTCTTCCTCTCTCTCTCTCTCCACCTCCCCTGCCCTCCCCCCCTCTCTCTCTCCATCCCTCCTCCTCTCTCTCCATCTATCTCTCTACCCCTCCCTCCCTCGTCTCTCTCTCTCACCCACGCACTTTCTCTTTCTCTCCCTCTCTCTCCCACTATCCCTCCCTCTCTCTCCATCCCTCCCCCTCTCCATTCCTCATCTTTATTCTCCTCCTTCCCCCCTCTCCCCACCCCATTCTCTCTTTTCAATAACCGGTGGGCACACACACACGAACACAAAAAGAAAAACCACGGGAACAGCGCAACATGAGCAGTAGAATCAACACAGGCGGCAATATCTTTCTCTAACCTTCCTTCCCTCTTGTCGCCCTTTATCTTTTACTGCATTCCTTTTCTCATCAACCAACTCCCCCTCCCCCTTTCCCTTTCCCTGTCTCTACTACCGCTATAACCCCCTCTCCCCAGTCTTGTTGTATTTTCTGTTGGGGATGGGTGGGGGGGTGGGGGGGGGGGGGAGGGTACAGCACATAGAGCATCTTTCATCAACAGGCGGGTCAGCAAAGACAAGGCCTATTTGAATGTCAAGTGTTTGGAAGAGAGAGAGAGAGAGAGAGAGAGAGAGAGAGAGAGAGAGAGAGAGAGGAGAGAGAGAGAGAGAGAGAGAGAGAGAGAGAGAGAGAGATTAAAAAAAAGGTAGGGTAGCGGATGATAACATGTGGATCGATGGTCTAGAGGTAACGCACATGCCTTGAAAGCAAAAAGTCCTGGTCGAAGTGTGAGGTGGTTCTATCCCCATTTGGGCCCAAACTTTCCCCCATCCATCATACCATGAGTGGTGGTCTGGGTGCTAGTCCTGCGAATGAGACGATAAACTGAGGTTCCGTGTGTTACAAATGATGATTTATTGTTTAAAAAGAACCCACGGCAACAAGAGAGTTTTCCTGGAAAAATTCTGTAGAAAAAAGCCACTCTGATAGAGAAGCAAATATAGTTGCAGACAGGAAAAGAAAAAAAACAAAACAATGGGAGGCGTTGCTCTAGTGGCAACGCGCCTTCCTAGATGAAGCAGCCCAAATTTCACACAGAGAAATCTGCCGTGACTCAAAGTGGCATAAAATAAAATAAGATAAAATTAAAAATAAACAAAAATAAAATAAAAAAATGAAAAAGAAAGGATAGAAGAGAGCAACATTTTAGAACTCTAACAGAAAGAGAGAAGGTTGTAGGATGGTTAAAGACGTTCACCTCCTAACAAGTAAGTTCGGTAGGTTACGGAAACACGAAGATACACAGCATACATCCCCGAAGTCGGAATGCGGCTACCTTAATGGTGGGTCAACTGTGGCATGTGCAAAATCTCATCAGTGGTGAACTTTGAAGCTGTAGTTGATAAAAATAGCAGAGCAATCCAATCTCAGAGTGTAATAAAAATAAACTCGAAATTTTATTCTTAAAACTGGTACAAAGCTGTCGTTTGTGAAAACGTGATGAGAATAAATGACGTAAAAATTATACGTGAGAAGTAAATGCATGATCTAATCTTCAGTTCTTCAAAGGTGTCAGAAAATACAAAAAAAATGCCAGTATGTTTTGCCTTGGGCTTGGTTTTGTGTGTGTGTGTTGTGTGTGTGTGTGTGTGTGTGTGTGTGTGTGTGTGTGTGTGTGTGTGTGTGTGTGTGTGTGTGTGTGTGTGTGTGTGTGTGTGTATGTGTGTGTGTGTATGTGTATGTGTATGTGTCTTTAAATATCATCCCATATAAGCCTTATGCAATGCCACAAACACCATTGCTCTGATATCTATATAAAAAAATGAATGATCGGATTGATTTTTATTGCAAGCATGATTTTCTTTGATATATTTTGCTTTTGTTTTCAAAACCCAGAATGGGGGGACGGGATAGCCTAGTGGTTAGAACATTTTAAACTCGCGGTCTGATGGTTCAGGTTCAAGCCACCACTACAGCACCTGTTTGAGATGTTTTCCCTTGGTGTTAACTCTGATAGGGAAACAAATACACTTGCAGACAGACAAAAGAAAAAGAAATGGATGAGCTAGGGGTGACTAGTCAGGTGCCCAACAGTAGCACAACGCATTTTCACTCATATGACAGACAACAATATTTGCTGGTTGAGCGTTTGGCGACAAAGAAGAATATCAGAACAAAAAAGCTCGATTCTCTCAGGATTTTGTAACATGGTATTAGTGAAACATCAATAGACAAGTTTGAAGGAATTTGTAGTAAAATATTTGTCTTATGATATGGGATCTCTCGACAGTAGCAAAGTAGATGTTTACTAACTAACTGTGTCTCAACTGTGTCAAAAAAATCCTAGACGAACGAACTCCTATGAAAGTAACATTGCGAAATAACGATGAACAGTATGTAACTATACTACTTGCGCAAGACAGGAAAACTTACTTCACGTTAATGCGAATCTGGAAAAAAAGTGTGTTTTCAGTTCGGTAATTCCATTCACTCCTACCAGAGGAGTTTGACAGTAAACACAGGTGCTTAAGACTTTTACCTTCAAAATAAAACTTCCTTCACCCTCACCAAGTAATGAGATACAACATCAATATGTAACACGCCAAAGTAATTACAACTTTTCTGGGATTACCCAAGTTCTACACCCCCATTCAGGAAATATATGCATAACTCTTCACCATAAAACGCCATGGGCGCAGAACAACTTTACTGCAGCCAAAACAAACCGCAGCCATTGACTGCTGCTGGAGAAGTGAGCGGCCTCCATCAGGCCTGTGGCTGTGGAGACCCTGCACGCTGCAGAACAGCGCTGAACAAACACTTAAGTGCTGAACAAACACTGAAGTGCTGACTCCTGCTGTCCCTCTCTCACTGAATCTGGCCAAATGTCGAAATTCGTAAAAGTTCAGGTAGGAAAAGAAAGTTACTTTTCGATTTCTGAAGAGTTTGAACATTACTTTTTTGCAGTGGTTTGTAGTTTTGAAAAACATTGCTGCAGGCAGCTAGTTTGTTTTGGTATTTTTTTCCTATTCATGGTTTGGATTTGTGAAGGCAGTGAATGCTATGTTACCGAAGATGATTAAAATTTTTTTTAAGTGGATTAAATATTCATAGCAATATTCTTCCATTCCTTCATTGGAATACCGAGGACCTGCCTTTAGAAACAGCATCCCTACCCTCTAGAAAATATGTGCTAGGAATTCCCTCTTTCTAGCCCTCTCTTTGTCTCTGTTTTGTTTCATTTTTCTTGTCA
>CM060319.1:67968251-67978251 GCA_030674155.1 Stramonita haemastoma | reverse complement strand
GCTCGATCTGTTAAATTGTCTGTGAGGATTTGCAGTTCTTGTTTGCTGCTGCCCATGAGGTCAATGTCATCTGCAAATCTGAGGTTGCAAAGGGGTCTTCCACCAATGGAGATGGAAGTGTGGTGGTTTTGCAGTGTCTCTGTCATGATGTTTTCGAGGAAGAGGTTGAAGAGTACAGGTGAGAGAAGGCAACCCTGGTGAACCCCAACCGTGGTCTTGAAGAACTCGCCCACGTGATTGTTCATGAAAACTGCACTTTTTGCGTTCTCGTACAGAGCCTTTGATGACTTCAATTAGGCAGCTGTCAATGTTGAAGTGCCTGAGTACTTGCCAGAGGCCGTCATGCCATACCCTGTCAAAGGCCTTTTTGAAGTCTATGAAATTGTGGTACAAGTCTTTTTGGTGTTGGAGATGCTTCTCTATCAGAATTCTCAGATTGAAAATATGTTCCATTGTGCTGCGTTTTGGTCTAAAGCCCGCTTGTTCTTCTGCCAGGAGTTTTTCCGCTTGGTTTTTCAGTCTGTTGAGGACTACCTGCAGCATGATCTTGCTAGGATGACTTATAAGACTGATGGTTCTGTAGTTCTGGCATTGCTTGAGGTTTCCTTTCTTTGGCAGGGGTATTACAAGAGATTGTGTCCATTCTTTTGGCCATTCTTTGGTGTCGTGGATCTTCTGACAAAGTTCTGTGAATCGCCTTGCTGTTTCATTCCCTCCATTTTTTATGAGTTCAGCTGGGATGTTATCGATTCCAGGGGACTTCCCCTTCTTCAATTGTTTAATAGCTGCATCTACTTCACACCTTAGTATTGGTGGGTCTTTATCTAGGTGTTCAGGGGGTTTGTCAGAAACTATGTTGGTATCTGGGCGTAGTGGGTAGTTGTACAATCCCTCACAATATTCTGTCCAGCGACAGAATATGGGACACCTTTGCCTTTTTAACCGTTAATCGCAGACCTACCAGTGCCTTAATCCACTTCATGTATCTCATATGCAGAAGACAGAAATAATTATATACGTTAAAGATCCTATCATTCACAGCAGCGTTTGGTGGGATTCGGGAACCCGAACATACCCAGCATACAACCTGTACAATGAAATAAGCTGCGCTGAATTTCGGAATGTGTCAGCTAAGGCCAGGGGGCAGACCTCCTACAGAGTGACACGCACAGGAGAAGATCAGGCACTATGCACCCCATCCAGTAATGGAATGCAGAGAGAGAGAGAGAGAGAGAGAGAGAGAGAGAGAGAGAGAGAGAGAGAGAGAGAGAGAGACAGACAGACAGACAGACAGACAGACAGACAGACAGACAGACAGACAGAGACAGAGAGAGACAGAGAGCGTCAGAGAGAGAGACACAGACAGAGACACAGACAGAGACACAGACAGAGACACAGACAGAGACACAGACAGAGACACAGACAGAGAGGGATGGAAGCTATGTTTTGTACAAGTGACTTATAAATATAAGAAAATAATGTTTTCATGCAACAAAATTTGCATCTAAAGTTGTTTTTTCTTTAAAGAAGTGGTTTTGTTGAAAACGGGTTTTACTTTTAGTAACGAAGTTTCTGACAATGCAAGAAACAGTGCTGCAGAGAAAATTGTTCACCACAAATGCACTTGACATTTTTTTTTCTCCACAAAACTTTTACCAAAGTTTGGTGTGTGTGTGTATGTGTGTGTGTGTGTGTGTGTGTGTGTGTGTGTGTGTGTGTGTGTGTGTGGTGTGTGTGTGTGTGTGTGTGTGTGTGTGTGAGAGTGATATACAGAGAGAGAGAGAGAGAGAGAGAGAGAGAGAGAGAGAGAGAGAGAGAGAGAGAGAGAGAGAGACAGAGACAGAGACAGAGACAGAGAACACTACATTGTGTGAATGCGCGCACACGCGCTCGCGCTCGCGCTTGCACGTGCTGTCTCAATTTTTTTTCTATCTTCATCACCCAGATTTTGTCCCATCTTTCACTTCTGGGTGCATGCAGAGTTACGTCAACAACCAACAAGGTTCAAACTTATTAAAAAATAATTAACTCAAACAAAATCAAACAAATCCAACAACCCCTCCTCTCAAACACAACATTTACCATCTTTGTAAACAGACCAAAATAAGCCCAATAATTTACAAGACAAACGCAGATAATGATATAATTGTGTGCTGGTTTTCTCAGCTCAGGTGTTTGCCCTAGAGGTAGAAAAAATAGTATGTTGACAATACCCACTGTGGGAAAATGGGTAGCACGTGAAACTCTGTTACACAAGAGGGGACGGGATAGCCTAGTGGTCAGAACATTGCGCTGGCAATTTGACGACCCGAGTTCGATTCCCGGTCGAGGGGATTTTTTTCCCTGAAGTTAACATCAGTGCTGACTCCACTCTCCTCAAAAGTCTTTCGGATGAGATTGTAAACCAAGGCCCCGTGTGCGAACGCACGTAGAACATCTTGCGCACACGTTAAATCCTGTTCCGCTTTTCGTAAGAGTAAGTTAATGTGTGCCGGTGGGAACAGATGACAAGGTTTTACAAAACTGCATACACACGGGGACTGAATGGAAAAAAACACATGAGTGCTTATTCCGTTATCCTCGATATAAAAGAATAAAATAAAAAATAAAGAAATAAAATCAAAATAAAGAGGACATGGTTGAGTGACTCAGCTTTAAGCAGGCCACCGCTGGGACACGGTAGCCTGGTGGTTAGAGCGTTGTGCACTGCGCTCGTGATCTGCTGACCCTGGTTCGTATTTCGTTGAAGGGGGTTTCCCCCCCCCCCACCCTGGAGTTCCCATCAGTGCTGACTCCTCTCCATCCCCCCTGCCCAAATCCCCTCGGATAAGACTACAAACCAAGGTGCAGTGACGACTGCATGCAGGACATTTTCCATACACCTTAAAGCCTGTTCCGCGTTTCGGAAGAGTTAGCAAGCCATTGTGAGCCAGTGGAAAAAGAACAAAATTTGTAAAACTGCATACACATAGGGACAGGATGTCAAAAAAAGTAAATGGGTCGAGTGCTTATTCCATTATCCTTGAAAAAACAAAAAAAAACCTTACCCTCTCTTTTCACACTGACAGGTTAGAACGAACATGTTTTGAAAAGTCCCTTTTGAAATGCAAGATTGAGAGGAATTTTTTTTACATTAAAAAAATAAATAAATAAAATCCCTCTCAACCTTGCATTTCAAAAGGGACTTTTCAAAACACGTTCGTTCTAACCTGTCAGTGTGAAAAGAGAGAGACACTAAACCAAGCCTGTTGTGTGCAAACGCACACATAACATCTTGCACTCAAGAAAAAAAACATGTTCCACCTTTCGGAAGAGTAGGCCATTTCGTACTGGTAAGAACGGATGACAACATTAAAAAAACAACAACCCCGTATGCACACTGGTGTAGTGTTTAGACACCATTCCCAAAAATTAATATGGAATGCTGTTACCTTAATGGGTGGTTAAAAACAGCCGCACACGCAATCTCACCATTGGTGAACCTCAGAGCTCTAGGAACTGGGGGAAAAACTTTGAAACGCAGTGACCCTCTTTGAGAAAGCTGAAACGGCGCTCAACACGCACAAAAAGTTAAAGTAAGGGTAAAGTTGTTCCCATGACCTATGTGGTCGTAGGAGAGCGAGGCTTCAGAGACCTCAGCTTCTCTAGGGGCCAGCATGTTGAGGGCGGCGCCCATCTCCTCTCCCTCGCTGCTTTTCCTTCTCTGACCCTAAAGAGGACAAGAATCCATTGACAGATAGGTGAACTAGGGGACTGTACTGAAGCCAAGGCGTGCAAAAGGTCACCCATCCATTTGGTAACCACGCTCAAAGCTTAACCCTAGCTTGGGAGAAAGCGAGTGCTCTGACCACTGAGCTATCCCGTCCAAAAAATGTAACGAAGCCAAAAAAGGTATCTTGTCAATTTTATTATTTTCTTTTAAACAAACTCCGTTTGATCACAGCTCAGGGAAATCTCTCACAAAACAAAATCCAATTTTCAAACACAAACTGAGATTGCTGGGTTTGGGTTTTGGGAGGTTATTTTTATTTATCTATTTTTTGATGATTAATTCCATCTGTCCAAACTGATCCGAGGAAAAAAGAGAAATGGTTAAATTCCAGACTGAATATAGCTTTTGTTGACATCAAAACCAACCTGTCGCTAAGCGTTTGTTTGTTTTTTTCCCCTTTAAATAAGATTAGCGAAAAAGAAAAACAAAACAAAACGAAAAGAGCTTACTGAGTGCTTGAACACCCGTGCTAAAAAGTGATTGCTGTAGCTACTGTACTATTGTGCTCACAGCTTGCGCGACACGATAACACCTGTTCCACCTTTCGAAAAAGTAGGCCATGCGTGTCAGTGTGCACAGATGACAAAACTTACAAAACCACATTCATACTGGGTGTTGATATCGCAATTTGGATCATTGTATTAACCTTTTTATTTTTTTAAATAACCTGTCTACTTTATTGTTCTACGTACCTAATCAATCTTTCGTAACCTTATTTACTTTATCAAAATTGTCCCATTATCTAGTGCAACAATTTATCTATGATTATAATATAAAATTGATAACATAACTCTAAGAATGACATGCACGTAAGCAGTTTTTTAGCTATGACGTGGAACTGCATGATTTGAATACTTTTAAAAAGGTGAAAAAAACCGAATTCTTTTGATACGTGCGCAGGTATTATTTTAAAAAAAGTAACTTCTGTATCTGTCTGTCTTTCTCTGACTCTCTCGCTGTCTCCCTCTGTCTCTGTCTCTTTCTCTGTCTCTTTGTCTCTCACGCACACACTCTCTATTTCTTTACCTCTCTCTCTCATACACACACACACACACTCACAACACACACACACACACACACACACACACACACACACACACACACACACACACACACACACATGTTAGTGCTCATATTGGAAATGGATGGCAGACATGAAAGAGTCAGGATTAAAAAATTAAAAAGGGCATTTTTTAAAACCAAAAAATGACGAAGAAGACAACAACAAAAATCGAACAAAAACAGGAAATTTCAAAATCCCATAAGAAGAGTAACACGTAAAAAACAACAACAACAAAACAAACAAAACATCCGATAACAAGGTTCATGTCTTCAGGCGATTTTAATTCGATTTAGATTTCACAAAGAAATAAAGCCACAAAACCCCTCAATCAGAAAGAAGAAGAAGAAAAAAACAACAATCCATAAAAAGATAAATGGAGAGATGTCCCTTGGATCAGTGTATTATTTAATCAAACAGCTCGGCAGGGCAGAAAAAAAACTGAGGGCTAAGAGCCTTGCGCGTGCACCAGTTTGATGGCCTGAGTTGGAGTCCCCACTGAGACGCCCACCCGGTCAAGCAGAATGTTCCTTCCCTGGAGTTATTAACATCAGTACTCACTCCACTCCCCCAACAAAGTCCTTAGGATCATAAACCCGAGGTCCCGAGTGCAAACGTACGCAGAACATCTTTCATCTACGTTTAAACCGGTGCTGCCTTTTGGAAATGTAGGTTATTGTGTCGGAAAGGACAGATGATAAAAACAAATATTTTAGGAAACACAGATGCACACTGATGTCGAGTTTAGACATTATACTCGAAGTCTGAATGCGGCTATCTTAATAATGGTGGGCATAAACGGTCGCATGCGCAAACTATCTCACTATTGGTGAACCTTGGAGCTCTAGCCAAGGAACAAAAAAAAAAGAGTTCAGATTCTGATGGAATTCATCTACTTTTTTTCAACATCACCATGACCTGTCCATCTCCTGTTCTGTTCCTTTTCTTTTTTTATGTGGCCTGCTCATGACGTGTTCTGTTGGAAATCTCGTAGTATCCCGAAGTCGGAATGTGGCTACCTTCATGGTGGGCAAAAATCGGTCTTATACGTAAAAATCTCGCCAATGGTTCAGAGCTCAAGCTGAGGAATGAAAACAAAAGTCTTATACCTGATGATTTAAAGCTGAAAATTGCTATGAAGCTGGTTTTTTAATGAGATTTTTTTTTCTTGTTGGTCTTTTCGTGGGGATTTTTTTTGCTGTCTTTATTTTGTTTTTGGTTTATTGGGGTGTTGTTGTTGTTGTTGTTGTTTTATGATGGTGATGGTGGTGGTGGTGGTGAAAGGTTGCTTTTTGAGTTTGTGAAAAAAACTTCAGGCTCCATAAATTCATAGGGGCTGTCACTGGAGAGAAACGACCCAAAAAGTTAATGAGAAAGGTCCCAGAAGATTCAGTCTCCTCTCTAAGTAAAAAGAAAATACAAGAAAAACAAATCGTACATGTAATCATAAAGTAATGTCTTTGGTTATCACAAAAATTAAGATTAAGATTTGATAAGAAGCTAAGATTAAGATTTGTTAAAGAAAAAATTGACAGGGGGGGGGGGGGGGGAAGAAAAACCCATAAGATTTGGGTTTATAATCAGTTTAAAGATTTGTAGAGGATTAAAGAAGACACTTTCTTGTATTATACAACTCAGCGTGCGAACAGACACAAACCCACACCTGATGATACTGTCAGACATCGAGCCTATCGTTCTAAGGCACTAGGCTGTTTTCTCTCTCTCTCCCTTCTCCCCCCTCCCCAGTCTGATTGCTCTGGCAATTGATTTTTACAATAAGGAGAATAGAATGCACAAAACTCGTAATAAACTAAGCGATCGATCGATCAATCAATCAATCTAATAAACTAAGCGATCGATCAATCAATCAATCAATCAATCAACCAATCAATCAACACACCAATTAAACTAATTGAACGATAACTCTCTCCTTATCAGTGAGAACGCGAGAAAGGTTTTGCAGATAAGAAATGTAACGGTTATTATCAGCTACCCCCACCCATCCCCACCCCAAATGAACAAAAAGACATAGATGGCTATGAAAGGATCCAGAGAGAGAGAGGAGAGAGAGAGAGAGAGAGAGAGAGAGACAGAGACAGAGACAGAGACAGAGAGACGAGACAGACAGACAGACAGACAGACAGACACAGACACAGACACAGACATACAGAGACACACAGAGAGAGAAAGTCAGAAAGACACACACGCACACAGACACATACACACAGACACACGCACAACATCTTGCGCACACGTTAAATCCTGTTTACTCTTTGTAAGAATAGACCATTGTGCGCTGGTGGGAACAGATGACAAGATTTACAAACTGCATACCCACGGAGACTATATGTCAAAAAGCCCATGAGTGATTATTCCATTATCTTTGATATAACAGAATAATCATAATAAATAAACACACAGACAGAAAAATAGAGACGAAAGATAGAGAAGAATAGCAACAAAAACACAGAGACAGAGACAGAGAAACAGAGACATAGAGTCAGAAAGACAGATAAAGAAGAATAACAACTAAAAAACCCACCCCAGCAACACTTTATACCTGCAGGGTTTTATAGAAACGGATTAATTTTCTACACTGGAAAAAAGAAAAGCTAACTAACTGTTTTTATCCCTGCACATCATAAGCACGGATGTTTTCAAAGCTAATTCTCTATGTCACCCCTGCCCCCCCCTACCCCCATTCCCCTCATCTCTCCCCCCCCCCCCCCCGTGTATGTAAAAAGCGGTTTCAAACAGCTCTGATTTGACCCTAGGGAGTGGAGGCGGCTTATATCAAAGGAATAACGCTAACTGATTGAGACACTGGGCATCTGGTGTTTGTACGTCCTGCCAGTTTACTTTCGGTCCAAATTACGTGTGATTCTGTCTGTCTGTCTGTCTGTCTATCTGTTTGTGTGTCTCTCTCTGTCTTTGTCTGTTTCTGTGTCTGTTTATCTGTTTATCTGTTTCTGTCTCTGTCTCTGTCTGTCTGTCTGTCTGTCTGTCTGTCTGTCTGTCTGTCTGTCTGTCTGTCTGTCTGTCTGTCTGTCTGTCTGTCTCTGCTCTCTCTCTCTCTCTCTCTCTCTCTCTCTCTCTCTCTCTCTCTCTCTCTCTCTCTCTCTCTCTCTCTCTCTCTCTCATGGCTTATAATATAAAGTTTCTTGTGTGGAGTAATTCCACCCGGAGTAAATAAAGACTAAAGACTCCCCCCCCCACAAAACACCTAACTAGAAACAATATTTTTGCTCAAACGGGGTTTAAGATTTATGCAAAATATGAATCATAAAAAGTAGGCTAGTTGACACAGACACTAGCGAAACTGAGATGGTTAACTGGTTTGTAAGAAAGAGGAAAATCACCAACAAACCAACACTCAACTGTCTCCATCGCCACTGTCGTTGGTTGGAGCTCCACGAAATGTCTGCCACCAGGGTGCATCTCTCTCTGTCTCTGCTGAGTTCTACCATCTCCTGTAGCCCTCCCAGACCACTGATCTCAGTGATGTTGGCAATGTAGGATGTTGGTGGTCTGCTTCTTTTCCTTCTGCCCTCAATCTTACCTTGGTAAAAAAAAAAGACGGGAGTCAAAATTGAAGATCGTAAAAATGATAAAAACAGCCACAAAAACCTTGCCCCTCCCCTCCAAAAAAAGAAAACCCACAAAAAATCAGCAAAAGACCCCCCCCCCCCCCCCAACAAAATCAACAACCAACGAATATAAACCAAGTCAAAGCAAACAAAACAAAGCAATACAAAACAAAACAAAAGAGTAACAAAGCAATAACCCAGGGGCAAAGTACTTGTCTACAGGGCAATTTTGGTTTGATCTAGATTCTAAGACATAAAAGCAAGATTCTGTCTTGGCTATCGCTGGGTGGTCTGTCAGTCTGGTTTGTGTGTGTGTGGTGTGTGTGTGTGTGTGTGGTGTGTTGTGTGTGTGTGTGTGTGTGTGTGTGTGTGTGTGTGTGTGTGTGTGTGTGTCCTTTTCAGGGCAAGAGCCAGATAAAAAACAAACATATCAGCCCTTATGAAAATAATGGTGTCACCCTGAAATAATGATGATGATGGTCATTATCATCTACATTCCCATCACTCTCTCTCCATCTATCTGCCTGTATCTCTGTCTCTGTTTCTGTTTCTGTCTGTTACTTTCTCTGTCTGTCTGTCTGTCTGTCTGTCTGTCTGTCTGTCTGTCTGTCTGTCTGTCTACCTACCTACCTACCTACCTACCTACCTACCTACCTACCTACCTACCTCTCTACCTACCTACCTACCTATCTCTCTGTCTATCTATTTATCTATCTATCTATCTATCTATCTATCTATCTATCTATCTATCTATCTATCTATATATCTGTCTATCTGTCTATCTATCTATCTATCTATCTATCTATCTATCTATCTATCTATCTATCTATCTATTTATCTGTCTATCTATCTATCTATCTATCTATCTATCTATCTATCTATCTATCTATCTATCTATCTATCTATCTATCTATCTATCTATCTATCTATCTATCTATCTATCTCTCTATCTATCTCTCTCTCTCTGTCTATCTATCTATCTCTCTGTCTATCTATCTACCTACCTACCTACCTATCTACCTACCTATCTATCTCTCTGTCTATCTATTTATCTATTTATCTATTATATCTATCTATCTATCTATCTATCTATCTATCTATCTATCTATCTATCTATCTATCTATCTATCTATCTATCTATCTATCTATCCTGACATCCTGCCGCATTCGTGCAGATAAAAAAACATCTTTCAAGCCAAAGCATTGAGATTGAACAGATTTTCGCAGTTTTTATGTTTACATGATCCGCTTTTCGCTTTTTCCACCAGCTGTATTCCTTTTCCCGGTAACTAGGCATATGAGGCGGGAGTCCCCCCAAAACCCAGTCATTTATATTCTATCAATCAGCTTGTGGTTTCGTTTCAAAATAATGACACGTTAAAAAAGTAGCAAAAGAGACAAACAAGATTTATAACACAGAGAAGATCCAACAATTTGAGAAAACAGAAAAGAAAAGGAAAAAACGATAGAAAAAGATCAAATGAAAGGAGATTCTCCACCCCCACCTCCACCCCTCCAAAAAAAGGGAAAATACCCCCAGAGGCAAACTTCACGTGTTCAGAGTTGTTTTCCTTTGATTAC
>CM060319.1:67955751-67963251 GCA_030674155.1 Stramonita haemastoma | reverse complement strand
CTGGTAGTGAGATATCTGTTTAGTTTTTGAAAACCCAGTCCTGCTGCCGAAAACAACACATCTGTTGTAAACTCTAGTTTGGGCTTAAATTCTCATTCACTTGACTTGTCTCTTTGATTCTTTAAGAAGTTAGTAGGGCATTATATTGGGGGATTGGGGGGTTGTTTGGGTTGTTGTTGTTGTGTTTGTTTTTTTCTGTTTTGTTTGGAGGGAGGGTGTTCAGAAAGCTACTGATTCAGAGAGAAAAATTCTGAAAAAAACCAATTCCAGTGGAAACTTTACCTATCATTTTCAGATAATCCCAATCAAGAAGTCTGACATTCCACCCACTGAGCTTTCTAACCCTACTCTCTCTCTCTCTGTCTTGTCTGTGTCTGTGTGTGTGTGTGTGTGTGTTGTGTGTTCTCTTCTCTCTCTCTCTCTCTCTCTCTCTCTCTCTCTCTCTCTCTCTCTCTCTCTCATCCTCCTCTCCCTCTCATCTCTCTCTCTCCTCTCTCACTCTCTCTCATCCCTCTCGTCTCTCTCCACCCCGTCTTCTCCACTCGGGCTTTCAGTTATTGTTGAGACAGATAGACAGACAGACAGACAGATAGACAGACAGACGTCATTTGACATCACTGCCTTCATCAAGTGTCAAAACATAGCTGGGGGAACAGCTGGAACCCCATTATTCTGTGTGTAGTGTGGGCAGTGTCTATTGCCTTCTGCTGCTGGACTAATGGCTTCTTTGTGGCTGACATCGAATGTTAACACGTCTGACGCTCTCTTCATTGTGCTTTCATTGAAACCATCTAGACAGTTATGAGTAGGTATGTGGGTGTAAGCCTGTCCATTCCACTATTGAATTAAAAGTTGTTGAGTGTTGCGGGGGAGGGAGATATAGAATGTGTGTACGCCTGGCTCGCTTGTTCGTAAGAGTTGATAAGAAGAAATGACGGGCAAATTTCATAATGTTCCAAAGTGCAACTTCCAATCTGTACATTATAAATGTATACATGTAAATCAAATTTTCTAATACTAATGTGTATATGTGTGTGTGTTGTGTGTGTGTGTGATTGAGATTGCTATTCTTTGTCACCATTTGACCTCACTGGCTTAATATGCTAAGGGGGGGGGGGGGGGCGGATTTGCATTCGTATGAAAAAGCTGGATGCAAGCACTTTTTATTTGTTTCTAGAAGATATAGCGCTTTACAAATTTCTTCTTGTTCTGTTCTTTTCTTGCTCTTGTTGTTGTTGTTGTTCTTCTTCTTCTTCTCCTCCTTCTCCTACTCTTTCCTCCTCCTCTTTCTCTCCTCCTCTTCCTCCTCCTCCTCCTCATCAAGTAGAATTATCGCTTTTAAATTAAAAAAAATCTGATTATCATTATTTTCATTATCATTATTACTATTACTACAATTACGATCATCATCATCATCGTCATTGTCGTCGTTTTCAACAACAACAACAACAACAACAACAACAACAACAACAACAACAACAACGATAATAATAATAACAACAACAACAACAACAACAACATAACAATCATCATCATCATCATCATCATCATCATCATCATTTTTAATTACATTATAATAATCAATATAACTATCACCATTTTTCTTCTTCTCATCTTCTTTCCTTCCCCCTTTTCTTCTAATTATCATTCCTCATCATCATCACTATCATTAATATCATTATCATTCACCAGATTCCACCATTATCATCGTCGTTATCATCTGTCTGTGTGCAGTGAGGGGAGTGAAAGCAGACGAGAACGAGTATCGCCTCATCCGGGACCTTTTGGCCGGATATGACAAGCGTGTGCGGCCATCACGTAACTTTTCCGAGTCCTTGAACGTCACCTTCGGCCTGGCTTTGGCCCAGATCATTGACGTAGTAAGTGACGTCATTGGTGGTGGTGGATGTGACGTAATTGTGTTTGTGTGCAGGCGCATTGTGCGTTGTATTGTGGTGGATTGTGTTGGGTTGAAGTTGTATTGTATGACGCTGTGTTGTGTCGTGTTGGATTGTATTGTGTTGTGTGTGTTTTATGTTCCTTTGCATTGTATAGAATTGAAATAGTATTGTATTGTATTACATTGTGTTCTGTTGCATTGCATTGCATTGCATTGCATTGCATAGTATTGCATTGCATTGCATTGTATTGTAAATTTTATTGTATTGCATTTATTGTATTGTGTTTCCTCCATTATGTTGCAACACCGTAATTTTCATGCTTTCAACACCCAGATTCAAACAACCCACTCTTGCCTTCGCTTTCCTGTTCATCTCCCCTCTTCCTCCTGTTTCCTTTTCTCATTTATGTCCCCCCTCCACCCCTCCCTATTTCTTCACCCACTCTCTCATTCTGCATGACTGTCATGATTTTCCTGACAATGCTGTTGATCTTTCTACATCTATGTTCTGATGAGAAACACCCCTTCCCACCCCACCCCCACTACCCCAGCCCCCTTACCCTTTCCCTATCATCACAATCACTCTCCTACATTTCCTCAGTCTGTTCCAATTCTTCATCAGACCCTAACTGTACGGCTGGATTGAGGGATTATGAGCGTTAAAGATCCCCCCCCCCTCAATTTGTGAGGATTGTCATCAGGGTGTGCTGAATGGTCAGAGACAGTGTGGTCAGTGGAGAGGGAAGGGGAAGGGAGTGATGATGGTGGTCAGCAGTCACGTGCAGACTGGTCACTGGCTGACAATGACCGAAATGGAGAGGACTTCATGGATAATTTCCCTTGCCACTGACTGACAATATACGTGATGAAGGTGTCCTGAGATGGACAGTACTTGTGGTTTGCCTCTAGTTTTTATTTATTTATCGTTTTCTTATCAGTAGTAGATCATTAATTTAGCATTTGTGCACCTGTCTAAAATACTGAGATTTAAAGTTTACAAGGGGACAGCCCTAATTTTGCCTCTGTGGTTGGTGGGGGTATAAACAACAAGATTGGATTGGATTGGTCTGAAATACTGAAAATCACAGGTTTGGATACAGATTTTTTAGTCCTGTGGAAGACTGGAAAATTGGTGGTTTTTGAGTCAGGGATTTTGGAGTAATCTTTTCGAAGAGAAAACCCAAGGTCTCATGTCCATACATGTGGTGCATATCAAAGAACCCACAGCAGTAAGAACTTTCCCCGGTAATATTCTGAAAAGAAAACTCTGTACATTTATTAAAAAAAAATCTTTAAAAAGGAGATAGTTGCACATTATTGGTGACGTGATCTTCTAAGGACAGCATCCCAAACTTTTGCTGTGACTGTAAGTGACAAACAATCTCATCTTCATTACCTGTATCATTCTTTTAATGTCTGCTGTGATTGTCCACGTTTCACATGCATACAAAAATATGGACATGACCAGGGAATACATCAGTCTCATCTTGAAGCTGATGGTGATGGTCTTGTTTGAGAGGACTTTCAGTTCAGTTGCTGCAGCTGTAGTCTGGGCTATCCTGGAGACAATGTCAGGTTTTAGTCATTCATCCAATACTATAGATCCAGATATTTAAAGGTATGAAGGGTCTTAATTTTCTTCATGTCAATGGTAATATAAATGCTGATGCCATTGGTGCTCTTTGTCATTACTTGGCTCTTCTCTGAACTGATCTGCATGCCATAATTTTGCCAAAGAGGCTTTATCAAGTTGGTGTACCAGGTTTTCCGGCTCTTTTCTTTTCCAGTGAAACAATCAGTGTTATCAGCAAATAGTAGGTTTGTAGTTTTCTTGTCTCAAATGTCGACTGTTTTCTCGTGGTTTCCAAGTGTTTCAGCCACTGCTCTCTCTCTATGTGGATGTTGAAGAGGGTGGGAGAGGGCACACATATTTGGTTTGCTCTAATTGTGCTTTGGAATCATTATCCTATGTTGTCATAGTAGACTGGAGTCTAAAAATACATGAAAGAAAGTAAAGGGAAAAAAAGAAAAAGGCAACAATCTTTGAAAAAAAAAATGAGTAAAGTGCATCCAAATACCCAGAGGAATGCAGATACACTCCAAACAAACATATATTTAGAAAATGCCAAGAGCAAGGAGAAAGACCTGACAGAGAAAGAAACTGTGCTAATAAGAAAACCACACATCCCCGGCCTGCTAAGTTATCTGCCCCAACACAAACATTAGCTCCCTTTCTCCCTGCAGCAGTGCTGATCTCAGCACAAATTGGCTGATGGTGCATTGTTGGCATCACGTGGTACCAGCACTGCAGGCTATCTGCCTTTTGCCACGTGCAGTCACAGACACGGCAGTTTCTGTGGATGTTGGGATAATTGGTTTGCTGCACATAGAGTGAGTTATGTGTTACGTTTTGTAGAATGAAGGTAGTCAGTTAATTGGGGAAACTTATTTATAGGATGTTTGAATTTTTTTTTATTATGATGACTTGTTTATATCTAAAAACACAAGTTTATGTGCAGGAAGATTTAATTGATCTCAGGTTCTTCTAGAATAGTCCCTGTCTATATCTGTCTCTTTTTGTCTGCCTCTTTATCTTCTTTTCATCTTTTTGTTTTTTTTCTCTCTCACTTTCTATTTCTCTGTTTCTCATTTTTTCTTGATCTCTCTGTCTTTGTCTCCTTATTTGTCTGTCTGTCCATCTGTCTGTCTCTTTCTTTCTTTACCTCTCACTCTCTCCTCCCTCCCCTCTCGTCTCTCTCTCTCTCTACCGCTCTCTCTAACTAAAAGCTTAAATGTGGAATAAAAAGAAAGAGAGAAGCTGTTAAGGAAAAAAGAAACAGAATTGGAAAAAAAACCCCACTAAATCAAAGAGATGAAAAGACAGGAAGAAAGAAAAGGAAGGAAGAAGAAAAATAGAAAGACGGAAGTTTCAAGAACATCAACAAAGTGAGAGCAGGAATATAATAAAAAGGGTAAATGTAAAGGTGTCCCATGACTATCTAGTTGTAGGGGAGCGAGAGATCAGAGACCTCAGCTTCTCTAGGGGCCAGCTTATTCAGGGGGTGGTCCTTCACTGCATTACCTTCCCTGACCCTCAAGAGGACAGGTACCCATTTACAGCTCGGTGAACAAGAGGAACTGTACTGAAGCCAAGGTGCGAAAACGGTCACTTATCCAATTGGCAACCATACTCGATGCTGCTTAACCTTAGCTTGGGGAAAGTGAGTGTGCTGACCACTGAAATATACCATCCAAAAAAGCAAGAGCACATCATAAAAAAGGAAAGCAGGAAGTCAGGAAAGAAGAATCCTTACTAAATAAACCCACACACTTCTCCAGTGTATCCAATATCTGGGGCCTCCAACATACAAACTGTCACCCCCCTCCCTTTATCTCTCCCCCTCTCTCTCTCCCTACAGCATTTCTGATCTCAGCACAAATTGGCTGATGGTGCATTGTTGGCATCACGTGGTTCCAGCACTGCAGGCTATGTGCCCTTTGCCACGTGCAGTCACAGACACGCCAGTTTCTGTGGATGTCAGGATAATTGGCTTGCTGCGCAAAGGGTGTGTTCTTTGTGATATTTCATGGTGTGAAAGTTTTCAGGTAATGAGGTGTAGGCATTTGTGGGACTTTAGAAACTATCTTTCTCTTTGTAAAAGTAAATATTTAAAATAAAGATATGTGTAAGATTCTCTAAACCCGTTAGTTTAGTTGTAGTCAATTATTTGTTTCTCCATTTCTGTCTCTCTTCTGTCTCTGTCTCTGTCTGTCTGTCTGTCTGTCTGTCTGTCTGTCTGTCTGTCTCTCTGTCTGTCTGTCTTTCTGTCTGTCTCTCTCTCTCTGTGAGTGTGTGTGTGTGTGTGTGTGTGTGTGTGTGTGTGTGTGTGTGTGTGTGTGTGTGTGTGTGTGTGTGTGTTTAAGTGCATATGTATGTATCTGTGTGTGTTTGTGAGTGCATGTGTGTATGTAGTGTGTGTGTGTGTATGTATGTATGTGTGTGGTGTGTGTGTGTGTGTGTGTGTGTGTGTGTGTGTGTGTGTGTGTGTGTGTGCACATTTTTACATCCACAATATTTCAACACATGACAGCCACCTTTGGTTACAAAATAAAAACAGCTATAAAATCAAACCTGAACCTCAGAAATATCGTTCAAATAATTGAAAGCTTTCTATACTTCACCTGAAATCTTATTTGTACATAAAATAGTCGAGGAGGAAGAGGAGGAAGGTGTTGAGGACAGAAGAAAATTGTGAAGAAGAGGAAAAGAAGAAAAATTGCAAAGAAAAGAAGAAGAATTGTGAAGAAAAAGAAGAAATTGTGAAAGAAGAAGAACTTTGAAGAAGAAGAACTGTGAAGAAAAAGAAGAAGAAGAAGAAGAAGAAAGGAAGAAGAGAAGAAGAGAAGAAAGGAGAAGGAAAAGAGAAGTAAAAGAAGAAAAGAGAAGGAGAAAGATGAAGAAAAATAGGTACAAATCTTCAGGAAGAGCAAACAGATAATAAAATTTAGAGAAAAATTGAAAGAGGAAGAAAAGAAAGAAAAAAGATAGAAAGAAAAATCTAAAAAACTAGAGAAACAGCATGCAAAGGTAAAAAAAAAGAAAGAAAAGAAAACAAAAAATAAAAAGGAAGAAAATACAAAATAAACAAAGACAGAAAGCAGGAAAAGCAAAAATATCAACAAGGTGAGAGGCAGTATATCAATCAATGGAAGGCACAATGTCAAGAACAAACACTCACACACACGACAGAAAGTCAGACAGAAGGACAAGAAACTGTACTCACACACACACACACACACACACACACACACACACACACACACACACACACACACACACACACACACACACGCACACAAACACACACACACACACACACGTGCACAAAACACACACACACACGTGCACAAACACACACACAAACACACAAACACACAAACACACAAACACACAAACACACACACATCACACACACACACACACACACACACACACACACACACACACACACACACACACACACACACACACACACACACACAAACATACCCCCCCCCACACACACATTCTCCTGCCCATTCCCCACCCTTACTCTCCCCTTACCCCCCACTCCACACACCCATCCAACCCCACACACCTCCAAGTCCATCATATTTCTGTGACCCCAACACACAAACTGTCAGTCTCCCCCTCCTTCTCCCTACAGCCTTTCTGATCTCAGCACAAATTGGCTGATGGTGCATTGTTGGCATCACGTGGTGCCAGCACTGCAGGCTATCTGCCTTTCGCCACGTGCAGTCACAGACACGCCAGTTTCTGTGGATGTCAGGATAATTGGTGTGCAGTTTAAAGAGAGCAGTGTTCTGTGTGACATTTTGTAGAACTGTTTTTTTTATATATAAGTCAGTAGGGTACATGTGTTCAGGATGTAGGTCCCTAATTAGCGAAAAAACCACCTCATTCTTAGACAATGATGTTAGTGTTTTTAGACAGTCTGGTTAGAGATGTCTGGCATTTTTTCTGGTCAGTTCTGGGAAAAGGGGAGGGGAGGGGGTTATTGGCTTTTAATGTCCGTTTTTTTTCCTTCTATTTCTCTGTC
>CM060319.1:67933251-67948251 GCA_030674155.1 Stramonita haemastoma | reverse complement strand
AATGTTGAGCATTATCTTTACAAATATCAAACATTTTCTCTACAGATACTTCTCTACAGACACTACCCATTGCCTTTTCTGCACAAACTGTGAAACATGGTTTGTACAGATGTCACACATTGCATTATCTGCCCTAATATCACACATTGTTTGTACATATATTACGTATTGCATTGTTCGCACAAAATATCAAACATGGTTTGCAAACATGTTACACATTGCATTGTCTGCAAAAATATCAAACATTTCCAGATATTACACTTTGCGTTGTCTGCACAAATATCAAACATTGTACCGCTTTTACACATTGAATGATCTGCACAACTATCAACCATTGTTTGTACACATGTTACACGTTGCATTTTCTGCATAAATATAAAGATGAACACACGTTACACATTGTATTGTCGCACAAAAATATCAAGCATTGTTTGTATGCATGTTACATATTGCACACACTTTAAACACACGACTCAGCACAGACTCGAACCTTCACCTCAGGTGAGATCACACTCATGTCACCCTAACCACTAGGCTACTCCAGCACCGTTCCTGTCCCCCCCCCCCCCCCCCCCCAGTAAGTTATAGAAAACCAAATAGCCATGATTCCCTAGCGTTTCATATCCAATCTCCTCCCTTAATGTCTCTCTGTTTGCGCGTCACTGTTCATTTTCCGGATGTCCACAATCCTATCAACACTTCTACTGTCTGCACTGTCCGTACTCCAGTGTCCAATTCTGTCTGTGTACATCTGTACAGCATTGACCATTTCTGCCTGTGTACATCTGTACAGCGCTGTCCATTTATGTCTCTGTACATCTGTACGGCACTGTCTATTTCTGTCTGTGTCTGTCTGTGTACAGCACTGTCCATTTATGTCTCTGTACATCTGTACATCTGTACACCTGTACAACACTGTCCATTTCTGTCTGTGTACACCTGTACATCTGTACACCTGTACAGCACTGTCCATTTCTGTCTTTGTACACCTGTGCATCTGTACACCTGTACATTACTGTCCATTTCTGTCTGTGTACATCTGTACACCTGTACAGCACTGTCCATTTCTGTCTGTGTACATCTGTACACCTGTACAGCACTGTCCATTTCTGTCTGTGTACATCTGTACATCACTGTTCATTTCTATCTGTACATCTGTACATCTGTACAGCACTGTCAATTTCTGTCTATCTGTACATCTATACATCACTGTCCATTTCTGTCTGTGTACATCTGTACAGCACTGTCCATTTCTGTCTGTGTACATCTGTACAGCACTGTCCATTTCTGTCTGTGTTTCATCTGTACAGCACTGTCCATTTCTGTCTGTGTACATCTGTACAGCACTGTCCATTTCTGTCTGTGTACATCTGTACAGCACTGTCCATTTCTGTCTGTGTACATCTGTACAGCACTGTCCATTTCTGTCTGTGTTTCATCTGTACAGCACTGTCCATTTCTGTCTGTGTACATCTGTACAGCACTGTCCATTTCTGTCTGTGTTTCATCTGTACAGCACTGTCCATTTCTGTCTGTGTACATCTGTACAGCATTGTCCATTTCTGTCTGTGTTTCATCTGTACAGCACTGTCCATTTCTGTCTGTGTACATCTGTACAGCATTGTCCATTTCTGTCTGTGTACATCTGTACATCACTGTCCATTCCTGTCTGTGTTTCATCTGTACAGCATTGTCCATTTCTGTCTGTGTACATCTGTACATCACTGTCCATTTCTGTCTGTGTTCATCTGTACATCTGTACATCACTGTCCATTTCTGTCTGTGTACATCTGTACATCACTGTCCATTTCTGTCTGTGTATATCTGTACAGCACTGTCCATTTCTGTATGTGCATATCTGTACATCTGTACATCACTGTTCATTTCTGTCTGTGTTTCATCTGTACAGCACTGTCCATTTCTGTCTGTGTACATCTGTTCAGCACTGTCCATTTCTGTCTGTGTTCATCTACATCTGTACAGCACTGTCCATTCCTGTCTGTGTACATATGCACATCACTGTTTATTTTTGTCTGTGTGTATCTGCACATCTGTACACCACTGTTCATTTCTGTCTGTGCACATCTGTACAGCACTGTCCATTTCTGTCTGTGTTTCATCTGTACAGCACTGTCCATTCCTGCCCGTGTGGGCTGACATCTTGACTCTGATAATAATTACACTATCAGCCAGTGGTCAGTCCTCCTCTCTGTTCTGAAAAGGTATCGATATCTCACCGCACCCCATTGCAGTGTTGGGCGTTGTCCTGCTTAACATCCAGGGGTGTGAGGGGGAGGGGTGGGTCACCCAGAATTGCCACCTCTGATTGACTCATCACACTATTGTGTGTGAGATTGTAAATCCGCACTAGATGGTGAGTTTGCATGTGTGGCTGGGGTTTTCTTTTTTAGCATCTCGCTATGAAAAAGGCTGCTATACTCCGAATTCAGAGAGGGTTTAGAGCAGACTGTTATAGTGAAAGTTTGTCATAGTTGAACATAATATCACTATGATGTTTCAAAGCATAACAACATGATAATGCAAGGTTTAGCACTTAGCTTACATTAGTAGCTGACACAGTTTTTGGTCTGAGCCACTCATTTTTTTCAGTTTATTTTGCGGATAACTCTATGCATTTGTTTTACATCCAGTCCCTGTGTGCATGTGGTTTTGTAAATTTTTGGCTTTCTCTTCCAAAAAGCAGAACATGTTTTAACGTGGGTGCAAGACGTTGTTTGTGTGTGTGTGTTTTGTGTGTGTGTGTGTGTGTGTGTGTGTGTGTGTGTGTGTGTGTGTGTGTGTGTGTGTGTGTGTGTGTGTTGTGTGTGTGTGTGTGAGAGAGAGAGAGAGAGAGAGAGAGAGAGACAGACAGACAGACAGACAGACAGACAGACAGACAGACAGACAGAGACAGAGAGACAGAAACGGAGACAAAGAGATGACACTTTCAGAGAAAGACACAGGTTGGAGGAGAGAGAGGGAGGTGTGAGGGGAGGGGGTAAAGAGAAGGTGTCCCTCCTCCTCCATGCTGACTGCAGATTGGAACGATCACCAGAAGTGTCAGGAAGGAAGTCTATGCCAGTCATGTCGGCAGAAGGAAACAGAGTTAGACCATCATGATAGAAGCACAATAATCTGATTTTCCTTTCCAGCCAAAAAGCTGTACCAGTTATTGATGTAAACCCTCAAGTGCAAAGGCCGGCATTAACATGTAAGCATGGTTTGAAAACACAAAGCAGGAAAGTACGAGGCCGCAGGGAGTGAATCTTACTTTGGTGCCCCCACAGTCCATAGGACTACAGGATAGGTGAAGGGGAAGGTGGGGATACTTTGAAGTGTTGTGTTTGAAATTTATTTTCAGCCAGGACAAGTTTCTTGAATAACAACCGGTATTTTGCATTCAGCGACACCTAAAACATATATTTTGAAGATGGAGTGTGTTTACCTATTTGGTGATGTGCTTGACAGCAGCCGCACACACACATTTCTTGTTTAAGACAGCTTATGGCCTAACTGTGGATCTTTGAGATGATGAGTGAAACAGAGTGCATTCTGCGGGTGTATTTTGGGGTGCTTAAATTGGGGGAGCATCCAACAACAACTATCACCAAAAAAAAACAACAACAGCAACGATGACAACAAAATGGTGTGTGCCTAAAGGACTGAGATCTGGCCTTAGATATGCACAACAACGATGACAACAGCGACACTAACAACACCAATAACATCAACAATAGCAAAATTATGTCAACAAGAAAATTAATATAAGTAAATGAATAGAGTTTCTAAGAATGCGTATCATGATTAAATTTATTATCGTAACACTTGATAAGATTGTTTATTCTCGCTATAATTCTCGGTTAAACACTTGATAAGATGTGTATTTTCATCATAAATCTCGTTGAAACACTTGATATACATGTATATTATATATATATATATTATATATTATATTATATATATATATATATTAATATATATACATTTTCCCCCATCCGCAATTGACCATAACCCCCACGCCACCTCTTCCACCCACCCACCCACCTTTCTCACACAAAAACATCTCTATAATCAGAGAGGGCTCATCTCTCCAGAGGACAGGAAATCGTCTGCTGTACCGGCAATTTACGGGCGAGAGGTTATCACCCCTGACCTCTCTGACCCTCTTCCTACCTCCTCCCTCCCAACCTAACCCACCCCATCCTTCACTCCCTTCCTCCTTTTCTTATCTTATTGTTATCATCACCATTCCAGAGACTGAGGTCTTTGGGGGAAAAGAAGTTAATGGGGAGAAGGTGAAAGGAAGGTTGTAAAGAAAGTAGCTCATAGGTAGTTATAGTAGACTCCCCCGAAGAAACGCCGGGGCCCTGTCAGTATCACTAGCATCCCCACCTTCTGGAAATTCTGAGCTAGGAATTTCCTCATTTCTATCCTTCTCTTTGTTTCTATATTGTTTCATTTCTTCCTGTCACCTCGTTCTTGTCTCTGTTTTGCCTTCTTGGTCGATTCTTATGCCTTTTTTCTTCAGAAAGACTGAAAAGATAACTGTTCTCTCCCACGCTGAAGTCAGATACTACTGGCCTGACTTATCATGTGCTTAGCGATGTGCAACGCATTTTTGCTCTTACGACAGACAATAGTTGCTGTCTAAGCGTTCAAGAAGAAAAGAGGTAGATGAGAGTCTTTGAGATGGGTCTGTAAACGAATGTTCCATGTACCGTACTCCCTCTTTTCTATCCCTCTCTTTGTTTCAACTTTGTTCCTTTTTCTCCCTGTCACCTTTTTCGTGTCGATTTTCTGCCTCCTTGGTCTATCGTGACAATCATCAGCCCCATTCCTTTACACACACACACACAACACACACACACACACACACACACACACACACACACACACAACACACACACACACACACACACACACACACCACACCACACACACACACACACACACAACACACACGCACAACCACACTCTTTTCTGTTTATCTCTGTCAACTCGTTAATTCTAAAACTACCCTGTCTTATCGTTTTCCCCTGGGATGGTATTCAGACACAGGAACGGTTTTCTCGCCCCAACACCGTTCTTTGGGATAAGGGGAGGAGGAGAAAGGAGATGAGAGTTTGTCCTAGGGGGTCATTTAGACATGGGTATGATTACTCTGCACTCAACATGCCTGTTGTGGTACACTTGTGGTGGGTAAGCATAAAGAAAGTATCTATTTTTTTTGTCTTCTTTTCTTCGGCTACAGCTCCGAGGTTTACCGATGCTGAGGTTTTTGTACATGGAATCGTTTCTCCTCCCTCCCTCTTCCCGCCTCCCCACCACTATTTAGGTAGCTCCATTCCGATTTCGGAGATGGTGTCTAAACACAACACCTGTGTACATGCATTTTTGAAATTTTATCATCCGTTCCTATCAGCACGAAATGGCCTACTCTTCCCAAAAACGCGGGACGGGTTTTTAATGTGATCGCAAGATGTGCCTGCTTTACACACGGCATGCATCGATTTATAGTGTAATCTGAAATACTGATGGCATCTGACCATCCGGCTTTAATTGGCTTATCCTTTAAAGTCTCAAAAACATATCGCACACCACACCACATCCACCACCACACACACCACACCACACCACACCACACCACACCACACCACACCACACACACCACACACACACACACACACACACACACACACACACACACACACAAGAGAGGTTTTTTTCACAGAAAACCTACTGTCGTGCACCCTTCTAACCTCAAGAGAGATGGGTTTTGACAAGTTCAATTTGCCCACGCCACACTCTCTGAGAAATGTCAGCACAGTGTGTGTCTTCACGATTTCTCAAGAAGTTAAGAGGAAAGTAGGCTATAACTGTCAGACATCACCCTTCTATGCAGAGTCCTCAAAGATTCTAAGTGGTTAAATCATGTAACAATACCTTCATGGTGGGCACAGGATAGCTCAGTGGTAAGAAAACTCACTTTCCCCAAGCTAAGGTTAAGCAGCGTCGAGCGTGGCTACCAAGTGGATGGGTGACCATTTGCGCGCTTGGCTTCAGCACAGTCCCCCCAGTTCACCCAGCTGTAAATGGGTACCTGCCCTTTTTAGGGACAGGGAAGGTAAAGCAGCGAGGAAGAGGAAATGGGCGCCACCCTCAATATGCTGGCCCCTAGAGAAGCTGAGGCCTCTGATGCCCGATCCCCTACGACAACATAGGTTATGGGACACCTTTACTGTTACCTATATCTTCATGGTGGGCAATAGCGATCACATACACAAACTATCGCAACTGGTGAACCTTGGATCTCTAGCCGAGGAACGAAATTTAAGAAATCATTTAGCAATTCTTTGTTGACATGAAACAAAGCAGATGATGTCAGTAAATAACTTTTTTTTTCAGATTTCAAGAAAAAATATATGACATGCCAACGCACACGGAACTATCTATTAAACATGTTTAAAAAAAACCTATTCCGCCTTACAAAAGAGTAAGCCGTTGTATACCGGTGGGTAACGGATGACCAAATTTACAAGTCCGCGTGTTCAGGGGACTGGAATATAAAAAATGCTTAGTCCACTATCCTTGAAATAGAGAATTTTTATGACTCTCTTTTTTTCTCCCTGCTTCTTTTCTTGTCATCTCTTTCTTGTCTTTTTTTATATTTTCTGCCTTCTGGGTCCAATTCTGCTGTCTTTTTTTCTAGAAAGACTTAAAAGTTCACAATTCTCTCCCACACCGAACTCGATGCGCTGGGCCTGACTTGTCAGGTGCTTAACGGCAACACAGCACATTCCTTTTTCGCTCATATTATGACAGCAGACTGTCAACTCTTCTGTCTTGCTGTCTGAGGTTCAACAAAGAAGAACTAGAACAGAATATTAGAAAATCTGAAAGTAAATACTTAGGAACAGAAGCAGATGCATCCTCTCATGGTATGTAGCCATCCATCACCATTCCATTAGCTCTCCTGTATGTGTTTTTCCCGTCACTTTTGACTCTCACACAAATACATCAACACCATACAAACACCACCCACACAACACAACACAACACACCACACCACACACACCACACAGTCACACCACACCACACACACACACACACACACACACACAACACACACACACACGCATACACACACACACGCATACACACATGTAGACAGAAAAAAGGGCGGTGGTGGTGTGAAGATTGGAAAGGAGGTGGGGAAGAGTCAAGGGCGACAACCTCCATAGTCAACTGTTTGATAGGTCTGACCAAGAGCAGACAACTTCTTGTACCCAAGGGAGACCACCACCAAATTACCCGAGCATTTTATGGGGGAGCGTGAGGACGAAACTATAGTCCAGTTAACTCGTGAGACTGGGTGTACTTTGAAATTCTCTCTATCTATCTCTGTCTCTGTCTCTCTGTCTCTCTCTGTATCTCTGTCTCTGTCTTTGTCTTTCTCTCTCTCAGCTTATTCGTCCATTTTCTTCAAAACTCTTGTAATTCTGTGTGATTTGTGATTTTAAAAAAAATTAGTTTTTAGCTTTTTTAATAGGGGGTGCGGATGGTGGTGTTTGGGTTTTTTTTTCTGCCAGTTATCTTTCATCCATTCATCTTCCCTCTCTCCATCCCTTCCTTCCTTTTCTTCCTTCCTTTGTTTTTCTTTCTATGCTTCTTTTCTTTCTGTTCACTTTCTTTCCTCTCTTCTTCTGCTCTTTATTGTCCCTTTCTTTTATTGCTTCCCCTTTCCTTGTTTTTTCCTGTCTGTGTCATTCTTCTGCTACACACACACCACACACACACACACACACCACACACACACACACACACCACACACCACACACCACACACACACACACACACACATCAACCACATGCAAACACACACACACACCACACACATCCAACCACATGCACAACACACACACACACACACACACACCACACCCACATCCCTAACCACATGCAAACACACACACACACACACACACACACACACACACACACACACACAACACACACACACACACTCACACACCACACACACACACACACACACACACACACACACACACACACACACACACACCACACACACACACACACACCACACACACACACACACAACCACACACAACACACACCACACACACACACACACACACACACACACACACACACACCACACACACACACACAACACACAACACACAACCACTTCTCCATCTGCTCTTCCTCTTTTACATTTCTTCTGTTTTTCCTTTCCACCTTTCTCTGTTCCTGTGGTCTGTCTTCTGGCCCTAATGTTCCTGATTCAGACGAGGAGATGAGATCTTTATTGGACAGAGGGAGGAAAAAAAACCCTGCTCAATTGAACTGACTTCGCTTGCCCTCATTTTAAGACATTGTTTGGGTGTCTACCTGTCTGTTTGCTTGTCTGTTTGTTTCTATGTATCTCTGTCACTGTTTGTGTCACTGATTATGTCTCTGTCTCTTCTGTCTGTCTGTTTCTCTCAGCTCTCTATGCTCCCGTCTGTCTGTCTGGTCTGCTGTTTCTGTCTCTGTCTGTCTGTCTCTCTCTTATCTCTCTCGTGTCTCTGTCTTCTCTCTTTCTCTCTCCTCTCTGTCTGTCTTGTCTGTCTGTCTGTCTCTGTCTGTCTGTCTCTGTCTGTCTGCTTCTCTCTGTATCTGTCTTTACGCCTCTCTCACTTTATCTTTTCTCTGTCTCTCTATTTCTATCTGCTCTGTTTATCTTTTTTTTTCTTTTTTGACAGAAGAGACATACATTATACAGAAACAAGTAGACAGACAGAATAGAAGAGAGGCACAGACAGATTGTGAAAGAAAAAGTCGAATGAAATGATTATTATCAATTGAGCAAAGGGTTCCAACAGGCGAAGTTAATGAACTCAATATGCCGGGCCAGTCATTTAGCGTAGCAATTCTCGTTATTGCTTTCTTCTTCTCTTCCCCTTTTTCCGCCCTAGAATGAGAATGGGTGACGTGCCTCAAATATCCTTTTACTCCCCCCTCCCTTCCCTCCTCTCTGTCTCTGTCTCTCTGTCTCTGTCTCTCTCTTGTGTCTTGTGCATACTTTGCATACTCTGAGCATACTTACTCTGTTACCCTTGAAAAATAAAGATTATTCATCCATTCATTCGTTTATTTATTGTCTCTATGTGTGTCTCTGTCTCTCTCCATCACTTTCTCTCTCTGTGTCTCTCTCACTCTCTCTCTGTCTCTGTCTCTGTATCTCTGTCTGTCTCTCTCTCTGTGCATACCCCCTTCCTTTCTTTTTGTCAAAGTGGACCCCAGACTAACTGTTTTGAAGTTTCAACAGAACTATTCTTTTGATTATGTATGTGTAGATTTTGTAAATCAAACACGGTTATTTTATGGAGAAAAACAGTGGTGAAAACTAAACTCTTAGACGTCATGAGTGGAGGCATGCTGACACAATCTGTGACGGCAAAAAGGACAAACAAAAAGACAAAAACCAGCACAGAAACACACCATGCAGAGATACATTTCCCATACATTGCCACATGTATACATTCCACGACTGCATACTGCAAACGAAGGAGCGAAAAACAGCCTATCATAAAATAATGCGGTTTTTTCTCTCCCCTGTTGCCTTTTTATGACAGCCATAATAATACAGGATATCAAATGTATCTTCACCTTCTCTATTCCTGTAGTCTTGTAGACAGTGAGGGCACCACTGAAGATTTTTTTGCAACCAGCTTCCTCCACCTCCCCCCGTGGTTGTAGGCTATCTGATGTACAACAGATCCATTAACTTCCCAAGAGGTCATTGGCAGGGGAGACACTGTACAGGGCTTTTCAGGCTGCTTATCTTGTGGGAATTAAAATCTGATACAGCCCATTCCTCTCCAGACAGAGTAATATATATGACAGGATAGCTCAGTGGTCAGAGCACTCGCTTCCCCCAGCCTATGTTAGGCAGCTTTGAGCGTGGTTACCATTGGATGGGTGACCGTTTGCCGCTTTTGCTTCAATACAGTCCCCCCGATCACCTAGCTGTCAGTGGGTACATGCCTCTTTAGGGTCAGGGAAGGTAAAGCACCTAGGGAGAGGAGATGGGCGCCGCCGTCAACATGCTGGCCCCTAGAGAAGCTGAGGCCTCCTTTGAAGCCTCGCCACCCTTCGACCATATAGGTCAGGGACACCTTTTCTCTCTCTCTCTCCTCTCTCTCTCTCTCTCTCTCTCTCTCTCTCTCTCTCTCTCTCTCTCTCTCTCTCTCTCTCTCTCTCTCTCTCTCTCTCTCTCTCTCTCTCTTCTGTCTGTCTGTCTGTCTGTCTGTCTGTCTGTCTGTTTCTGTCTGTCTGTCTGTCTGTCTGTCTGTCTGCCTGTCTATCTATCTATCTGTCTTTCTCTCTATCTCTCTCTATCTCTCTCTCTCCATCTCTCAATCTCTATTCTATCTATCTATCTATCTATCTATCTATCTATCTATCTATCTATCTATCTATCTATCTATCTATCTATCTATCTATCTATCTATCTATCTATCTATCTATCTATCTACACACACACGTATATATATAATTATATATATATATTATAAAATATATATATATATATATATATTATAATATTATATAATATATATATATATATATACCATGAATAAACGACTCCTGATTCAGACTAAGGCAGAACGGCATGTTTCTATGTCAGATGCAAGATGTAACAGTGTCTGTGGATTTTACTGTGAAGAAGGGTATTCTTCCCTTTGTTCGTCCCTGGCTAGAACTCCGAGGTTCACCATGGTAAAATTGTGCATATATATACGACCGGTTTTTTGCCCACCATGAAACGTACTGCATTCTGACTTCGGGGATGCATGCTTGGAATGTTCGTGTTTCCGTAACCCACCAAAATCTGACATGAATTACGGGTCTTTAGCTTTTAATTTAAAAAAAAAATCTTCTGCATGTATTAATAGACACGAAGGGGATTAAGGCACTGACAGGTCTGCACTTGAAGTTGACCTGTTTAGATATCATCTCCGTAGACAGAAATGCGGGATCTTAATGATGGGCAAAAATATTTGCATACGCAGAATGTCACCTTGCTGAACATGGGAGCTAAAGCCAAGGAATGAACAAAATAAATCCAAACAAATAAACCCCAACTGAATAATAAGAAAAGGCACAATTTAACAACACATCTCTATGCGGAATGTAAAAAGAAATTTCCGCAAACACAGTGGGAGTAGAGCACAGTTAATGCATCCACGTGTACGTGTATGTTGTGCTGATGAGGGGGGACCCTGTGTGTGTGTGTGTGTGTGTGTGTGTGTGTGTGTGTGTGTGTGTGTGTGTGTGTGTGTGTGTGTGTGTGTGTGTGTGTGTGTGTGTGTCTTTGTCTGTTTGTCTGTCTGTCTGTCTCTTTGTCTGTTTCTCTGTCTCTCTTTTTTTGTTGTTCCTCGATTCACCAATCTTCAGATTTTGCTTTTGCGACCGTTTTTTCTCTCCATGGAGGCCGTAACCCACTAAACAGTAACACGAATTACGGGATCTTTAATGTGCACATTTTGATCTTCTTCGTGTGTATATACAGGTAGGGAATTAAGGCACTGGCAGGTCTTCACTTGAAATTGATCTGGGAGTTGGTCAAAATCCCCATCTTTAATTCTCCAGGCGCCGCCTAGAATCGAACCCACGATTTAAAAAACCCAGAGTTTGAAGTTGAATGGTCTTAACAGCTCGGCTATCTGTCTTTCTGGCAGTCTGTGGCCATGTATTTGTCTGTATGTGCCTAGGAATACAAAAAGTATGATTTTCTAACTTAAAGATATGAAACCACTGTATAAATATCCATAGAGCACTCAATTGGATCGGTGGATCTAGGTGGTAACGGGTTGATTATCGGGTGGATCGGTGGTCTGGGTGGTAATGCGCCTTGCCTAGAAAGCAAAAAGTCCAGGTCGGAGTGTGCGGTGGTTCGTACCCTGTTTGGATCCAAAACTTTTCCCCCATCCATTAGACCCTGATTGGTGGTCTGGGCGCTAGTCTTTCGGATGAGACGATAAATCGAGGTCCCGTGTGTTACACATCACTATTTAGGGCACGTAAAAGAACCCACGGCAACAAGGGGGTTGACCCTGGCAAAATTCTGTAGAAAACAGCCACTCTGATAGGGAAACAAATACAGTTGCATGCAGGAAAAAGAAAAAAATGGGTAGGCACTGCACTTGTGGCGACTCGCTCTCCCTGGGGAGAGCAGCCCAAATTTATGCAGAGAAATCTGCTGTGATATAAAGTGGTATAAAATTATATATATATGTATCTATATATATAATAAAATAAATTACAAAAGCAAAACTACAACAACACAAACAACATCAAAAGCAACATGAAAAATAACAACAACAATAGCGACAAAAGCAACAACAACAAAAAACAGCAAAACTACAACACAGCAACAAACATCACCACCACCACTACCATCACCACCACCACCCACCACCACCACCAACAACACATGACAACACCAGGCATCACATCTCTATGCAGCTGACAACCACAATCTCCGTACACATACGGGAAAAGAGAAATTAATGCCCACAGTTGCACGTGCACACGTGCGATAGGTGTGTGTGTGGGGGGGGGGGGGTAGACTAGGCCATTGAGGGCATATTTGACTGCGTCATTGAGGACATAGATAATTGGCCAATGAAAACACAGATAAATGGGCATTGAGGACACAGATGAATGCGTCATTGCAGATATACATACTTGGCCCATGAAAACACTTTAAAAATTAAACATTGAGGATATAATACGTGTGTCTATTAGGATACGGATAGATTGGCCATTTAGGACACAGATAAATGGAATATTAAAGACACAGATAAATGGAATACTAAAGACACAGATAAATGGAATACTAAAGACACAGATAAATGGAATACTAAAGACACAGATACATGGAATATTAAGACACAGATAAATGGAATATTAAAGACACAGATACATGGAAATTAAAGAAGCACAGATAAATTGAATATTAAAGACACAGATAAATGGAATATTAAAGACACAGAGAAATGGAATACTAAAGACACAGATAAATGGAATAATAAAGACACAGATAAATGGAATAATAAAGACACAGATACATGGAATATTAAAGACACATATAAATGAAATATTAAAGACACAGATAAATGGAATACTAAAGTCACAGATAGATGGAATACTTAAGACACAGATAGATGAATACTAAAGACACAGATAATGAGTCATTAGGACACATATGATTGACATTTGAAAACACAGCTAAAACCATGGGGACACAGATAAATGACTGTTGAGGACACGAAGAAATGACCGTTAGAACACGAATAAATGGACCGTTGAGAACACGGATAAATTGACCGTTGAAAACTCTGAGAAAAAGACCATTAAGGACACAGATAAATGGAACATTGAGGACATGGATAATTGAGTCATTGAGGACACAGATAAATGGGATATTGAGTTCAAAGGAAAAAGAGAAGAAAAAAACCAAACATTTTTAAAATGAAGTTAAGAAATTTTTTTTTAAAATGTAAAATGCACACGGACAAATGAGCAGAAACGAATACAAAGAAAATAAAAACTGAACAAATAAAATAACAGTAAAAAATAGTGTGTTAAGAAAGGGGAGAACAACGAAGAAAGATAAACAAATATAAACAAAATAATGATGCATGAACAGGAGGCAAAATATAAAAAAACAAAACAAGGAATAATAACGACAAAAAAAAAAAAACAAATAAAAAAGGACAAATAATTGGGTTCAGAATTCAGGTTAGAACGTACAAAAAGATTTCAAAGCAACTAATCTAAAAAAAAAAAAGAAAACAGAAAAAGATACAGAGAAAAACAACAGAATAAAAAAGCAAAAAAGACAACACAAATAAACAACGAAACAAAAATATAAACAAAATCGAATCTAAATTTCATTATTGATAACAAAAGTTTTGTCTTCAAACAATCCAAACTTTTTAATTTGACGTCCCAACTTCTGGTGATTTTACAGAATGCAAATCAGAAAAATTATATTACATTATAATAAACAAGACCTAGCAAAATATTTTCAATCTCTTGATTTCATGTTTTGTTGAGAAGAGTTTTTTTTCTTAAATCTTATGCACCTATCTCATAAAGTCAAGATCTGTAATGAAATTACCCTCGTGTATTCACTTTTCTGTTATGGAAATTTATTCCATGATTTATGTGATGTGCACAGCCTGTACATAATTTTTTTAAACAAAAATTGTTCAAGTTTAATAATCTCTTCTGTTATCTTTGCTTTCCATGCTTGCAATTTTTGTAGCATAGAAAAAAGATGAAAGTTGAAACGTGCAGTGATACACTCGCTTTCACACTGTTCACACACACACACACACACACACACACACACACACACACACACACACACACACACACACACACACACACACACACACACACACACAACACACGCGCGCGCGCGCACAGTACATCCATACACTTGCGCGCACACAGCAGATACACCACTGATGAATCCTAATATCATAAACATCATTTAGATTTCTTCTGATCTTCTTTTCTTCTTCTTCTTCTTCTTCTTCTTCTTCTTCTTCTTCTCCTCTTCTCTCCTCCTCTCTCCTCCTCCTCTCCTCCTCCTCCTCTCTCCTCCTCCTTTCCTCTCTCTCTCTCTCTCATCATCATCATTCATCATCATCATCATCATCATCTCTCACATCACTCCTCCTCCTCTCCTCCTCCTCCTCTCCTCCTCCTCCTCCTCCTCCTCCTCTTTTTTCTTATCCTTTTCTTCCTTTTCATGTGTTTCACTCTCCAAACCACAATATCACAAAATCATTTTCAATTGCTGTTAAGCTAGACAGACCCCACGCCAATTGTCACTATAGAGCTGTTTTCTTTCAAAGCTGCTTTCCCCTTGAGTACGTACTAAGAGAGAGAACCTTCTGTTTCTGACCCTTAAAG
>CM060319.1:67908251-67918251 GCA_030674155.1 Stramonita haemastoma | reverse complement strand
ACTTCAGTAAGAAAGTCGATGCCTAGATAAGGGTGGGGGGGGGGGGGGGGGGGGGGGGGGGTATGTGACCCATTTGAAAATATTACTTAGCTGGTGATCGATATTCTTTCTTTTTAATCTCGAAAATGTGTATGCAAAGAATAGTGAATGCATTAAAAATCGATTTTAAAGAATGTTTTTACAAGTTTTTTTTTCTAATATGAGTAGTCATTTACACCAGTTTTTGTTGCAGAAACATTAAGCTTGAATCCAGCTTGCATTTAAGGTTTTATGAGAGTATTGGTGCTGTAAGTTGAAGTGTATGTGCAATAAAAAGAAGAGGATATTATTTTTGTAAAAGTGGCGTAGCAGATATGGATTCTCCTACACACTGTGTTTCTTCTTGGGCAGAAAAAATATTGAGTGAACTGAAGTAATGTGAATAAACTGTACCTCGTGAACATTTGATTGGATATTTCAAAGAGTCTAAAACTGTATCTGTTTACCTACGTACGTACGTAACGTACGTACGTACGTACGTACGTTCGTACGTACGTGTATGTATGTATGTATGTATGTATGTATGTATGTATGTATGTATGTATGTATGTATGTATGTATGTACGTACGTACGTAAGTACGTACGTACGTACGTACGTACGTACGTACGTACGTACGTATGTACGTATGTACGTATGTACGTATGTATGTATGTATGTACGTACGTACGTACGTTACGTACGTACGTACGTACGTACGTACGTACGTACGTACGTACGTATGTATGTATTGTATGTATGTATGTATGTATGTATGCATGCATGCATGCATGCATGTATGTGTGGATAGATGGATGGATGGATGGATGGATGGATGGATCGATCGATGGATCGATCGATCGATGTATGTACATACGTGTGAATGTACGTATGTACGTACGTACGTACGTATGAGTGTGTGGTGCGTGCTCGTGCGTGCGTGCGTGCGTGCGTGCGTGTGCGATGCGATGCATGCATGCATGCATGCATGATGATGTATGTATGTATGTATGTATGTATGTATGTATGTATGTATGTATGTATGTATGTATGTATGTATGTATTTGTATGTATGTGTGTGTATGTATGTGTGTATGTATGTGTGTATGTATGTGTGTATGTATGTATGTTGTGTGTGTACTGTTGTACTGTATGTATGTTGTGTCTGTCTGTCTGTCTGTCTGTCTGTCTGTATGTCATGTCTGTCTGTCTGTCTGTGAATGTATGTATGTATGTATGTATGTATGTATGTATGTATGTATGTATGTATGTATGTATGTATGTATGTATGTATGTATGTATTGTATGTAATATGTACGCGTACGAACGAACGAGAGCACCTGCGTATAAACACCTTTTATGAAAAATAATACTGGACTAAAAAAAAAGGGAGGGGGGGGGATTGTAAGGAGAATGAATTAAAAGGAGCAGAGGGAGGGAGGAGTATAGGGGGTGGGGGGAGAACTGTAAGGAAAATAGAAAAGTCAGCTTTGTTCTATGGGACATGAGTGCAAACATAAACGAAATCTGGCTTCGAATCTTACAACCACCTTTCTGCCAAAAAAAAAGAAGAAAAAAGAATACATAACTAAACCAGAAATAAACTTACGTGTCAATCACGATTTTCATTCAGCACATTTTTGGCGAAGAAAAATGTGATCAAAATCTAAACCATGGTTTAAAAAAACACGAAAAAAAAAAAAAAAACAATAAAAAGGACAATACAAACAGAAAAGGCAAAGGAAATGATATTAACGACACGCACGCAACGCACCATTCACTAGCCAGCATTTAATATTGAAACACTTTCTAAAAGCATCAGGGGGAATATTTCATTATTTCATAATTGAAACGACAAGACATGTCACTCAACGTCAACAAAAAAACAGTTCATAATCTGTCTTTCTGCCTGCCTGTTTGTTTGCCTGGTTGTCGGTCTATCTTTCTGCCAAACAGTCCTGTCTCTGTCTGTCTGTCTGTCTGTCCTGTTCTTGTCTGTCTGTCCTGCCTACTGTCTGTCTGCCTGCTTGTTTGTCTGCCTGCCGCCTGCATGCTGCCTTACTGTCTGTCTTTCTGTCTGTTTTTTTTTGTTGACTCTCTGTCTGTCTTTTCGTCTATCTCTTTTTGTCTCTGTTTCTTTCTCCGTCTCTTTCTGTCTGTCTGTCTGTCTGTCTGTCTGTCTTTTTCTCTATCTCTGTCTGTCTTTCTTTCTCTGTCTCTGTCTGTCTGTCTGTCTTTCTCGTCTTCTCTGTCTCTGTTCTGTCTCTGTCTCTTCTGTCTGTCTGTCTTGTCTGTCTGCTTTCTCTATCTCTGTCTGTCTGTCTTTCTCTGTCTCTGTCTGTCTGTCTGTCCTGTCTGTCTCTGTCAGTCATGTCTGTCTGTCTGTCTGACTGTCTGTCTCTGTCTGTCTGTCTGTCTGTCTGTCTGTCTGTCTGTCTGTCGTCTGTCTTCTCCTGTCTCTTCTTCTCTCTCTTCTCTCTCTTCTCTCTCTCTCTCTCTCTCTCTCTCTCTCTCTCTCTCTCCTCTCTCTCTCTCTCTCTCTCTCTCTCTCTCTCTCTCTCTCTCTCTCTCTCTCTCTCTCTCCTCTCCTTCATATCACAAACAGTCGAAAAGATTTTAAACAAATCAGCTGTCTTGTTGCATCAACTTTTTGGCGTTAAAAAGCTAAAGTCTCGATTCAAGTCAGATAAAAACAGATCAATATTTAGATTTAGAGCCATTTCACAATACGCAATATCTTTTCTTCAGCAACAAAGTTTTCTAAACAATATAAACGGATAGAGAGTTTAAAATAGCGTAATTTTGATAACTTAAAAATGTTGCTTCAACTAAAAATGTGTATGGTTAAAAGCAAGTTCAAATGTGCAACTTATCTGTCTGTCAGAAAAGATTCTTTTTTTATCACTCTCTAAGTCTGCTTGTGTCTGTCAATCTAGTGCATGTTTTTCTATCCCTCTCCAAGTCCGTCTTGTAGTCTTGTGTATGGTTTTTTATCACTGCCCTTCTGACTCTGTCTTTTTTATATGTCTGTGTTATACTTTTCTATCACTCTCCATTCTGTCTTTGTCATATCTCTGGTGATGCTTTTTTCTATCACACTCTAAGTCTGTATTCATGTTGTTGTTGTCGGGCATTTTTAAGCTCAACACCCTAGGGATCACTCAGAATACATACTCTGTCTCACTCTCACACTGGAAAGACCTGTAAAGCCCTTAGTGGGGGACCCGATAGTCTGGTGGTTAGAGTGTTGGGCTCGTGATCTTACGTTCCAGTTCGAGCGACCACTTAAGCACTCGTTCATGGAGATTTTTCCCGTGGAGTTAACATCAGCACTGACTCCACTCCCCCGAAAGTCTTTTGGATGAGACTATAAACGGAGATCCTGTGTGCGAATTCTCACAGAACATCTTGCCCACACGTTTAAAACCTGTTCGCCTTTCAGAAGCAGAAGGCCATTGCGTGTGGTAGGAATGTATGACAAAATTTTACAAAAACCTGCATGCACCTTGTGATTTCCTGAAGTCAGAAATGCAGTACCTTCGTGGTGGGCAAAAGTGATTGCCTAGGTGAAATATCACCATTGGTTAACCTGAATGCTCTTGCTAAGAACATTCTCTGCCCCCCCCCCACCCAAACGAAAAATGAAAGGAATTTAAAAGTATGTACTATGGCAGTGCAGGCACTTTTTGACTAATAAAATTGTATATGCAGCATACCTTAGTCAGGGTGATTAGCCAATCAAATTGACTGTGTAGCATATCGTGATTCAAAGAATGACCATGGAATACTGATGGAACGATGATAGTAGTATCATTTCTAGCTTTGCTTTTAATCTCTATTTTATCAATTTCTGATGAAGAATCATATGTTTTTGTCAGGGACATTGGATTTTAGATAAGGTGTTTTAAAATAAATAATAAAATAAATAAATAATACAATTATAGTTTGGGTTTTTTTGTTTGTTTGTGCCATGTAGAACAGGAAGGGTGAAGGGGTAGGTTTGGGGGTGGGGAGGGGAGTTAAGATCTTGACCAAAAATGTGTATGGGGTTAATTTTGTCTGTTTCCAGATTTGGACGGATGTGGGCTTACAGTGGGATCCGGACAAGTACGGAGGAATCCGTGTGGTCCGTCTTCCGTATGATGAAGTGTGGAGGCCGGATATTTTACTGTACAACAAGTGAGTCTTCCATTCCACTTCTTTTTCTCGTTTATTTTTGTTTCTTCTTTCTTTTCTTTTCTATCTAAATCTTTCTTTCTTCTTTTCTTTCTTTCTTTCTTTTTCTTTCTTTCTTTCTTTCTTTTTCGTTATTTTTTCTTTCATTCTTTCTTTATTTCATTCATTCATTCTTTCTTTCTTTCTTTCTTTCTTCCTTCCTTCCTTCCTTCCTTCCTTCCTTCCTTTCTTTCTTTCTTTCTTTCTTCTCTTCTTTCTTTCTTTCCTTCCTTCCTTTCTTTCTTTTTACTTTCTTTCTTCTTACTTTTTTTCTTTTTTCTTTCTTTCTCTTTTGTTTCTTTCTTTCTTTCTTTTCATCTCTCTTTTTTTATCATGTATCTGACTTAATTTTTTGCCTATAACATTTTGCTGTACGATAAATTATTCTGGCACTACTCTCTCTCTCTCTCTCTCTCTCTCTCTCTCTCTCTCTCTCTCTCTCTCTCTCTCTCTCTCTCTCTCTCTCTCTCTCTCTCTCTCTCTCTCTCGCTTGCTTGCTTGCTTGCTTGCTTGCTCGCTCACTTTTGTAACCATTTAAAAATGAAGCTCGTTCATTCTTTCCTTCTTTTTTTTTTCCATTTTATTCTTGTTCTTATTCCCTTCATTTCCTTATCAATTCATTCTTCTTTTCTTTGCATATTTCTTTCTTTTATTCTTTCCTCCTTTCTCTTTTCTTCTTCTCTGTCCTCAGTAATTCTCTGTCCCTCTTATTCTGTGTTGTGACTCACTCTGTATCTACGTGTTCTGTTTGTCTGTGCGCCTTTGCTTTTCTCCCTTTGTTTATTCTGGCCTTATACTAGATACCAGATAGATATATTTTTCCTTTGTTTTTATGTCAAAGATTGTTTTTCTTCTCTTTCTTTTCTTTTCTTGTTTTTTTTGATTGGCTTACTTTAAAAAAGGTTTTTATTTCTTTTGCTATATCTTGTTAAAGATTGTGGCGTGTTTTTATTTTTAGTAAGGGGGAGAAGGATTTTGTTGTTCTTTCATGTTAAGAAGTCTTTTTATGTTACAATTTTCTTTTTTTTTCGACAGTGTAGGAGTAAAAGGAAATGGATAGGAGCGGAAAGGCTGGGGATTACGTTTAAAAAAAAAGGGGGGGGGGATGGAGGCACAGAGTGAGAATGTTGGCGAGGGAAGGGGTGGGGTGGGTGGGTGGGTGAGGAGAGGAATGCTGCAGAAGGTAAAAATGGAGATCTCTCTTTTCGTCAGCATCACCAAGGACCGGAGGACTGGGGGGCTTGGGGGTGGGGTGGGGTGGGGGTCGGATACACAACAAGGAAATACTCGGTGTAAGAGCAGATGAAAACGAAACAGGAGATAGGGCGATGACATCCCCACCCCCAACCCCACTCCCCCACCCCCGAAAAAGTGGAACAGGTTTTTAACATGGGCGCAAGATGTTCTGCGTGCGACATTCACACGGGCCCTCGGTTTATAATATCATCTTAAGGACTTTCTGTGGACTGGGAACATTTACCGATGTTAACTCCAGGGGGAAAAATTCCTTAAACGGTACGGTGCCTAGGTAGTTGGTGGTGGCTCAAACCCAGGTCATCAGATCGCGAGCTCAACGCTCTAACCACTAGACTATCTCACTCCCGTTATGCAACTTGACTCCTGCCCTAGGTCTATGATGTTTTCTTCCACTAGCATGAAGAAAGTGTCATCGCTTCTTACCAACATGTAATGGCCTACTCTTCTGAAAAGTCAATAGGGTTTTAACATTTGCGCTCAAGATATTGTGAGATGACTGTGCTAGTGTCTATATCAGAAGCTAGTCTTTGGTTTATTTTAGAGGCACTTTCTTTCGTAGAGATTATTGCTAGCTTATCTGAAGACTTTTAGAATACTTTCAGTATATAACATGCTTCCATTCTTTTTCACCGTGTGTGTGTGTGTGTGTGTGTGTGTGTGTGTGTGTGTGTGTGTGTGTGTGTGTGTGTGTGTGTGTGTGTGTGTTGTTGTTGTTGTGTGTGTGTCTGTCTGTCTGTCTGTCTGACTGTCTGTCTCTAAATGTCTGTGACTGTTAGGGTGCTTTTTAGTTTACCAGAGATATCCATTTTTTTCCCACTGTGTGTGTATGTTTGCGCGCACGCACGCACGCACGTGTGTGTGTGTGGTGTGTGTGTGCGTGCGTGCGTGTGTGTTGTGTGCGTGGTGTGTGTGTGTGGGGTAAGTTAGAGAGACAGACCGAGAGACAGAGACAGACAGACAGACGGACGGGCAGAGAAGACAGAAAGAGAGAGAGGGAAACTGCATTAAAGTGAAGGTGGTGTGTGCCTCCATTTTACAACCAGACGCCTGCAAGACACTAAGAAGGTTGTCTGCCCATGTCGTCATCAGCAGCAGGCAGGCAGGCAGCCAAGCATCTTAGCTGCACGCAAAGTGCCTCTGCATTCTTTCCTTCTTTGTCTCGAGTTTTAAAAGAAAACCCCCCAAACTTTTTTGTCTTTTTAAAATGTTTGGTGTGAGAAGTGATTTGACTCTTAGCGCTCTCTCTCTCTCTCTCTCTCTCTCTTCTCTCTCTCTCTCTCTCTCTCTCTTCTCTCTCTCTCTCTCTCTCTCTCTCTCTTCTCTCTCTCTCTCTCTCTCTCTCTGTGTGTGTGTGTGTGTGTGTGTGTGTGTGTGTGTGTGTGTGTGTGTGTGTGTGTGTGTGTGTGTGTGTGTGTGTGTAAGTGTGTTTGTGTCTGTGTCTGTGTCTGTGTGTGGTATGTGTTGATGTGCGCGTGCACATACACACGCTCGTACATGCACATGAGTGTAATGGAATACTGAAGGACTTCTGGGGGAGTGGAGTCAGCATTGATGTTTCAGGGGGAAATCCCCTTTAATGGGCATCTTGTGGTAGCTCAAATCCAGGCGCAGTCCTGGTGTGTCAAATCACAAGTAAAGGTAAAAGGTAAAGATAAAAGCTGAAAGGTAAAGGTAAGGGTGTCCCATAAGGCATCAGAGATCTCAGCTTCTGTAGGGGCCAGCATATTGAGGGCGGCGCCCATCTCTTCTCCCTTGCTGTTTTACCTTCCCTGGCCCTAAAGAAGGCAGGCACTCATTTACAGCTTGGTGAACTAGGGGCGGGCACTGTACTGAAGCCAAGGCGCACAAATGGTCACACATCTAACTGATGACCACGCTGGATGCTACATAACATTGACTTGAGAGAATCTAGCCCTCTGACCACTGAGCTATCCCACCCAAATCACTAGTACAACAATCTAACCACTTGGTTATCCCAAACCACTCCCCCAATACTAGTTTTAGAAAAAAAAACAACTGCAAAGAAATAAAATCCAGAGGAAGCAAAATCCAAGCCATTAAGACTAGGAGAATTCAAAGGGGGGGGGGAGGGAGAGGGGGGGGAGGGAGTGTTGACAACAGATAAGGAGAAGGAGGTTGGGGATGGAAAAGATAAGGGAAGGGGGGAGGAGGATGCAGACTGCTTGGAGTGACAGTGGAGGGGGCCCTCTGTTTTACAACACCAAGCAAGGCAGGAAGGTTGTCTGCCCCTGTCGACATGACGGCAGGCGGTCAGCCAAGCAAGGATCTTAGCTGCACGCAACGCATTTGTGATACGTGCATGCTGGATGTTTTCTTTTCTTCTCCTTTCGTTTCTTTTGTTTTTGAATATTTTGCAAAAAATGGTATAGGATGCCCCCCTCTCTGTCTCTCTCTCTCCTTGTTTTTGTTTCTGTCTGTCTGTCTGTCCCTCTGTCTCTGTCTTTGTCTCTTTCTGTCTGTCTCTCTGTCTGTCGCTCTGTGTCTGTTTCTGTCTGTCTCTCTTCTCTGTCTGTCTCTGTCTGTCTCTCTTCTCTGTCTGTCTCTGTCTGTCTCTGTTTGTCTCTTTGTCTTTGTCTCTTTGTGTCTCTGTCTCTGACCCTCTTTCAAAGAGAGAGAGAATATATATATATATATATGTATATGTATATATATATATATATATATATATATATATATATATATATATATATATTATATTGAGTGTGTGTGTGCACGCGCCCACGGTACACGTGTGTGTGATTCGAAAGTCTGCTATTTTCCCCCTTATATATTATTTTATTTTATTTTTTGATTTATGTTGTTTTCATTCATTTTAACATGCAAAACTGGCTTTATTCCTATCACAACTATGCAGATAGAGCAATAACATAGCGACAATGGTAAAACTGCGGAAATCAAGAGTGGGTGGGGGTGTGGGAATGGAAAAAGGGGAGGCAGATGAGGAGAGGAAAGGGAGGTGATTCTTCTTCTTTGTCAAACGTTGTCTGTTATATAAGCAAAACTGCATTGTGCTTCTGTTAAGCGCCTGAGAACTTAAGGCCAGCACATCTGACCAGCATGGGAGAGAATTGCTACTTTTTCAGTCTTTCTAGGAAAAAAAGTAGGAGAATGGACCACGAAGACGGAAAATAGACAAGCAGGAGGCAACAAGGATAAAAAAACGGAACAAGGCTAAAACAAAGAGAATGACAGAAAGAAGCAAAATCCTGACATAAAATTTCCAGAAGGTGGGGATGCTATCTATGCTGACAGCCACCCCTCCACTCCCTCCCCTACCGCGTCCCCACAGGGGAGGAGAAGGGATGGGGAAGGGAAGAAACTGCATCAAACAGACAGTGGTGGGGGGATTCTGTTTTACAACTTCAAGCAAGGCACGAAGGTTGTCTGCCCATGTCGACATGATCGGCAGGCGGTCAACCAACCAAGCGTCTTAGCTGCACGCAAGGCATTTGTATTGCGTGTGTGTGTGTGTGTGTGTGTGTGTGTGTGTGTGTGTGTGTGTGTTGTGTGTGTGTGTGTGTGTGTGTGTGTGTGTGTATGTGTGTGTATGTGAGTGGGTGGGTGGATGGGTGGATGGGTGTGTATATGTGTGTGTGTTATTATGAGTGTGTGTGTGTGTGTGTGAGTGGGTGGGTGGGTGGGTGGATGGGTGTGTATATGTGTGTGTTATTATGAGTGTGTGTGTGTGTGTGTGTGACTCTGTGTGTGTGTGTGTGTGTGTGTGTGTGTGTGTGTGTGTGTGTGTGTGTGTGTGTGTGTGAAGTTTACACAGCTCTTCTTCCTTCTGCCATCGCAAAACAAGGGAACAGATTAATTTAAAAAGCACAGTGTGTGTGTGTGTGTTGTGTTGTGTTTGTGTGTATGTGTGTTTGTGCATGTGTGTGTGTGTGCGTGCGTGCGTGTGTGAAAAAGGAGAGAGACAGATAGAAGTTAGGGGGTAGAACAAAGAGACAAACTGGAGGACAGAGAAACAATGTGAGAAATAGAGACACGTTTTATTAAAGAATTTTTTTCATCTTTATTTCTTTAAAAAAATCCGGCCATCTTTGTGAAATGTATCAAGCACATGATATCTTATTTTTTTAAAGGAGTTGTTCTTTGGCATATTGGTTTTTCATTTGGGAACAAAAGCTAAAATATTCTTGTTAGTAATTGTCACCTTTCTTTTTTTTTTCTCTTTTGTTTCGTTCCTCGGCTAGAGCTCCAGGGTTCACCAATGGTGAGATACTGTGTTGCAACCGTGTTCCCCCCCCCCACCCCGCCCTCTTCCCATGGGGGTAACCACATTCTGACTTTAGGGATTAAAGCTTTCAACTCTGCTCAAGAGTTGTTTGTATGGCTCGTCCACGTGGTGGTGACCACCATTGTTTATTTTATTTTCTCCTTTTTTTTGTATTTATTGCTTGGCTGAATCATCAAGGTCCACCGATGGTGCGATATTTGCGTATGTAACCCTCCGCCGCCCCCCCCCCCCCCCCCCCCCCCGCCCC
>CM060319.1:67893251-67903251 GCA_030674155.1 Stramonita haemastoma | reverse complement strand
TTCACACCACACCATCAATACACTTCTACATCTTTATTTCATACCACACCATCAATACACTTCTACATCTTTATTCATACCACACCTTTCTAACTCTTTCTCCTTGCCCTGAGGTTCTTTTTCGCTCTTTCTCTTTTTCTATTTTTCATTTGTTTTCTTTTTTAGCAGATCCCCCCCCCCCAAAAAAAAAAAAGGTCCAGGGAACGATTAATGTACATACTGCCTACATGAATGTATCTCAAACATAGCCCGAATTTTACGCAGAGAAATCTGCTGTGATATAAAGTGGTATAAAACAAATAAATAAATCCCTCCATCTCTCTGCAGGCATCTACTACGGCATGACCATCTTCATCGTGTCCTTCGCCACGGGGATGACGGTGTTCACACTGCAACATCCACCACAAGGGGGTGAGGGGCAAGGAGGTGCCGGCCCTCATCAAGATGATCTGCTTCAGGTTCCTGGCCAGGATCTTCTGCATCCGCGTGGAGTCGGCTGGCTTCGTCAATGAGGAGACTGTGGTGAGGGACTGGGGATGGAGGGAGAGGGAGGGGAGGGAGTGAGGGGGTTGGGTGGGGGAGGGAGATAGGTGCGGTGGGAGGTGGAGAGGAGTGGGATGGGAGGGAGAGAGGGTGGGGGAGTGGGGGAGAGGGAGGGGGAGAGGGTGGGAGGGAGAGACAGAGATTGAGAGAGGGGAAGAAGATAGGGAGAGAGATAGGGAGGGAGAGAGGAAGAGAGGTAGGTAGAAAAAGTGTTGGAGAAAGGTAGAGAGAGAGAGCGGGAGAGAGAGAGGAGAGAGAGGAGAGAGAGAGAGAGGAGAGAGAGAGAGAGAGAGAGAGAGAGAGAGAGAGAGAGAGAGAGAGAGAGAGAGATTGAATTGATTGATTGATTGATTGATTGATTCTTTTTATATCGAGGATAATGGAATAAGCACTCTTGTGCTTTTTTTTACATCCTGTCCCCGTGTGTATGCATTTTGTAAATGTCATCTGTTCCCACCGGCACACAATGGCCTACTCTTACGAAAAGCGGAACAGGATTTAACGTGAGAGAGAGTTACAGAGATACATAGAGAGAGACAGAAACAGAAAAAGAGAGACAGAGAAAGAGAGACAAAGAGAGACAAAACAGAGAGAGAGACAGAGAGAGAGAGCACCACGACGACGACGATGATGATAGATGATAAGAAAATAAACGACAATAACAAGGAAGACGTTAACGATGTTGATGATTGTCTGTGGTGTGATGTTTTCAGTTCACACCGGAATGTAACGGGGCCGCGGGCAGTTCCGCCTACATTCGCTACACACGGGCCCCGCAATGCGACCCCCAGGACCTCTCCCCTGTCGTGGTCAGTTTGTACACACATACACACGCGCGCACACACATGCATGCACGCACATACGCACACACAAGGTGACAAAAAGACATGCACATTGTGGACTCTATGTAAAAAAGAACAAAACTAAGGACCACATACACATGAGTATATATATGATATATATATATATATATATATATATATATATAATATCTTGTGTGTGTGTGTTTGTGTGTGTGTGTGTGTGTGTGTGTGTGTGTGTGTGTGTGTGTGTGTGTTGTGTGTGGTGTGTGTGTGGTGTGTGTGGTGTAATCGGAGCAACACATTCATTTCAAGCATCTGTTACTACCTACCTTACCATACTGTTCCTAATCACCTTTCTGGTAGGACCTGCATCCTAGCATAGCAATCAGTTCTTTACTTCACAGTTCATTTAATGTCCATCTACACTAGTTCTCTATGTCCTCAGCTTTGATTACCTTTTCCCCTACGGTAGGGATTACGTTATAGGGTAACCAAGCACCTAAGAACCTTTCCCAGGCCCTTGGAATATAAGTGTATGCCCCACCACAGCCTTTTAACCCTGTCTCTCTCTTTTTCCAGGAAACCCTGTAAACATCAGTTTGGATTTCAGCTGTAGATACGTTCTCCTGCCAGGCTTATAGAGTGGTTTAATTCCTCGCCCACTCTTCCTTTGGTGGCAAGTTGTTTTCAAGAGAAATTCTTACAGCTCAGAAGACCTTTTCAGGGAACGCAGGGGAAACATCTTGGTAGTGATGAATGCTGGTCGTTTTCACTGAGGTCTTCACAGCTTTTTCCCCCCGTAGTACATCACGTGATTAAAATGATAGAGTAATGGAGAGTTGTCACTTCATAAAATTCATGTCCTGAAGGATCTAAGTTCTCTTGCTCCTTCCTAGTTTAACCACTTTCCTCTTTCCCCAATAAAGTTTTAACAAATGGAATTGAATGTTGTTGCTTTTACCACTATCAGTTGGCAGAAATGACTTTCACAAAAATGTCAGCATTCAGTCTTGTGCATGTGTAGCCAACCTATCCAGCAGCCCTCACTTGATTCTTCTTCCGATATAGCCCCCCAAAACATCAACAACAAACAAACAAACAACAACAACAAATAGCAACAACAACAAAAACAAGAGAAGGCTTTACATTGGTGTTGTAAATGCTTTTCTCTCCCAGTGCAATAGGCCCTGAACGTGTGTGCTCCCTGTGTGTGCAGGAGTACAAGCGCGGGGCCGAAACGGTCAACATGGGCCGCATCGACATTCGTCTGGACAGCAACGACCCCTCCCACACCCACCTCCCTTACCCCCACCACTCCCCCTGCCACTACCACCCCCACCACAACCCCCACAGCCCTTTACCCCCCTCGCCCCACGCCACCGACCCTCACCACAACCCCCACCCTTCCCCTTTTTCAGTAGGAGGAGGAGGAGGCAGTTCAACCCGTTTCGTTTTTCCCATACAACAACAACACAGCAGCAAAGAAATGCGCGAGGCTCTATCAACAGCAATTCTTGTTGCTCCATCCCTCCTCCACCCCCTCCTCCTCCACCTCCTCCTCCTCCACCTCAGACTGGAAGCAGCATGGATGGGAATAGTGCTACAGGTGGTGGTAGTGGTGGTAACTGTGGTGGTGGTAGCAGTAGTAATGGCGGAGGAGGTGGTATAGGAGGTTTAGGCAGTGGAACTGAAGGAACTGGAGAAAGTTTCGAGTTGCAGTTTTCGCGCGTGCTGCACAAGGTGTACCAAACCATCGAGCGTAACGAGATGCGCGTGCTAGAGCAGGACAAGCGTGACGTCATCAAGCTGGAGTGGCAGCAGGTGGCACAGATCGCCGACCGCGTCCTGCTCTTCTGCTTCGTCACCGCCACCGTCACCATCACCGGCGTCGTCCTCTTCCAGTCCCCTAACGGCGTGCAGGCGTGAGATAGTGTGAGGAATGAGATTTGATATGAGGAAATAATTTAGTGCAGGTGCAAGGTCTGAGTACATGTGTGACATTGATAGGGGCCGGATGGTGAGATAGGGTAGGAGTGAGATTTGATGCTGCAGACATGATGTAGTGCAGGTGCAAGGCTTGAATGCAGGCGTGAGATAGGGTGATGAGATAGGGTGGGAATGAGCTTTGAACGGCAGACATAATGTAGTACAGGTGCAAGGTCTGAGTACAGGTGACATTTGTTTTTGATTTTTCTATTGCAGACACATGGAAAAGGGGACCCATGTGACCATTTCAAGCAAAAATGTCTGATTCTAAGGAAGTGATCAAAACCTGTCAGGAAACCCTTGAAATGAGAATGCAGTAGGTGGGAAGGGGAAGGATTTTCAGGGTGTTCTGCAGGGTGATGGTGTTGGTTCTTGTCGCGCGTGATGACGCGGTGTGAAATCCTGTGACGATGCAGGTGTGACTTCATGTTGAGATACAGGTGTGAGTTTTACATGATGATGATGCAGGTGCTAGTCCATGTACGTGACGACGCAGGTGTGAGTCACGTAATGACGCAGGTGGGAGTTTTTGTTAGGTGTGAGATTGTAAGAAGACTTTACCTGAAGGGCGTCAGTTCATGTGACATGGCAGGTGTGAATTCACGTGACGTAGGTGTGAGTTCACGTGATGACGCAGGTTTGAGTTTGGGTTAGGTGTGAGATGGTAGATGGGTTTACCCTGCAGGTGAAAGTTTCTGTGATGATCCACGTATGAGTTTACATTGAGATACAGGTGTGAGATGGTGGGAAGATCTACCTTGCAGGTGTGAGTGCATGCTTGAGGTGCAGATGTGAATTTATGGCCAAGCACAGGTGCAAGTTTACAGCATGGGTAGGAGTTGACAGTGCAGATGTGAATTGTGCAGCTGCAGGTGTGAGTTTACTATGTGTTTACGGTCCACAAGTGAGTCTGCAGTGCTGAACAGAGTTTTCAAGGCAGTTGTGTGTTTACAGAGTAAACATGCCTTAACAGTGCAGATTTTGAGTTTACAGAGCACATGGGTCTTTACAGGAGTTTATAAGGAAGGTGTGAGTATAGAATGCACATGATAATTGGCAGCGTGAATGAGAGTTTACAGTGCAGGACTTAAGTTCATGGTCAAGAGTCCACATCACAAAACAAGATTTTATGTTGGAGATCTGAGATTTAACACTACAGACATTTTACAGTGCAAGTGAAAGGCCTGAGTACAAGTGTGATTTTTTTTAGTGCATCCACATGAAAAGTGATCCATGGGACCATTTCAAAGAAAACATTAGATTTCAGATAAGTTCTCATCAGGATGAGACAGGAATCCATGAATCAGAATACGGCTATCTGAATGATGGGCTAAAATGGTTGCTTACACAAAAAGTATCTCCATTGCTGAACCTTGGAGCTCTAGCCGAGAATGAATGAATAAAATCAGGAAAGACACAGATCATGCACTATATGAGGAGAAAAAACTGTTAGGGACATCTGGGCACCAGAGGTTTTCAGAGAAAAGAGCCCTTTGTAGGGGGTATTCTGAGCCCTTAACAGACAACAGCTTGTGTGATGTAAAACTGAGGCACAGGTGTTAGAAACTGCACAGGTGTTAGCAATTGTACAGGTGTCATATATTGGTATAAGTGTTAGGCATTATACAGGTGTTACAAAAAACATGCAGGAGTTTGTCAGTGTGCCAGTGTTGAGTCACATGCGGGCATGTGCGACTATGCTGTTCACACCAAACCTGCAGATGCAAAGGAGATGCAACAGATTGGGCGCTGCATGGGTCTGTCTTTATAGGGAACAACCTCGCTGAACGTCATTGTACATATCAGAACAAGTGCTCGGTGTACATACAGATGTCTGCTTTAGAGAGTGTACAGACTGACATTGAGTTATGTGTGCCTAAAGTGGTCTACGTGCAAAGATACGTTCAAGTAAGTTAAAACGAGGGTGAGAAAACTTTAAACAATGGTGTGAAGTCACAAGTTTGTGATATACAATCCCATGTGATCCTATACATTTCTAAGGTTGAATTTGTACACTATTGTTCATATTATTATGACAATCTCTTGTGACCTGAATGAAACTGACAGGTACTTGAGGTTCTCGTTCACAAGTAGTGGACACAATCGAGTTTATGTAAATAATGTTCTTGTACAAAGCACGGAACAAACATGAGCAGGTATCTACTGATATGTGAAGAATGAGCCAACCTTTTCAAGAGTGACGCGAAGTCCGAAGAGGTGTGTTTCATGTTATATCTAGCCAAGTTGACTGTGGTCACGGAATCATTGACTCAGATTTGCCTGAGCAGGAAATGAACATTGATGTGACCTTCCATACTCATATTAACTTACATCCAATATTTTTCAGATATTCCTTGAAGAGTAAAAAAAAGAAATAAAAAAAATAAAAAAACACAAAGGGTACTCCCAAAACCTATGCAGTCTTTGAGGAGCAAAGTGGCTAAGACCTCAGCTTCTCTAAGTGCCAGCTATTTTTTTAGGGTGGCATGGTTTTCTCTCCTGCTCTGCTTTATGTTCCCTGTCCCTAAAGAGGACAGGTGCCCATTTACAGCTGGGTGGACTGGGGGGGGGGGGGGGGACTTTACTGAAGCCAAAGCATGCAAACAAGCTGTGTGAAGCCAATGGTTGCAAAATCTTCAGTGGTGACCCCCACGGTTGACCTGATCATGGGATAGGTAAAGATGAAGAGATGGTCTAAAAACATGAACTTCAAGAGGGCACCTACAACTTCTCATGAGTTCTCAGTACAGACTGGACTTTAAAAAAAAAAACCATAATTTTACATGGTTTGAAAGATAGTCTTCAGACTTTATTTTTGTACTTGAAAGAAATTGGCAGTTTGTGCCCACACCAAGGCATTCCAGATTCAACAAACATGAGCATGACATAGGCTGACGTTGACCCAATTTGACATGTCCTTTCTTCAATTTTCACATATTTTTCAGCACAAATCGATTGTTTTATGCTACATCTACAAGTAAATCCTGTTCTGCTAATATTATCTCTGTCACTAATATTATGGACAAAGAGCGAGCTTTAAAAACCATGTCACAAGCTAGATCTATGTCTGACATGGTAATAGAATGCTATGTAGACTTTTTTTTTTTTTAGTAAAGGGGCGATTCAATGATTAAATTTTACTTTCCAGCCTTGACCGTTTCATCACCCTCACCAATTGCTACAAACTCAGTTTACATAGGCCTCCGTTCAGATCAGATCGGCATAAGATCATTCATCAACATTATCACAAAATATTTGTTTATTGTGAAAACACCGCCATTGGTTTAGAGGTCCAACCTTGAAACTGAAATGTTGATTTCTAAAAGAGATTTTGTCAATAACTGAAGATTCAAGACTGGAAACTCATGATCATTCAGACACAAAATCGTCACGGCTATTTCATCATTTCTTTTTGTCTTCACCTTCTGCAGTGAAGTCTGCACTCTATGTTTGCTTCCCCCAACTGACCAAAGTTTACAGGTCTACCTCCAGAACGTGAAGACCTGTAACAATACTTGAGTGACCACTGCACTGATACCAATGGTACGATTATTTGCCATTGATATATCCCTGAAGTCAGAATGTGGCTACTTCACTGATGAATAAAACAATCGCATTCCTCAAAATCTCATCATTGGTGAGCCTTGGAACTCTAGCCGAGAAACGAAAAGAAAACGTTGTTGACACACATGCATGAGATGATGTAAAGACTTCTAACAAAATACCTTGCATTTCCAGTTTGGTTGAAATCGTGGAACAGGACAAAACGATGTGTGAAGACGTGTGCCGCGATGGATGGCGCTGTACTAGTGGCGACACTTTTTACCCAACGAGACCACCCTGAATTTCGAGCAGAAAAAAACCTGCTGCGACTGCACAGGTAGACTATACAGTACAATAATCGAACACAAACAGGACAAAACTATATTCACACCAGAAGTCGTGGAAATATAACAACTCTCTACCCAACCAATGATGAATCGAAATGGTCACTGTGGCTCTGTATCCTAGCAGAAAATCTCCAATCGTTTAATGAGAATTATTTTGCCATTCTTATTCACATAAAACCTGTTGTTGCAGAAATATTGAATCCACAAGTGAGTGAATAGGAACAAAATACTATTACAATGGGAATGTGCTTACAGTGCTCCAAAGCAGAAAAACATAGAATGTTGTGATGCTACTACTCTACATTGGTTCAGGTCTGGAACTATTATAATCCTAACAATGCACTTGTCTCATGACTTCTTTAATATAAGATCATTTTTTGTTTTCTGTTGTTGTGTTGCCTGATTCTTATTGGAGTTTACGTGGAAGATCAATGCTTGTACAGTCAACAACAACAATGAATAATAGCAACTCAAGACTTGAAATTTGTTTGACGAAGTTGCTGACGCATACGTTTCGATTTCTTGCGCAGTTTGTTTCATAATCTAGATGTGAACAGTGGAAGTAGTTTCTCTGTATGAGGTAGTTTTGATTTGTTTTTCTTTCCTTCTTTTCTTTCGGGGGTGGGGGTTCGGGAGTGTATGATTACGAAAAGTGGAACGTTTTGGCTCAATCAAATTCTTTTTGTCTGTCTCTCTCTGTCTGTTCTGTTTGTCTGTCTGTTTGTATGTCCGTCTCTGTGTCTCTGTCTGTCTGTCTTGTCTGTCTGTCTGTCTGTCTGTCTGTCTGTCTGTCTGTCGTCTGTCTGTCTGTCTGTCTGTCTGTCTGTCTGTCTGTCTGTCTGTCTCTCTCTCTCTCTCTCTCTCTCTCTCTCTCTCTCTCTCTCTCTCTCTCCTCTCTCTCTCTCTCTCTCTCTCTCTCTCTCTTAGAGGGAGGGGGGGGCAGGACGTATCTATGCGTGTACATAAATATGTTTTTACGTTGATATACTTTTCATTACTACTACCGAATAAAAGATAATCTGAAAGAAAAATAAAGTGGATGTTTTGGTGGGGGAGAGCAGCTTTGATTATGAGTTTTCTTCTTTGTTTTTTGTTTGGGGTGGGGGTGGGGGAGTAGGTGGAGTCGAAGGGTAGGGGGGAGGGGGGCAGAGGGACAGAAGAGAACGAACAGATGCTTTTGTCTCAAGTGGAGAGCTCATGGTATGGATAGACGCACCCACGCACATGTACGCACAGTTTATAGCTCAAGGAGAACTTTGCATCATTGCTTTGGTATCATTATTATTGCTCATTCAACATGTTTTGAAAGCCAACGTGTATTGATCAGTAATAACAGTAATGTACACTTGCTGTGACGCGAATCTATGCTGCTATAACGTGATTCAGATTATAAGGTTAGTGTGTGTGTGTGTGTGTGTGTGTGTGTGTGTGTGTGTGTGTGTGTGTGTGTGTGTGCGTGCGTGCGTGCATACGTGCGTGGTGTGTGTGTGTTGTGTGTGTGTGCGTGCGTGCGTGCGTGCGTGCGTGCGTGCGTGCGTGCGTGCGTGCGTGTGTGTGTGTGTGTGTGTGTGTGTGTGTGGTGATCCCTTTGGGGTTTGTAGGGTTTTTTTTATCTGCTTGTTTGCTTTTTTAACTTCTTTGAGGTTGTTTGCTTTTGTTTATCTTTTTTGTTTTGGGGGAGTGTCTTTAAGGCATGCCCGTCTTTGTTTGTGTGTTTGGACGTGTCTTTGTGTGTTTGTTTTGGTTCTCGGGTGATGCATGCCATGATGGAATCACACCAGTTATGTGAATGTAGACGAACATAAGTTCAATCTTCTGCATACTATGCTCTCTGATCAACCTTTACTTCTTTTCCCGAAGACAAATCCGGATACCTTAATGGTGGTGGTGGTGGTGGGGGGGGGGGGGGGGGAGAACCAGTTGGATACTCACAAATCCCACCGTTGGTGAACTACGAAGCTCCCTGTTTGGGCCCGAAACTTGTTCCCCATCCATCAGACCATGAATAGATGGATCGGTGGTCTAGAGGTAACGCACCTGCCTAATAGGGGAAAAGTCCAGGTTGGAAGTCAGCGGTGGTTCGATCCCCGTTTGGGCCCGAAACTTTTCCGCCATCCATGAAACTATGAGTGGTGGTCTGGGTGCAAGTCTTTCGGATGAGACGATCAACCGAGGTTTTGTGTGTTACACACAATCATTTAGCGCACGTGAAAGAACCGACGGCAATAAGAGAGTTGTTCCTGGCAAAAGTCTGTAGAAAAAAGCAATCTGATAGGGAAACAAATACAGTTGTAGACAGGAAAAGAAAAAAAAGTGGGTGGTGCTGGTCTTAAAGTGGTATACAATAAATGAATAAACAAACAAACAAACAAAATAAATAAATGAACACCAGAAGAACAACTATTGATTGCTGCATGCGGCTTTTTCATTGGTTCAGACTCCAGTCCCCTGCAAGTTGATAGGTTGAGAATCCAATCCAATCCAATCCATTCGTGTTGTTTATAGTCCCGCTTTGCTGACAGTCTGTTCTGCGTTTTTTTTTCATTCCTCAGCTAGAGCCCCGAGGTTCACCAATGGTGCGATCTTTGTGTATGCGACCCTCCTTCTCCTCCCCATTAAGGTAGCAGCATTCCGACTTCGGGGATGGCGGAGAGTATAAAGCGAGGTCCCATTTGCGAACTATGTCCAATATCTTTGTTATGTGAAGAAATCAGCATCCACATATCTGGTGTCATTCTGTCATGGTGTGTGTGTGTGTGTGTGTGTGTGTGTGTGTGT
>CM060319.1:67838251-67888251 GCA_030674155.1 Stramonita haemastoma | reverse complement strand
TTGATTCTTGGCGACTTTAAAAGAAGTTTTCGCTGAATACAGTTTCATGAAAAGTGATGCTATTTTCTTTGTTCTACAAAATGTCTAATTCTTATTTTTGGCATATGATTTTTTGTGTGTGCGTATGAGCGCGTGCATGTTTACGGGCATTGCTTTCTAAGTTGTGTTGGATTCTCGTTGGCTTTGTTTCAAGTTTTTTGTGCTGAATTTTTTTTCATAAAAATGATGCTATTTTCTTTGTTCTGGAAACTGTTGGCAACTTTTCATGTTGATGTAGGGGGTTTTCTGTGACGAGGATGGCTCGTTAGCTGTGTGACGTGTACATAACTAATTATAATGGGTGAAAGGGACGCGGTTTGGTTGGTAAACTTTGGTTAGTTTTCTTTGTAAATAAACAGTTGTATACTTCATTTGTGTGTGTGTGTGTGTGTGTGTGTAGTGTTGTTTGTTTGTGTGTGTGTAGTTTTGGAGGGTGTGAGTGTGTTTTTTTTGTTGGGGGGTTGTATGGTGGGGGGGGTGTGTGTGTGTGTGTGTGTGGTGTGGTGTGGTGTGTGTGTGGTGTGTGTGTGTGTGGGGGGGGGTCTATGTGTCTGTCTATCTGTCTCCCTCTCTGTGTTTCGCTCTCTGTATCTCTGTTTTTTCTGTCTCTGTGTGTTGTGTGTGTGTGTGTGTGTGTGTGTGTGTGTGTGTGTGTGTGTGTGTGTTGTCTGTCTGTCTGTCTGTCTGTCTGTCTGTCTGTTCTTCTGCTCTGTCTGTCTGTCTGTCTGTCTGTCTCTCTGTCTTCTTCTGTCTTCTTCTCTCTGTCTGTGTGTTGTGTGTTGTGTGTTGTCGTGTCTTCTGCTTGTGTGTTCTGTGTGTGTGTGTGTTTGTTTGCTCTCTCAATTCTTACGTCCTTCCCCCTTATATCCGCTGTGTGTGTGTGTGTGTGTGTGTGTGTGTGTGTGTGTGTGTGTGTGTGTGTGTGTGTGTGTGTGTGTGTGTGTGTGTGTGTCTTGTGTTTAAACATCAATTGTAAGAAATCCATCAGTAACCCTTTTCAAACACAGACCATGCATCACCAAAGTTCTAGCACTTCTCTACCGCTCTTGTTTATCCTCTACTGCTTCCTGAAACTGACACAGCTCACGTCTGTAAATGGCCCTTTGTTATTGCATTTTACGTACGTTTAAGGATGCTTATAAGTCAGCTTGATTTACACCATTGTTCTCTATATACAAAGGAAACCTGGACATGAGGGCTTTACATCAGAAGGTCTTCAGAAAAGAAGATCCTTTTATGAATTAGAACACTTTATCATCTTTAAACACACTGTGCACACACACACACACACACACACACACACACACACACACACACACACACACACACACACACACACACAATTCGTATTGGTTACAAGCATAACTTAAAACGATCAGCAATTCATTTATCTAAACAATTTCTCAGATCATATTTGTCGCATATCTACACAATATGTCACTTCATGTTTTAACTTAGATCTATCTACACATCACATCATATCACTTCATGTTTCCATTTATGTACACAATATGTTAGTTCATGTTTTCACTTATCACACACATGTCACCTCATGTTTTCACTTATCTACACAATATGTCACTCATGTTTTCACTTATCTACACAATATGTCACTTCATGTTTTCACGTATCGACACAAATGTCACTTCATGTTTTCACTTATCACACAATATGTCACTTCATGTTTTCACTTACACAATATGTGACTTCACATTTTCACTTATCTACACAATATGTCACTTCATGTTTTCACTTATCTACGTAATATGTCACTTCATGTTTTCACTTATCTACACAATATGTCACTTCATATTTTCACTTATCTACACAATATGTGACTTCATATTTTCACATATCTACACAACATTCAATTCATATTTTCACTTTTTACACAACAAGTCAGTTCATGGTTTTTCACTTATCTCTATCTCTTGCCAGATTTCAACGTGCTGAAAACGAGAACCAAACGAAATTTTACTTAAAGGACTCACTCACTCTTGCAGCGATTTACACCTACTCTATTTCTCTAGCCTACTTTCCAGACAACTTTATTTTTAAAAGAAAGAAAGAGAGAGAGAGAGAGAGAGAGAGAGAGAGAGAGAGAGAGAGAGAGAGAGAAGCAGAGAAGACAGAAGAGAGAGACAGACAAACAGACACAGACACAGACAGAGACAGAGACAGACAGACAGAGACAGAGACCTGAAATTCACTTCAATGACACACCAAAAACAAAAACAACAAAACAAAAAGGAACCAAACCCCCACATCAGTTCAGGGTGGAGGAGAGAGGACTAGCCAAGCCTGAAGAAAAAGGTCACTGTCTTGTTATCGCAGTCCCGCTTCTCACAAAAGAGAGACCGGAAAGGACTGTCCGGAAGTGGTCTTTCTCTCAGACCGGAAGAGGCTGATTGAACGGAAGTTGGAGAGTGACACACAAGGGGAAGCACTGTGCGCTGCTTATTGACTGGCTGACTACAGTCACGCTAGAGGTTCAAGGGAGGCCACAGACCTGGCATACAGTCAGTCGTCTGCTCACAATGGCTCTGCTTTTACAGAAGAAAAGAAAGGGGAAATTTCAGACAGAGGATTTAGCCACTAACGTCTTTTTTTTTTTTTTTCTAAAGAGCTCTCAGGCACGTCTATTACTTATAAGCCTGACAATCATCTCTTGACATTATTTTGACAGGCATGTGAAAAAAGCTTAGTCCTTGGAGCTGTGTGGATGCAGGGGTTCGATTCCCAGTTCTCTACAATAGAGACTGTTTGGTTTTTGTTGTTGTTGTTGTTGTTGTTTTTGTTGTTGTTTTTCTTTTGTTGTTGGATGTTGTTGTTGTTTTTGGGTGGTGGTGGTGGTTCTATCTTTCTGTGTTAAAAGTTTGGTAGGTAAGTACACACAACAAACAGCAACAACAAAACAACAACACAACAACAACAACAACTACTACTACTACTACTACTACTACTACTACTACTACTACTACTACTACTACCACTACACAACCTTACTACTACTAATGATGATGATGATGATGATGATGATGATGATGATATGGTTTATTATTTATATTATTATTATTATTAGTATTATTATATTATTATTATTTATCATTCCCACGCTGCAATTCATCACACTGTTCTGTGATCCCATTCTCAAACCTTGATAGTCTACCTAGATCTTCTTCATCACTATTATCAGTCACCATCCTTGAAAAGGCACCTGTAGACTATGGACTTCACCACAGAATTTCTGACGTCAAACTTGACACACATGAACGTAAGTATGATTTGACGTCACACTCCTGCTTCACAAGCGCCTGTGCTGGCTGGATATTGGTCATTGGCAGTGTGTTGCGGGATCGTCATCATCAGTTGTGACTTCTCACAATCATGAACCTGATTGATGTGAGTATAATAATTATGTTTGTCCCTCGTGTTCGATGATGACCTCCAAAACAACAGAGGAGGCAGCTGCTGTTTCGGAAACTGGGCAGAAATTTTATTGTAGTGGAGATGCCTTGCCCACAGCACATCTCTCGGTCAAGAGGGAACAAGGATAGTCCGTGTTGGAGATGTTCTCCAAAGGCCAACTAGCCCCCTGGGCTGCAGCACATAAGAGGACTGTGCAAGTCAAGCCTCCTAGTCAGAGTCATAGTCGATCACTAAAGACTAAGCTGTAAAGTAGAATTCCATGGTGGGAAAGCCACTGATCATACAGCCTCTCACTTTGCTGTTGCCCCCGGCGTCAATAGTTTAATCAAGAACTGTGATAAAGTCCAGGCACTGAAGGCATAAGTATGGTCGGATTAAGGCCTGCTACATTGCACTTAGCAGGCAAGGCAATATTGTTTTGATTATTGTCAAAATACGAATAAGCAAAACCAGACCTTGAGCCTTGTTCAATATTCTGACAATAAGATGTGTGTCGCCAGTATTTTAGGCAAAGCACACTAGCTCTATTTTCCACAGCTTGACAAAATCTCGGCGGGAGGGAGGGGGGGGGGGGGGTCTGTTGACTCAAAAACATTTTTGCAAAATGTAAAATATACAGCCATTTTGGGATAAAGAAAAAGTGGGGACAGTTTTACAAAACTTTGGCAATTGGAGTTACTTTCAGGCCCCTCAATCTGGACTGCGTTTTAAACAAAACTTCCCAAAAGGGGGGGGGGGGGGGGGGACGCTGTCATTATAGATAGCATTCCCATCGTCAGGAAATTCTGTGTTAGGAATTCCCTCTTTTCTATCCTTCTCTTTATTTCTGCACTGCTCCTTTCCTACCTGTCACTTTCTATTTGTCTATTTTCTGTCTTCTTGGTCCATTATCCTGCCTTTCTTTCCACACAAAAAATAGAAGAAAACAAATTTTTCTCCCTTCCCGAAGTCGATGCGCTGGGCCTGACTTGTCAGGTGCTTAACGGCAGCACAACGCATTTTGGCTCATATGATAGACAGTGGTCGCTATCTGAGCATTTGACGAAGAAGAAAGGATCGTCTGCCATAAGATATCGCGTTATCCATCAAAACATTGACAAGTGATATGATATTTTAAGTATGAAGAGGGAAGGGGGGGATTTTTTTTTCTTTCTGTTTTGTTTGATTCTGTTTTTATTGGGGTTTTTATTTAAGGAAGTATCGTTTGTGTGTCTCTTCGACTCGGTGGTTACCATCCAGGTATAATCTGTATGGACCAAGAGCACTCGCTTTCCCCAAGCTAAGGTTAAGCAGCATTGAGCGTGGTGTCCTCGTGGATGGGTGACCGCTTGCGCGCCTTGGTAAAATGGGCACCTGCCTGTTTAGGGTCAGGGAAGGTAAAGCAGTGAGGGAGAGGAGATGGGCACCACCCCCAATATGCTGACCCCAGAAGAAGCTGGGGTCTCTGACATCTCGTACCCCAAAGACCGCATAGGTTGTGGGATACTTACCTTTACACAGCTGGTCATTTTCACGACAGACTTTCGTTGTGTGCTCTTGTTTCTGCCCTTTGGGTCTGAGTTTTGTCCTCTGTTTGTGTGTGTGTGTGTGTGTGTGTGTGTGTGTGTGTGTGTGTGTGTGTGTGTGTGCGTGCGTGCGTGCGTGCGTGCGTGCGTGCGTGCTGCCTGCCTGCCTGCCTGCCTGTCTGTCTGTCTGTCTGTCTGTCTGTCTGTGTCAGTGTGTCTTTCTGTGCGAGTGTATGCACGTGGAAGTATGAATGGATGGGTGTACTTGTATTATAAATACATGTATCATGTACCCAAGAGTGAGCAAGACAAACTGCAAACTAGTATATCAAATTTTGTGCTCTTACGAGTGCATGTATGTTTGTGTATGTATGCGCATGTTTGCCTGAAGATGTTTAACGTGTGTATGTGAGCAGCCAGCCGCCCTGCGGTTTGACGAGAACCACGGGAGCAATGTGGTGCTGAGCAATGACGGACAGACGGCAGAGAGAATCCGGGGCCATGACAACGCCATTGTCGTCTGCCGATACCCTCTCCTCATCAACCGAGTCTTTGAAGTGATTCACTTTTTCCTGTATTTTATTTCAATTCTCTCTTTCTTTTGTTTGAGGATAATGGAATAAGTGCTCGTGTGCTTTTCTTTCTTTTCTTTTTCTTTTATCTTTAATTAAAAAAAAAAATTACAATCTGTCCCTGTGTGAATGTGTTTTTAAATTGTCACAAGTGGCCATTCTTTGGTCTTGAACAAATTGTTTAAAGTGATTTATTTATCTATTTATTTTATCTATTTCTTATTTTATTTCGAGGATAATGGAATAAGCGGTCGTGGTGCTTTTTTTTCTCTCCTCTTTATTTACATTCAGTTCCTTTGTGCATGCGGTTTTGTAAATTGACATTTGCTGCTACCTTTTGCTCATCAGCAGAGTGTTTGAAGCCGTTTCTTTTTATCCTTATTTTATTTATCTTTTATCTTATTTTAATGAGAATGGAACAGGCGCTCATGTGTTTTATTCCAAAATCCTGTACCTGTGTGCATGTGGTTTTGTAAATTGTAAAAGGGGTATGTTAGGGGGTGGGGGGAGCAGGATAGGTTGGGGAAAGGGTTATAGGAGAGGGTAAATTAGGAGGAGCGGTTAAGAAGGGATATGTTAGGGGGGTGGGGGAGGAGGGTAGGTTGAGGAAGGGGTAAGGGAGAGGGCAATAAGGGGGAGGGGTTAAAAAGGAGTATGTTAGGGGGTGGGGGGAGGGGGTGGATGCCTTAAAGAAGAGGGTAATATACAGGGAGGGCTAGGTTGGGGAAGGGGAAAGGGAGAGGAAAAATAAGGGGGTAGAGTAAGGAGGAGGGAAGAGAGGTAGAGAGGGAAGGAATTATATAATAAATTATATAATATATATATATTTTTTTTTTTTACAACCAGCCCCCTGTGAGTTTGGGAAATTTTGTCACCCGTTCCCATGGTTTGGTGATATGTGTACAGGATGTTATGTGTGTGTTCACAGATAGGGCCTTTGGCTTATAGCCTCATCCGAACAACAAAAAAACCCAAAAAAAACCAAACTTTGCTGGGGGAATACATGTGTAAGAGTTGAAGTGAAATGTTCGAACTCTATCTAGGGGGAGAAACTTCATGTTAGAAAAGAGACATCTTTAGTCATTACTCCAACTATTCCCTCCCCTTCTTCATCAGTCACATAAAAAACCCACCCCCCCCCCCCCCCCACCTCACCATCAGTGAACCTCACAACTCGAGCTGAGGAACCAAAAAACAAAACAAAACAAACAAAATCTCCCCCCCCCCCCCCAAATACAAACCTTAACCACTCTGCTTACAACCAATAATTGTTAAAAAAAAAAAAAAAAAAAGAGAAGAAAAAAACCCTTTAAAGCCAAAGCCAGAACATCACCCCCCCCCCCCCCCCCCCCCCAAAAAAAAAAAAAAAAAAAAAAAAAGTAAAGAAAGAAAGAAACCAACAATAAACAACAAAAAGCTGTTGAATGTCTCATGGCTTTAATATTTCTATGTGTGTGTATAATAGTACTATATTAATGTAAAATGTTGCATTAAAAAAAGATTGAAAAACAAAACAAAACTGGCAACCCCCAACCCCCTCCTCTCTTTCACCCTCCCCAGGTGAGAGTGGAGCAGAAGGACCCGTGTGACGGAGACTACAAGTGGCTGAACGGCAAGCAGTACATGAGTGTGGGGGTGGCCATAGAGGCCCCCTCCCTGCTCAGCCTGCCCGGAGAGGCCAACGAGTGGGGCTACGCTGTGGTCATCAACAACTCCCATGTCACCCTCAAAGGACAGTACTTGGTCAGTATGTTAGTTTCTCTGTATGTCTGTATAGAATTATGTATGTTAGTTTGGTGTCTTTTATCCCTCTGTCAGTGTGTGTGTGTGTGTGTGTGTGTGTGTGTGTGTGTGTGTGTGTGTGTGTGTGAACACGAACATCTTTTATTCCCATAGAAGCCCTAAAGGTTTATTGACGCAAGTAAACAAGTTTATAAAGGATAAAGTCACCGAAGACGCATACAATCAAAAACGTACTTTGTTTATGGTCCTTGAAACTCGTTCAATTAACTGCAATAAATTGCCTGGGAATCAAATGTTTATGGGCCTTGAAACTCGTTTAATTAACTGCAATAAATTGCCTGTGGATCAGATTAGCAGTACACACTGCCAGGATTATTCCAGGAAAACACTGTCAGATTGTTGCAATGCTTTCAGTAGATTTTTTCGTCGATCATAAAACAACACAGACACATCCAATAATGAAACTCATCTTCCATAACACACCCCACAGACGACACAGTCTTTCTGCTCTTGGAGTGCCTGTATATCGCCCCGTTCAGTATTTTAAATCGTGAGCACTTATTCTACGTTTGCAAAGAGCATGCTTGTGGGATGGATTGATGTTTGTGGTTAAATAATATTCTAGATGGTAGACATTCTTTTAAAAATTATTTTATCATAAAGTTCTAGCCTGCTGCTTGTGTGTGTATGTCTCTCTCTCTCTCACACGCACCCCCCCCCTCCCCCTCTCTCTCTGCAACATCCATAACTGACCCCAAAGCTATGGGTATGGGTTCACAGACAGGGAACGAGATAGGCCGCAGCCTGGAGAACCTCCCAGCGGGCAGCACGGTAGGACTGTCCATGGACCACCAGGACTGCATGCATCTGTACGTCAACGGGCAGGACAAAGGGGTGGCCCTCAGACTGGCAGTGCCCTTCCCGCTCTATGCCTTCTTTGAGCTCATCGGACCCTACAGGAAGGTACGGTGCGGTACAGTACGGTGCCGTGTGTGTGTGTGTGTGTGTGGGGGGGGGGGGGTCTGTGTGTGTGATCTGTGTGTTGTGTGTGTGTGTGTGTTTAGTGTGTGTGTGTGTGTATGTGTGTGTGTGTGTGTGTGTGTGTGTGTGTGTGTGTGTGTGTGTGTGTGTGTGAGAGAGAGAAAGAGACAGAGACAGACAGACAGACAGACAGACAGACAGAGAGACAGAGAGACAGATAGACAGAGAGAGAGAGACAGACAGACAGACAGACAGACAGAGAGAGACACAGAGAGACACACACAGAGAGAGATGGCCGAGGGAAGGGTGGGGGGAGGGAGAGGGCTTGGAACGTTGTTCGAGACGTAGAATGGTTTGTCTAGAAAGGTGAAGTAACTGAAGTAAATGGGCATATAAAGATGGTGTGCGCGTGTGTGCGTGCGTGCGTGTGTGTGAGTGAGTGAGTGGGTGTTGTGTGTGTGTGTGTTTATTTATTTTATTCTTTTATATCGAGGATAAGCACTCTTGTGCTTTTTTACATCCAGTCCCTGTGTGTATGCAGTTTTGTTAGTGTCATCTGTTCCCACAGGCACACGATGGCCTACTCTTATGATAAGCGGAACAGGATTTGACGTGTGCGCAAGATGTTCTGCGTGCGTTCACACACGGGCCTCGGTTTATAGTCTCATCTGAAGGACTTTGGGGGAGAATGGAGTCAACACTGATGTTAACTCCAGGAGAAAAATCTCCTGAGAGAGAGAGAGAGAGAGAGAGAGAGAGAGAGAGAGAGAGAGAGAGAGAGAGAGAGAGAGAGAGAGAGAGAGAGAGATTGATTGATTGATTGATTGATTCTTTTATATCGAGGATAATGGAATAAGCACTCTTGTGCTTTTTTACATCCAGTCCCCGTGTGTATGCAATTTTGTAAATGTATCTGTTCCCACCGGCACACGATGGCCTACTCTTACGAAAAGCGGAACAGGATTTAACGTGTGCGCAAGATGTTCTGCGTGCGTTCACACATGGGGCCTCGGTTTAAAGTCTCACCCGAAGGACTTTTGGGAGAGTGGAGTCAGCACTGATGTTAACTCCAGGAGAAAAATCTCCTCGACCGGACTCGAACCCGGGTCGTCAGAGTGCCAGCGCAATGTTGTGACCACTAGGCTATCAACCCCCTTTCTGTGTGTGTGTGTGTGTGTGTGTGTGTGTGTGTGTGTGTGTGTGTGTGTGTGTGTGTGTGTGTGTGTGTGTGAGAGAGAGAGAGAGAGAGAGAGAGAGAGAGAGAGAGAGAGAGAGAGAGAGAGAGAGAGAGAGTACATGCACGAACGCACTTGTGTGTGTGTGTGTGTGTGTGTGTGATATTCAGATTATTCAAAATACTTATTGCCATTTAAGTCATGCAGACCTAGTTGACGCAACAAAACAACTTGACGTTGGTGTTGAATATCCGGATCTTCTTGTGGAGTGAGAGGGCTGTTGATCTCTAGATTGGGCGAGGGGTGTTGAAGGCATGACGGTGTATCAAAATAGCTATCTATTACTTTTGTGTGCTCTCACTTCCATGCGCCCCCAAGTTAAATGGCTTGACAAAATTAAAAGCAGTATTGCGCTTGTGTGTGTGTGTGTGTGTGTGTGTGTGTGTGTGTGTGTGTGTGTGTGTGTGTGTGTGTGTGTGTGTGTGTGGTGCGTGCACACTAGTGTGTGCATATTTGCTTTGCTGTGTGTGTGTGTGTGTGCGTGTGCGTGGTGCGTGCACACACGTGTGTGCATATGTGACGCTCCACCACATAATGAGACAGAGTGCACCTGAGGTCAATTTTAAGTTATTGACATGTTATTAATGTGCAATAAAGTGGCTATCAAATGCAAAAAACAGATTGAAAATCGGACAATTCTGTGCAACATTATTACAAATTGAAATGATAGACTGCAGGATGGGACAAAATGAGAAACGGGCAAGTTTATTTTAGTAACAGGTTGTCAGAATGAGTGCTTTGGTATTTTCAAAACACATTTAAAAGCAATAGGAATAAAAATTATGCCTTGATATCTCATTATAAGGTAAATAAACATATCTAGTTTAATAATCAATCAAAATCTCAAAATTGACAACTTGACCCCCACCTGCCTTTAAAGGCTCCTAGTGCAAAATTGGGTAATGTGCTAAGCGACTCATTTCGTGGTGGAGCGCCACATATTTGCTTTGTTTTGTTTTCGATAGATTTCCACGTTGCCTATCAGGACTTTGATTTAAGATGACCACTCTGAAGACACCTGCAGCCAACATTGTCCAGCATCTCTTTCCAGTCATCAGTGTGTGTGTGTGTGTGTGTGTGTGTGTGTGTGTGTGTGTGTGTGTGTGTGTGTGTGTGTGTGCGTGCGTGCGTGCGTGCATTAGGTGGGGGGAGGGTTTTATTATTTCTGCTTTTATCAGTGTGAACAGAAGTAGATGCTTTTTTTTTTTTTTTTTTTTTTTTAAATAGGTAGATGTATCAATAACCTGAGGGTGAAGAAGAATGGATAGGGAAAAGTGGACTGTTGATGTGTCGCTATGACTTTGTACTGTGATATGGTGGGTTTTTTTTTTTAATGCAATGCCTTTTCCATTAAAAAAAATGATTATAAAAAAATTCCCACACCAACTCAAACAACAGGTGGGTGGCCTCATGAAAAAAAAAGCAAATCTATAGCTTATTCAATTGTATCTATAAATAAACTTTGACTTTTGACTCTTTTTCTTTTGTTTCATGTGATTCTTTCCATTGAAAATACCATGTGTTGGGCTATTATAAGGATATCTGATGGGAAGATACACAGCGGAAAGGTACGACATTGAGTGAAAAAGAAACAGAGAGAAAAGAGAACCACAAAGGATGGAGGAAGCTGGTGGCAAGATATGCAGTACCTCCGGGGTTCCTGAGACAACAGGAGAGATGACAATGAGGTGGTGATATTTGGCTTATCTGTTTCTTTTTTTCTTTTTTTTTAATGGGTTCTTTTGCTTGAGATTGACGTTTACTGACTTTAAAAATTTTTTTCCATAATATTAATGAGAGTAGGAAAGTTTTTTTTAATGTTGTTTTTCAACGAAAAAAAAACCCATAGTTTTTTTTCTTTTAAAAATGTACCTGTCGGATGCTGTAGTCGAGTGGTTAAGAACATTCAATTTCAATCTCATGGGTCAAAGAAGATGTAGGTTCAAATCTTGAAAGCGTCTGGTGAATTAAGGGTGGGGTTTTTTACCATCTCCCAGGCCAACTTCAAGTGCAGACTTGCAAGGGTCTTAACTTTTGTCAAGTATATACACATGCAGAAGATCGAATATGTATGTTTAAGATTTCGTCATTAATGTCAGCATTTGGTGGGTTATGGAAACATACCCAGCATCCTTGGTTAGAATGCAGCTACCCTCATGGTTGGCAAAAGCTGTTGAATATGCAAAATCTCACTATTGGTGAACCTAGAGCTCTAGCTGACGAGTAATAATAAAAAAGATATACCAGACCACACGCATTCAAGCCCAGATGCTTCTGACTCAATAGTCCCAAGCCATACTTTTGAAGCCATCATCAGTGCTAAATGCAATTAATTCTATCATTCAAACACGCATAGACTCGCTCAAAATATTTATAAAAAAATAATGAAAAAGAATAGGGAGGTTTTAATGTCTTTCTAGAACATAGTTGCTTACAAAAAGTGCAAGAAATGTATTTATATTTGTTGTAATGGAACAAATAACACAAAAACACCCACAACTTAGATAACTGTCATAATTTTCAGTCATGTCAATTATCATAAAAAAACTAATTGTAGAACAACACTCTAAAAGCTCAACAAAATGATTCTATGCATAACTAATATGAAGTGTCAAAATGCTCTACTAGATAAGATTTTAGGTCTCATAAGGGGGGGTGGGGGACAGCCTGGTGGTTAGAACATTGTATTTGGCCTAGATTCACTCCGAGGTTTCAGTTACCACCGAGACTCCTGTTAAAAGGGATTTTCCCCTTGGAATTAACATCAGTGCTGACTTCCCTCCCTCCCAAAATCCTTTGGATGAGACCATAAACCAAGATCCTGGGTGCAAACGTATGCACAACATCTTACACTCAAGCCATAACCTGGTCTGCTTTTCAGAACAGTAGGTCATGGTGTGCTGGTGGGAATGGAGGACAAAATGTTAAAAATGCATGCAGACTGGAGTCGTGTTTAGACATCATCCCTGAAGTTGAAGTGTGGCTGCTTAATGGTGGACAAAAACAGTCACATAAAAAAATCTGACCATTGGTGAACCTTGAAGCACTAGCCCAGGAATGGAAAAGAAAAAAAAAGATGTTTAAAATCTCATGAAACATTATCAAGGACAGGTGAGAAATATTATAAAACATTAGCCAAAGTAAAAAGTAAACAGTTTTTACATGATTTTTTTCATTCTGTGAAGCTGTTGTAAATAAACATGCAGGTTTTTGCCCCTGTCTTTTCTTTGATCCTACTTCTTTTTTCTCCAATAGCAATATGTTAAAAAACTAAATACCATAAAAAAACACACCCACCATGTCACATGTTTTACCACCACCACACCACCCTCCAAACCCCACCCCCTAATAAAACAAACCAAAAAAAATCTTTTCCTGATTGTTAAATACAACACAGTCAGATCAGACACAACCTCATAATCTGAGGCAAATGAGCAAGATCACACATGAATCAACTTCATTTAGAATATCAATTGATGAACACATTATAATTATACCATCACAGCAAAGCACATTAATAACAACAGAAAAACAATAATCTCACAGAAAAGACATCCTTGAGCAATTGAGAATGAATGCCCAGTGCAAAGAGTAAACCCTACAGACTGACAATAGTAAGGTAAAGGTGTCCCATAACCTATGTGGCAGTAGGGGAGTGAGGCATCGGAGACCTCGGCTTCTCTAAGGGCCAGCATATTGAGGGCAGCACCCATCTCCTCTCCCTTGTTGATTTACCTTCCCTGACTCTAAAGAGGGCATGTACCCATTTACAGCTGGGTGAACTGGGGGGACTGTACTAAAGCCAAGGCACGCAAACAATCACCCATCCAACTGGTAACCACCCTCAATACTGCTTGACTTTGGGAAAGCGAGTGCTCTGACCACTTTGTTGTCCCACCTCCCAAGACTGACAATACAGCATCATAACCATTTCACTTGTTCAAATTATTTACAACCCAGATGATCATATTCTGTCAGATGCTGTTTGAAATGAAAACATGGGGGGAGAGAGATAGTCTAAGTGGGTAGAGTGTTGTGCTCCTGATCCTACGTCTCTGTCTGGGTTTGAGCTATCACAAAGACGCCCACTCGAGGGGATTTTCCCCTTGGAGGTAACATCAGTGCCGACTCCACTCCCTCAATCTTTTGGTTGAGACTATGATCTGAGATTCCATGTACAAACTGCATGGAGAACATCTTGCTCACATGATAAAACCCATTTTGCCTTTCAGAAGAGTAGGCCATTCATGCAGCTTGGAACAGATAACAAAATTTTAAAAAAAAAACTAAAAAAACCCTCATGCATGCACAGGTGTTGGGTTTAGATATGATCCCTTAAATCAGCTACCTTAAAAGTGGATAAATGGACACATGACATAATCTTTCCATCGATAAACCTTGGAGCTCTACCCAAGAAACAAAGGGGGGGGGGAACCTGATAAAGGGGAGTTGGAGGGTGAGATGATGGGTGGGGGGTGGGGGGAATTTTGCTGATGATGCGACATAAAGTTTTGGCCCAGACCAAAAGCTTGCCCAGTTCTCAGAGTAAGCAAAGTGCCAAAGTCTACATTAAAATGCTATGTCATTGAATAAAAATACTATGTTAAGATTGTCTTCATCCATAATAAGCTCTTAGCGTAATGCCCCAAAACAATGCCCATCAACATCAATCGCCCAAACTCCACTACTGTTATAATTTTGGCAAACGCTCGCTGGTCATTCAAGCACAACACATCACAATAGGCATGGGGTTAAAATTGCTTGAATAACAAAGTATCTACAAAGGAATAAACAATATCAAACAACTTAAACTATTATAATACTATACTCTTCGTAAATTAAAAAAAAAATCTTTAAATTAAAATTCTTTTTTTTCCATGTTAGGATACCAAGGGCATGTCAGTATGAATAGCAATCCACACCTGGAAATTCTGAGCTAGAAATTCCCTCATTTTTTATCCCTTTCTTTTGTTTCCACCTTGGTTTTTTTTTTCTTCCTGTCTCATCTTTTCTGTCTGTTCTCTGCATTCTTGTTCCATTCTCCTGCTTTTTTTTTTTTAGAGAAAGACTTCTGATTTAACAATTCTCTCCAATGCCAAAAGTTGGATGCACTGGGCCTGACTTGTCAGGGGCTTAACAGCAGTACAACACATTTTCGTTCATATGGCAGATAACAATAGTTACTGTTTGAGCATTCATACAACAATTTTTTTTTTTTTTATCTCAAGTCAAGAATAATGAATAAGCACTCCTGAGCGTTTTTACATCCAATCCCTGTAAATATGCAGTTTTGTATCCATTCCTACCAGGACACCGTGGTCTACTCTTTCACAAGGCAGACCAGGTATAAATGTCAGCACAACATGTGTGTGTATTTGCACACGGGACCTCAGTTTATAGTCTAATAGCAAATGCCAGCTGCTTATTGAAGCACAACATACCACAGTGGCTATGGGGTTAAAATTGCCTGAATAACAAGTATTTGAAAAGAAATAAAGAACAAACAACTTATGCTCCTGTCATTTAATGCCATTAATATGAGGTACAGCTCACAGATTAATCTGAGTAAATATTAGCAGGTCATTGAAGCACAACAAACCACGACACTATCAGGTTAAAACGGTATAGAACAAGTTTTTGAAAAAGAAACAAACTTGAGCACCGATAGTCTGGATTGAAACTTTAAATACACTTCATTTTAAGATGCAGGTATGAGATAAAAAGTGTGATTAAAGTTATCATGAATCTGGCCCTTTAGGATAACAAAGATAAATAATCTCCAGTAACCATAAGCCATGAACAAAACAAATTAGACACAAACAAGAAAGAGTGAAAAAAACCTACATTATTATAACTATGAAGGAACCCACAACATAAGTTCCATATCAACAGTTATGCAGTCTTGATTTGGGCAAAATTTCCATGATATTCTGATAACATTTAAAATAAAAAGAGAACCTGACAACAATAGAAAAAAAAATGGAGTTAAAAAAATCTAAAAATAATCCAACTTCTTTCATACAAAAATCTCATAAAAAAATGTTCAGAGTATCTGGCAAGTTATGCCAAAACATCTACACAATAAGTACACAGGTTAAAGCTGACAGTAATCGCACAATCACAAAGTACGAAAAATATATCATCAAGTGGGTTCACTTTGATTAATAAATCTTGGTTCTTAATTCAACAACAACAAATGTACTGCACAGTCTTGTGGTCAACTCCACCTACTATCTACTCTCAAAGTCTGACAACCAAGTATTGTCACGGTGTAAAATGATCACATCTTTTATCATTATTAACATTGCTATCACCATTATTATCATTCAACCAGGTTATTTAAAGACACTTGGTATTCATATGTTTGAACAAAATTCACAGTAAAAATGTAGATAACTCAAATAACACCCCCCCCAAAAAAAAAAACACCAACAACAAACCAAATCAACAAGCAACAGCTCATAAATACCCCCCTCCTTAAAAAACAAAAAAAAACCCACACAAAACCCAACCAGCTAAAAGACCCCAAACTCATTAGACAAGATCCCAGTTTTAATTTTTTTTGTTTGTTTTACTTTCATATTTTGGCTACATGGGAAGACCCCAAGATGGAACTGAGGATAAAGAATGGCCACAGCCTTTCTTTGCTGCTGCTTTTAGGGGGGTGGGATAGCAAAGTGGTCAGAACATTGTGTTTGCAATTTGACGACCCGAGTTCGACTCCCTTCGAGGGGATTTTTCTCCTGGAGTTAACATCAGTGCTGACTCCACTCTCCCCAAAAGTCTTTCGGATGATACTGTAAACGAGGCACTGTGTGCGAATGCATGCAGAACATCTTGCGCACACGTGAAATCCTGTTCTGTGTTTCGTAAGAGTAGGTCATTGTGTGCCGGTGGGAACATGACAATATTTACAAAACAGCATACACACAGGGACAGGATGAAAAAAAGCACACGAGTGCTTATTTCATTATCCTTGATAAAAAAAAAAAATAAAAAAAAGAACCAGGCTAACCTTTGATTGATCTTCAAAATTTATTTGTTGAGATTTCTTGTCTGTAAAAAAAAAAAAAAAAAAAAAAAAAAAAAAGATTGTTGAAAACCAATCATATAAGTTTTGATGAGGCTTTTATGTCTGTAAAAAAGACTGATGAACACCAAACATTTGACTCTTGTTGAAGAAATATGTCTGTCAAAAAAGATCGTTGAAAAACAAAAACAATTCAGTTTTGTGGAAGTATTATGTCTGTTAAAAAGACTGTTGGAAACAAAAAGTTTAACTTTTGTTGAAGTATTACAACTGTGAAAAGATTGTTGAAAACCCAACATTGAACTTTTGTTGAAGTATTATATCTGTGTCAAAAAATCTTTAAAAGCAAACACTCCAAGTTTTGTTGAAGTATTATGCCTGTAAAATGATTGTTACAAAACAAAATATTTATAATTGTATTCACATTTTATGTCTGTAAAAAGAGACATTTAAGAACCAAACACCAAAGGTTACATTTCAAAAAGGGGAACAGAAACCGGAAAAATATGGCACAGTGTCTTGAAATTCAAGTCAAGAAGAAAAAGAAACAAAAGCTGATGATTGATGCAAGTATCAAACATAGACAACAAACATATCTAACTCCAGCATATCCCTAGGCTTGAGCGTATATATATGAATTCACAACAAACCCACCTACTTGAGGACAAATGTATTCATGTTTGTGGCCAGTTTTTTTTTGTTTTTTTTAACCAAGCAAATATTTGTGATCCCCAAGTTGGAATGTGGCTGTTTGGGGAACTTCAGAGCTGTAGCCGAGGAATGACAAACCCCACAAAACCCCAGACATGTGCACGTATTTTACTCTCAATCTCATGGGACAAAGTTTTACTGGAGAAGAGTCAATACCCATGTTAGGAATAATGCCCTTACACAGAATGATCCTGTCCATAATGAAAAGTAATGATTATCAGTATCACAAGGGTTTTGCTTTAAACAACTCTCCACAACAGATTAAAAAACAAAAACAAAAAACCCTCCCTGAAGGTGAGGTCTAGCATGTGCTGTAATATATCCAGCACAGTGATTACTGACATATATTTCAAACTAGAAAAAAGCACAATGATCTTCTTTATACCGATCTCTTGCAATGCACTCAAACGTACAGATCTTTTATCAAACAAAACCAAAAGGTAAAAATCATCACTAAGGCAGTGGGGATGCACTGAAACGTACCGATCTTTTATCAACAAAACCAAAAGGTAAAATCATCACTAAAGCGTGGGTCTGTGACACGAACATAATGACTTCAGCTGTGCAAGATCCAACTTCAAGCAAGACATAAGCATCCTAATAAAAAAAAAAAAAAGTACCCCCAAAGTAGGAGTGCGGCCATCTAAATGGAAGGTAACAGAAACACCCACCAAACAGCTGCATGGATGCAAAAAATCTCACCGTCAGTGAACATCGGAATTCTAGCCGAGAAACAAACAAACAACAAGAATGTTATTTACCTTTTATCTACCATGGTTGGGTATCCTACTTCAAAAACTGAAAAAGTGTCGCTCCTCTACGCTTATATCATGTCAAGGTGGTGATGGTTGGTTGATGGTACAGTCCAAAATCAAATACCTCCCATTGGGACTATAATACAACCAAACCAAAAACACTTATCTGGTCAGAAAAATAAATAAATCTGACAGAACTGGCCACAGTGCAGCCCTAGCTCCTCACAGCCTCCAGTCCACAGGTGCAGCCCGGCTTTCTTCAGGGCTGCGTTGGCTCTGGAGAAACACTTGCAGCCGTGGAACTTGCCGAAGCTGAGGGGGAGGGGTGGGCGTCCTTCAGCACGGTGTGCTTGCTGGCGTCAATCAGCTTCTCCTTCTTGTGGGCAAAGTTGCCCCACAGCAGGAACACCACCCCCTCACACTGGGCGCTGATGGCTCCTGATCACCTCGTCCGTGAACTTCTGCCACCCGTACGACTTGTGCGAGTTGGGCTTGTGAGCTCTGGGGGGAGGGATACAAAAAAGGTTACGGCTGTGGTTTGAGAGTATGATGTTTACTAGTTTAAGGTGTAGTGCTTTGCAGAGGTTAAAGTGCCTGTAGTAGCTGTTTTTAGTTGCTGATAGAAGAGTTGTTGGAAAAAGTGCAATTATCTGATTCACACTGATTTGTACATGACTTGTGTACAGACATTAACTGTGGAATTTGAAACTTGTGCATGTTGCAAAAATCTATAGTATAATGCACTTTGACAGTGAAAACTGAACAGTTGTTGATATCGATCAGAAAAGTGAACATTTTGTCAACTTTTTTTTCATGAAAAATTACACTACAAACAAAGCAAAATAATATCAACTCAGTGTAACACACACTACTCTAAATGAAAGCAACATCACAATGTAGTGGAACACACACCACACTAAATAAAAATGTACAGCAAATAACAAAACAATATCCCAACAGAGTGTTACACAAAGCACTATGCCACACTACATCATACGCATACCGCACCAATGAATCGGGGTCTAGAGGTAACACACCTGCCTAGAAAGCGAAAAGTCCAGTTTCAAAATGTGTGGTGGTTCAATCCCTGTTTGTGCCTGAAATTTTCCCCCATCCATAGACCGTGAGTGGTGGTCTGGGTGCTAGTATTTCAGATGAGATAATAAACCAAGGTCCTGTATGCAACTAGTGCATGTAAAATAACCCACGGCAACAGAAGAGTTGTCCCTGGCAAAATTCTCAGAAAAAAAAGCTGCTCTGATAGGTAAATGAATATATACATGCAGACGGGAAAAAAACAACAACTGGTAATGCTCTAGTGGCGACATGCTCTCCCCAGGAAGAGCAGCTAAATTTCATGCAGAAAAATCTGCAATGAATTACAGTGGTACACAATACATACAATACAACACAATACAATGCAATACAACACAACACTATCCCACCCCACCCCACACCCCACTCACTCCACAGTCAGTGTAGCATTCAGCAAGAACACGCCTTCTTTGGCCCAGTTCTCCAGGCAGCCGTGGTCGGGAATGGTGAAATCGTCGATGTCCTCAGCCAGCTCCTTGAACATGTTGCGCAGGGAGGGAGGGATCGCAATCCCTTCCGGCACCGAGAAGCTCAGTCCATGGGCCTGCATGCACACAGCTTCCACATTTTCATGGTTTATTTTGCTGTATAATTTGGTCTACTTATCTGCTATGAGATGGATGGAAGGTTGAAAAGAATAAACAGATGGCAAGCTCTCTCTCTCTCCCTCTCTTCCTTTCTCTCAACAGCTAATGTTGGGACGGATAGCCTAGTGGTCAGAACATTGCGCTGGCAATTTGACGACCCGGGTTCGAGTCCGGTCGAGGAAATTTTCTTCCTGGAGTTAACATCAGTGCTGACTCCACTCTCCCCAAAAGTCCTTCGGATGAGACTTTAAACCGAGGCCCCGTGTGCGAACCACGCAGAACATCTTGCGCACACGTTAAATCCTGTTTCGCTTTTCGTAAGAGTAGGCCATCGTGTGCCGGTGGGAACAGATGACAATATTTACAAAACTGCATACACACGGGGACCGGATGAAAAAAAGCACATGATTGCTTATTCTGTTATCCTGATATAAAAGAATAAATAAAAAAAAAAAAAAAATAAATATTTTTTCAAAGTGTTACTTTTTTTTTTTTTTTTTTGCTGTTTCTCCACAACTTTTAATGACTTTAAACAGTTGATTATAATCAAGCCTGAAGTGCTACTTTATACCAGATTAAAAAAAAGAAAACCAAGGAAAAAAAACCAACTTACACCTATAAAACATCTCTACAAAAAAAAAGGAAAAAAGAATGTTTAATATCTTATAGTTATACCTATCCCCCCCCCCCCCCCCCCCCCCCCCCCCCCCAAACAAACATCTTGAAACAGGAATACATACTACCAACAATATCCAAGAAACCAACGAATCAAAACAAAACTCCAAAAGACAAGCAAATTTGTGGCGCTCCACCACAAAATGAGTCGCTTAGCACATTTAGGAAGGACGGTGGCAGAATGGTTAAGACATTCGCCTGCCAATATGTAAATCGTGAGTTTCTGGGTTCGAACCCAGCCTCGCCCTTTCTTCCCAGTTTGACGAAAAAATCGAACTGAATGTCAAAGTCATTCGGATGATACTCGAAACCGAGGCCCCGTGTGCGAATGCACGCAGATCATCTTGCGCACACGTTAAAACCCCAGTTCCACCTTTCGAAGAGTAGGCCATCGTGTGCCGGTAGGAGCGGATGACAAAATTATAACAAACCAGCATGCACACAGGTGTTGTGTTTAGACACCATCCCTGAGGAAAAATCGGGGAGTTGGAGTCCCAGAGCGGCTCGGGGCTCTAGGTATATGGCAACGGTACTGGAACCATTCGTATCGGTCAATGCCCTTCCAATGGATCATTCCAGTGCCGTGGAGAAGGGGGGTCTGCTGCATGGGTAACAGCTTGCCCTCCATACATACTTGCCCAGGCTTTGCGCTCTAAAATGTACAGCAGCAACAAGACAACAACAGTTGATCATCGTTGTTCGTCGTTGATCTTTGCGCCTGGTGGCAGCATGATCTGTGGCTCTGTAGGTCAAATGCAAGCGCTTTGATTTGTCTTTACAAGAGATAGCGCTATACAAATTCCATGTATTATTATTATTATTATTTCCCAAATTTGGGCTAGGAGCCATTAAAGGCAGTTGGGGGTCAAGTTGTCAATTTTGACATTTTGACTGATTATTAAACAATATCCGTTTATCTACCTTATAAAAAATAATCAAGGCATAATTTTATTCCATTTGCTTTTAAATGTGTTTTGAAAATACCCAAGCCCTCATTCTGACAACCGGTTACGAAAACAAACTTGCCCGTTTCTCATTTTGTCACGTCCTGCAGTCTATCATTTCAATTTGTAATAACCTTGTAATAAATTGTCCGATTTTCTATCTGTTTTTTGTATTTGATAGCCACTTTATTGTACATAAATAACATGTCAATAACTAAAAATTGACCTCTGGTGCACTCCGACTTATTATGTGGTGGAGCGTCACATTTGTAAAAGCAACAACAAGCCCTCGTTATTGCTATCAAAATGATTATAAACATCATTCAAGGATATCAAATTTGTACTACATCAGACAATCAATCACAAACTTGACGATCAATCACTGCACGCACCTGATCATCGTCATGGTACGGATCTTGTCCAAGAATGACCACTTTCACCTGTACACACATAATAAACATTGTATTTTATTGGTAATTCAACTTCATGTTTACTTTTTCAATTTTACAATCCATTTCCAGTTGAATTAGTAGTTCTAAGCACTGACTACTGAGATAAAATAAAAATTGTTGGACAGGTATCTGATAATCACTATGATGATTTATTTAGACTATAAAAATTAATCATAAATGAACAAACGAGCAAAACAAATGAGATATATTCAACAAACAGGACCAGCAGAGATGAAAGAATTCTGTCTTGGCATTTTCAGAAGGTAGAGCAATTACTTGAAATAATGAGAAGAAAGTGGGCTGGAGTTGATTCCCTTACATAAAATTATCTTAGAACAAATCAAAATCAGCTTCACCTCACACACACACACACACACACACACACACACACACACACACACACACACACACACACACACACACACACTCTAAGACAGACAGACAGACCAACACAGAGATGACTTGAGTCACTCTACCTTCTATTTTTTTTTTTTTTTTTTTGTTGTTGTTGGTTCCTTGGCTAGAGCTCCAAGGCTCACCAATGGTGAGATTTGGCATGCATACATATTTTTTATATCATGCAGCCGTTTTTGCCCACCATTTTAAGGTAGCCACAGTCTGGCTTCTGGGATACCTTTTTGATAGGAGTCAGATTGAAGGCATTGAAGACGAGGTCTCGGGGAGGGAAAATCTGCACACCTTTCTTCATGTAATCCTTACTGAGGGTGTCTTCCAGGTTCAGGAAATATTCTTGCTGCATGGCATCACTCAGCGCTTGCTGCCAGCTGTCTTCTGTCAGCAGAGAAGACAGGGAGAACTTGCCTTTGGCGCCTGCAGAGTTGGACACCGTGGTTTTTGTTTCTGTGATGAAAAAAAAAAAAAACAGATAAGAAAAAAAATAGCAATGTTTTAGCAATTTATTGTAGATGTAAAAAAGTTCCATCAAACCTGAAAAAAGCAAGCAAACCCCCCCCCCTCCCCCTCCAAAAAAAAAGGCGAAAAAGTGTTTTGAACAGGCTATTTTCTCCATCCACTAGACATGATAGCTAATTTACTAATTATTCAGAGTGAGGTCCCTCGTGTAATGAATAGAAAAATATAAAAGACCCACAGCAATAGGAAGCCTTTTTCATTTGGAACCCCCCTCCCACACACACACACACACACACAGTGACACACACACACTAACTGATTTTTTTTTCTGAAAAAAAAATGACACTGCACAGGTGTAGCATGGACAGGATAGCTCAGTGGTCAGAGCACTTATTTTCCCCAAGCTAAGGTTAAGCAGCCTCGAGCGTGGTTACCAATACCAATTGGATGGGTGACTGTATATGTGCACCTTGGCTTCAGTACTGTACAGTCCCCCAGTCCACCCAGCTGTAAATGGGTGCCTGCGCTATTTAGGGTTTGGGAAGGTAAAGCAGCGAGGGAGAGACGATGGGTGATGCCCTCAATATGCTAGCCCCTAGAGATGCTGAGGGTTCTGATGCCTCACGGTTTACTTGTTGGCAGGCGAACGCCTTAACCATCCTGCCACTGCACAAATCCTTTACAAAGCCCACAACTGTACAAGTATAAATTGTATAGATCCTTGTAAGATCGCCCATAAAACTGCCATTTAATTAAGTCATAAAATGATAAATCCATTGGCCTGTGTCACTGTCAGAATATCACTGAACAAGCACAAACCTAGACTGGTTCACAGGCAACGCGGTAAACTTGCAAATCAATTGGTGAATGAATGAATCGCACTAGGCCTGTTACTGTTGTTAGCACGGTTACTTAATAGCTTACTCGATTCCTTTGTCTTGGGCTTTTTTGCAGGACTTGCCACTTTCTCTGCAGCTTTCGATTTCTGCTTCCTTTTAGGCGGCATATTTGGTGCTTGTTTATAATGTATATAATCTTCGGTAGTCCAGCAGGTCTTCACACCCAAAAGTTTGTCGTCTTCCTGAGAAACTGGTTTAAAGGGAGATAAGCTACAATCACGTAAAACAAGGAAGTAGTAGGCCCTAGTCTCCCTTTAAAAAAAGAAAAGACTTTTATTTCCACAGATAGCCCTAGTACACCATAGTATAGGCCTAGCCTAGTACAGCAAATGAGCGATCCATTTGCTTTTCGTCGTCTTTTTTTTTTAAGTCAATGCATCACGCGAGTTCGGGCGTGCGTGCGCGGGTGTACTTGTGAGTGTGTCTGTGTATAAACTTCTGTCTGTATCTATTTCTTTTGCATCGTCTAGGTCATTGACAGAGTGACCATTTCATAATTATAACTGATATAATATTTGATTATACTCCTGCGTCAACTTACTTTCAGTTTTCAATGTAGGCCTAGCCTACGTCTCTAAGCATTGCTGGCATTGCGTCTAAAGTATCCAATGAACAATCCAGTAACATGCAACGTCGAATACTATCCAATCATAGTCCGTGTAAGGTGCCATTTTAAACCAGCGCCATTTTTAAAACCGGAAGAAGACACCATATCTGTGATCAGAATAATTGTTTACAAGAAAACCTACAGAACATCTAGTGTGGATTTGGATCTGGATAAGTACGTTACAGGGCTTATTTGGCATTATTACTTGGGGGAGGGAGGAGACTCCGAATGTAGGCCTGCATGATTTATATTGTCTGTCCTGTTGTCAGGTTGCAGATCGGGATGCCCTGACGCTGAAGGCCTAAAAGCTAAATGATTCTCGTACTCTCTAGCTAAGCTTTGAGGCCAGTTTTCGTCAGAAAATAGGAATTGTCAAGCATTTGGACTTATATTTCCCCCCTTTACGTTAGATATTTGTAAAAAATACAATAACAGTTACGAGGTGTGTGTGTGTGTGTGTGTGTGTGTGTGTGTGTGTGTGTGTGTGTGTGTGTTTAAATTACACAGATTAAATTGCGCTGGAAATTTGACGACCCGAGTTCGATTCCTGTCCGAGGGGATTTCCCCCCTGGAGTTAACATCAGTGCTGACTCCACTCTCCCTCAAAGTCCTTCGGATGAGATTAGGCTATAAACCGAGGCCCCGTGTGTGCACGCAGAACATCTTGCGCACACGTTAAATCCTGTTCCGCATTTCGTAAGAGTAGGCCATGAGTGGCATGACAAGATGACACACTGTGACACACTTGCAGGTCACCAAAAATGTTAATAATGGTCAAACTGATGACCGCTGACCATTAATGGAAGAAGAAGGACCCAGCTTGCATGCTCTGATGAAAATGCCTGCTCACATCAATAGTCTTACTGCCCCCCCCCCCCCCCCCCCCCCAAACCACTGTAAATTCAGTAGATTATAGCCCTAGTGAGAGAGTCTGTATTAGCCTAGTGTATAGTGTAAGTATGGCCTCAGGGCAAAGTGGTTAAACTTAAAGACAGTGTCGACTTCATGATCTGACAGATTGAGGGTGATAATTGCATAATGTGTAATCTAATGAGATGTCCACTTGAAGTTGAAGATGTTTTTCTCTTGAGTTAATTTGTACCAATTCTCCATTCCCAGGAAAGACGAAAGTCCTTGTGAAGCTTGATATTATTTTTTTTTGTTTTTGATAAACTGTAAGCATTGCTTTGATAATGATGAGAAAATTCTGTCCAAGGGACTCCTCAGAGAATCAAGAGAGAAAAAAGTCCGTAAATTTAAATATTGCAATTAACTCATTTAGTTATCAATTAAGTGGTATGTTTTTTTAACATCCAGTCTGGGGACGCATGCGGTTTTATGAAATATACAATACTGACAAATTTTGTCATCCATTCCCACCAGTGTATGGCCTACTCCTGAAATGTGGAAAAAATTTATATATATATTTTTTGTATTTTTGTATTTTGTACCACTTTTTGTCACGGCAGATTTCTCTGCGTGAAATTCGGGCTGCTCTCTCGGGGAGAGCGCGTCGCTACATGTGCAGCGCCTACCCTTTTTCTTTTTTTTCTTTTTTTCCTGCATGTAAGTGTATTTGTTTCCCTATCATATGTGTGCCAGATTGTGTGTGTGTGAATTACTGTGTGTGTGATTTTTGTATTGATGCAGAGGTGTGTCAAATTAATGTTGCGGACCTTCCATGTAAAACTGTTATTTCATTCACATAACTTTCCTTTATGTTGCACAGGTTTTTGCTGTAATGCCTTCAGAGTGAGCTGATCAAGATCAGTCACAGTCTCTCACCACCATGGGTCGAGAGAGAGTGTTGCGGACGTACGGTCATCACAAACAGCGATGTGTACTGACTGATGCTGGTGACATTTTTCGTTCAGCGGATGAAAGCCGGCATATTTTCAGCACCAGCAGCTCAGAGTCTGGCCTGGGGCCCAGTGATTCTCTGGACAGTGTGGAAGCTTCCTTTGGAGGCCGTCGCACAGCCAAAAACAAAGCGTTGTGAGTTATGATGATGTAGTATCTTGGAGAATATTGAATAGTGAAATGGTTAGAGTGTCTGATGTATGATTCCAAGTGAAGTACTGAAGGTGCGGGTTTGAATCAGTGCCTACTGAGCAGGCCAGGTGATGGGATTTCCTCCCCAGAGTTAACACCGCTTCCAACTTTTTGTTTCTGTGCAAGTCTTTTGTTTTGGATAAGGCTTCAAACCAGTGTGTAAATCTTTGCATGCAGTGTCACGAGCCAGTACCATATGATAAAGATCTTTCAGCTCCAATAAAAACCCATCCATCTTTTATGAAACAAAAGGCAAGCTATGACAAACATCGTGACACATGCCAGGAATTAATTTGGAAACAAAGTGCTTTCATCATAGGGATTAATGACAATCTGTCACCTGTGAATTAGAAACTAACAAAACACTGTTCACTGGTTACATGATCTGTCACACTGGCATCTTTTTTTCATCAAGTAATATTTTGTTTCAGAGTCAAGCTCAAAGGAAAGGAAGAAGAGGAGGAAACCAAGAACAAAGGCAACAAACGGAAAAGGCAGCCCAATGAGAGAAAATCAGTCAGATTGTTCAGCTCAGACAAGGTAATGAGTTTGACAGTTTAGATTTTCGTGCAAGCTAACTTATGTAGTGACTACCTGAAATTAGAGAGATTTTGGCCAGAGAAACTCTACATAGTACATCAGTACATGTTTCCAATTGTTTTATTGCTATAGATCAGAGAAACTTTTTTGGGGTTGATAAAAATGTTAGGCAGACTACTATTTATAAAGCAGATCACTTGGAGTTGGAAAGCACTCCTTTTTGAGAGGTGATTTTTCCCAACAGGAGTTTGCCAAGGACAACTCCCTTTGAGCACTGAATGTATGTTACGCATAGGACCTCAATTTTATCATTCATCCAAAATGGTAGCACTCAGACAACCAGGTCACTCTTCTGAAACCTATGCAGGAGAGGGGTGTCATATTCATAGCCAAAAAAAGTTGTTCTAATTTGTTTTGGGTGTGTAACTTGACATATTTAATCAAAGTGGTACAACTATCAGCACAATCAAGAACTATGTGCTACAACTAGGAATTACATCCATAAACTGATTTGTTTCTTGAAAAATCCACCATTTACAATCTCAATTTTGTTACATTGCCGTAGGAGTGGTTTGCATTTGCTAAAATTCTAACTTCAGGTACCAATTAGATAGAACAGCTGCACTGAAAACTAAAGATGACCAAACATGCAACAATTATATTGCATTTTATACCTTATTTGGATTCTAACACATGACTTTTTAAATTAAAAAAAAAAAATGTTCGCTGCGTAACCACGGTGTCGCATTCATGACCTGCCTTGTGCAATAAAACTTCTAGTCTTATCAAGTGTGAGCAGCCTACTTTCCATTTGTTCTCAAAATAAAACTTATTCTTATGAATTATGGATGTTTATACAGACTTGTAAGTCGGAAAGTTTTTATACAATAAGCACTCCAACAAAAATTATGTCAGTGGTGTCTCAAAAATCGCGTTACAACCGAGACGACAAAAGGATTATATTTTCTCAAATTCAATCCCTGAGGCTGTTTAGCGGAAGAATATTAAGGAATCCAATGCATAACATCATTTTCTCTCCCCTTCTAGATGAGACTATGCGCTGATTGGTTCTGCCATGTTAAAATGAAATCTTTTTCTGCATATAAAATAAAAAATATTTCCTTCTTATGGTGTCATCTGTTACGCGTGAACGTTTTTCAACTCATTGGATAAAGTATTGTTTTTTTAAAGTTCTCAGAGAGTAATCAATTTACTTTTGATTTTACCTGATCAAGCAATCATAAATCTCTTAAAAACAACTGAAAACAGCATCAAATGCAGATTTTGATTTTCCCAAACCATGTAACAAAATTGTACAGGTTTCAGAAGAGTGACCCACCACTTATTGTAGGAATCTACAAGTCCATCTAACTGGGTCAAACTTGTAATTCTCACAGTGTAAATGGGGCATTGTGCCAGAGCATCAGCCCATCTATGGTTGAGCATAATTTTTTCCACATCATTTTTGTTATATCTATTTTGTTATTGGTTTTGTATGCAAAACGGTCTGTAGTTTGTATTGTTTGTGCAGAAAAGTGTGTGTGTTTGTGTGTGTGTGTGTGTGTGTGCGATCTGTCCATACAAATACCTAATCTTCATTTTTATCAATATGTTAATACTTTACTTTTATTCTTGAGACTAATGTGTGGTATGGGGAATAAGTTATGATAATAATAATATTCTCTGTAACGTTTATTTGTATCATTAACTAAACTATGTTTTTAATTGAATTTGATTTTTATCCTGTCAAGATCCCTTGTCACATGTCTTTTCACTCAGACTTGCACAGATTTTGTTTTGGTAAACCCAAAATGTTGAAATTGACTGCTGTGTGCTCTCGTTCTATTATCAGGACAGCAGCGATGGTGGGACACCAGCACAGAAAAGAGTTTCTCGGCGAGCACTTCGCGACAAGAGCAATGAGCAGCCCACAGGCCGACGTCAACCCGCCAAAGGGAAGCAGCCCAAAAGACAGGCTGCCAGGAAAAATCAGAACAAAACAGACTCACTGCAAAATGAGAAAATGAAACTGATCAACTTCAGCGAGTTTGACGATTACAGCCTGATCATTTCCGACTCCCCTCTCCAAGACGGAAAGCCCAAGGGGAGGTCAGGGGACAGGGTCCAGAAGCTGGGGACCAGCACACCGCGCGACTCCACCTGCAAAAGAACCACACCCAGCCCTGATATACACACGGCGGACATTTCCTTCATTCCGGCCATCTTTGAGAACTCCGATGTGTTAGAGGACCGAGAAAAGTGCTTTTCTGACTGTTACTCCACGTTTGACCACGGCGACCCTGTTTTCCTGTCGTCCAGTCCCTGCGGGGATCATGCGGAGCATGACAGTCATAAGAAAGACAGTGACGACAGCTGTGAGCAGAAGAACCTGGAGAGGTTAGAGGACAGTTTCGTCTCCTTGCGCGTCAGCGACCGGCAGTTACGGAAGCAGAAAGAGCCGATGAAAACGCAAACTCCCCCATCAGACCGCTCGGACGGGGCAAGTTTAACGGACAGTCAGTTGGAGGATCCCATAGCAGCTGAGTGCATCACTCGGATTAAGAAACTGCACATGAACCTCCGACCCAAAATGGTCTCTGCTAACTCCCAGGGCGATGCAACCCAGGTCAGTGTGTTTGACGGTTCGCGCAGCTTGTTTGAGTCGCCGATGACTGTGGAACCGCTGAATCTGCCATCCCCTGATTCAGTGCCCTCTGCAGCTGACAAAGAGAGCAGTGAGGCTGAGCACGACTGGTCTGACATCACTGGGGGTGAGACCAAGGGTTCGGATCTCAGTGCTATTGTGGAGGATGAAGAGGATCATGGTGATGGAAGAGGATGAGGATGAAGAGGAAATTAGTGGTGAGGAGGAGGATGAGGTAGATGAAGAGGAGGATGAGGAGAGTGAGGAGGAGGAGGAGGAGAGTGAGGAGGAAGACAGAAAATCCTCAGGTGTTCGACCGGACCTGTCTCATTCTTTTGCCGTAAGTTGGAGCATTTGTTTTAACATACACATGTAGATGTATACATTAATTAAATATGTGTGCAGTCTTAGTTCTATACATGTGCATGCATACATGGAAACACACACAACAAACACACAGTCGCGCGCGTACACACACACATACAAACACAAGCAAACACTGCAGACAGACAAGCAGACACTGGTTTAAACAACTAGCATTGAAAGCACAGTATCTACTTCAAGAAGCTAGCGCTTGCAGGCATTATATCTCAACTCCAAAATAATAGGTATAAGTCTTTGATGAAATAGTAAACCCATCTTATGCCTGCCATGTATGCAGTTTTAGAACTCTTAACATCTGCATGTGTCAATTCTGTGAAAATGTTTTGTAGTCGAGATAAAATTTATCGAATCGGGCTAAAAGTAAAACAATTTTAAACATCTTTATCTGCATGTGCATTCATTTATTTTGCTCTCAGAACATACTTTACCTTGGTTTCATTAGATTTTAATCTAGGATGTTTTTATTTTTTCAATATATCATGATAACATAATCGTAATGTGACTGTCCACTATGAAATGAGCTTCATTGCACCTTATCCACCTTTCCACTGGAAGTCATTACAGGGTTCGCGATAACGTTATTGCGTATTACCGATTGTAAACAGGAATACGAAAATTCGAAGCAGCCGGTACACGTACGATTGTTTGCCTGTGACCGATTAGATTTCGTCTAAAAAAAAATGTTGAAGTGACATTTCTGACAGTCTGTCATGCGCTGTACTGTACGTGCTTACGCCCACCTTCTACCACCCTTCCTAGAACATCTTTGCGCAGCCTCATTAGCCTAGCATGCAGACAGCAAGCTTTACTGTGAAAGAATAGAGCTTCGCGCTCTTCTCGGCATGACAGTAACTTCCATACAATGAGTAATGGGGCTATTTATTTATTCTTATTCTTTTATCTTTATATCGGATAATGAATAAGCACTCCTGTGCTTTTTACATCTAGTCCATGTGTATGCATTTTGGAAATGTCATCTGTTCCACGGCACACTATGGCTGCTCTTACGAAAAGCGAAAGCGAGAGTCTATGACTATGAATTTGCGCTTGCTTGAGAGAGAAGAGTCAACTAAATCTAACTGACGAAAGATCTAGTGAGCGCTAAGCATAGAAACAGAAAGAAGAATATAAGTCTCACGAATGATGCCATGCAAAACACAGACTGACAAGACAGTGACAAGCGCTAGAAAAAATCTATTCCTGCGCTTCGTGCAAGAAGCAGTGCAGCAGCATGGCAGTAAAGTCTGAGAGATTGCGCTCATTTCATTTAGTTTTGCTGCCGAACAATCCCTCCCTCCCACCATCACTGATAGTTTCGTTTGTTCACAGTACGTACGATTTTATTTCTGGGCCGATTTGGGAGTTGTCAGATATCTCTGAAATGGCAACTCGCAGTACGGTTTTTAAATCCTAGCACGAACCTGATTTAGTGGGGGTCAAGTTCCCAGTTTGATATTTGATGACTGTAACAGTATAAGCTCTTCTGCTGTACTGAGTATAGGTGTATTTTGTTTTCTTTTTGCTTTAACTGCATAATTATTAAAAAAACCCACCCTACTCTCATCCTAACCAACTATTACAGTACAAAGCTTGTGGTGGAAGATCACACACAATCACCTATTTTGAGGGAAAAAAATCTCTATAAAGTCGTAGGCTAAAATGTACTACGCAGATTATCTAGATAGTACTATACACATACACCAAACATTCAATGGGGTCACTGCATGTACAGTAAAACTGGTGGCAGGAGGTGCTGACTCCGCGCAAAGCGAAGAAGGAGAGCGGAGAGGAGCTGTCTCCGCTGGAGAAGGTGTTGGAGCAGTGTGGTCAGCAGGAGCCCGTGCCCTTCACCACCGCCATCCCCGCCAGGTCAGTCAGTCACTCACGCCGTCTTTCTCAGGAATAATCATCCATTGTCCAAGTCACAATTAGTCCATTTTCAAAGTCAAAATTTTATTTCCAGATGGTACATTGAGTAAGCAATAAATTTGCTTTTTTTTTCATCAAGCCATCTATCTAGCAACCCCCCCCCACCCCCCAACAAGAAAAAAACACCCACCCCAAAACTACTTTAAAAACAACTAACAAAAATGCGTGTGTGTGTGTGAAGTCAGTCATTTATTTCCAGTGTGTGTGTACGTGTGTGTGGGGAGAGTGTGAGCGTGTGCTGGTAAGAACGCATGCAGCTGCTGATGTGTGTTTGTGTGTGTGTACGTGTGTGAAGTTGGGGGGGGGAGTGAGTGTGTGCCGGTAAGAACACATGCAGCTACCTTGATGCTGGCTCTTTTTCTTCTTGGAACGCTCGGACAGCAACTGTTGTTCTTCATATGAGCGAAAATGGTTTTGCTACCGTCAAGTGCCTGACAAGTCAGACCCAGCGCATCCGACTTTTGCATAAGAGAGAATTGTCATTTTTTAAGTCTTTTCTGGAAAAGAAGGCAGGAGAATTGAACAAGAAGGTAGAAAATAGACAAGAAGGAGATGACTGGAAGAAAAGGAACAAGGCAGAAACAAAGAGAGTGATGAAAAAGAGGAAATTTTTTTGTACAGAATTTCCAGAATGTGGGGATACTTTTTCTACAGACAGGCCCTGGCATCCCCACGGGGGATGATGGGGGGTTAAATCATGCAAATCTACCATTAGAGTTTTAGCCAAGGAACCCATAAAAACAACCAAAAAAGCAGGAAGCAATCTGCCGATCTCTTGCTTTCTAGGTAGGTGCATTATCTCATTGTCTGGACCATTGATCCACAGTCTCTAGAAATGCAGTAGGTTGTGAGTATGGTATTTTTGTTGTTGTTTTTTCTGTGTTTTTTTTCCCATTCTTCGGCTAGATCTCTGAGGTTCACCAAACTGTGAGATTTTACATATGTGACCATTTTTGCCCACCATGAAGGTAGCTACATTCTGACTATGGAGATCTGAGCATGTTTGAATGGTTTCTGTGCAGGATTCTGCGGAAGTGTGTGAAGATTGGTGAGGGGGTGTACGGTGAAGTGTTCCGCGCCATGCACAACGGGGAATCTGTCGCTTTGAAGGTCAGTGGACATTTTGGTTAGAAAACAAAAGATCTGTTTATCTGTTTGTTTTGTTTTTTTTAGTTTATTTATCTGTTATTTTATTTAAATCTCTCCATTATTTATTCATCTCTGTTGACTCGCATCAGCAAGGGACTGTGGGTGATATGTGGAATCTCCTTTGTCAGATGCTCAGGGGCAACTATTGCTGTCTCAGTGTCTGTTAGATTGGCGAAAATGTGTTGTGTTGCTTTTTGCTCTGTAATACTTTTTTTGTAACATTGTGTGCAGATCATTCCCATTGAAGGAGATTTCACCGTGAACGATGAGCCCCAGAAAACATTCAGGGAGATTTTACCTGAGATTGTTATCTCCAAGTAAGTGTTGATCAGTTAGCATCGTTTGTGTGTGTGTGTGTGTGTGTGTGTACTAGAGATTTGTCTGTCTGTCTCCCTTTGTTTCTCTTTCATTGAGTCAGTAAGGGTTTCACCTTTATTCAATTACAAGAATTGGTATTTTCTTCAGTAAAAAAAAAAAAAAATGGGGGGGGGGGGGGGGGGAGAATCCAGCAAATCATTTTGTAATAAACAGCAAGATTATATTTAGAAATGGTTTCTTTCTTCTTAGTTGAGGAAAACTAGCTACAAAAAGCTAATGAAATAAAAGAATGAATAAATAAACAATGCATGTATCAATATCAGTGTGATAGATTGAGTAACTTTGAATCGATAACCTTGTTAAAAAATAGAAAAGACGTATTTCCAATTTGTAAAATGGTTGAAACCTGAAAGTGAACATCTTGTGTTTGTTTTGTTTTTTCTCCAGTGAACTGAGTCGACTGAGGGAGGGAGAGAGAACAGCACACCCAACTTCTGTCCTGTCAGAAGGTAACTGACTGAATGATCAGATTTTGCTCAAAGTTTTGCCTTCATTTATGTCATAGTGGATCGGTGGTCTAGTGGTCGCGCACCTGTCTAGAAAGTGAAAAGTCCAGGTTCGGAGTGTGTGGTGGTTGGATATCTGTTTGTCCCCAAAACGTTTCCCTCATCCACTAGACAGTGAGTTGTGGTCTGGATGCTGTCTTTCAGATGAGATGATAAATTGAGGTCCTATGTGCAACACACATTTAACCCTTCTAACTTTCATATTTGCAGCGTTAATATATAAAACTGCACATGTGTGGTCAATTCAAATCTAGTGTATATATAATAATGTTCATTGTAGTTGCAGATTACTGTTGTGTAAATCTCAGTACCTGGTCTTGTAAATTCACGTATGACGTAAAACATGTCTGTAATATTTAATAACAAGTACTCTTTTGTTATTTTCAGTTACTGCACATGCTTTGTACAATCTGCCATAGATGTATAACAGGTCAGAAAATACTCACATTTGATTGTGGATTTTATTTCAGTGTGTCACTGGTACAAGGTCGATACCCAAAGGAGCTGTTGAAACAGTGGGACATCTTCGACAAGAGGAAGAATTCAGAAAACGATCGTCCTGGTAAGCACTGTAGTCTCTGTGGTGTATCATCTAAGATTATTGTTTCTTTTATTCTCCTTTTTTTGTCTGGATGGTCTTTTGTCCTTTTTTTTTTTCTGAGTTGGTCAGTTTACTCGCTCTCTGTGTCTTTCTATTTCTCTGTCTCTGTATTTCTTTTTCTCTGTCTCTCTCTCTTTCAAAAATTAATCTTTTTGTATTACACAAAAAAGGAGGTAGTTTTTTAATTTTTTTGTTGTTGTTAATGTCTCTGCAGCTGACTTGCCACATAAATCAGTTTGTGTTATTTTTTTGTTTATCATTTATTGAATTGAGTGTTTATTTTTTCATGTTTTTGGTGGTGGGGATGGGGCTGGTTGTTGGGTGTGGGTTTTAGTTTTAAATTTTTATTTGGATTTAATGAGGTAGTGATGGTGTGGTGATGTGTTTCGTTTCAGACATGTTTGGGGACGAGCAGCTGTACATCATGCTGGAGTTTGTGGATGGGGCTGTGATCTGGATTCCTGCAAGGTAACCAACCCCTCAGTCAGTCCTCAGTGCTTTGCTTCTGACCTCCACTCCTGATTCTAGCTTTTATCCCTGAAGTCGGAATGCTGTTACTTAATGGTGGGCAAAAATGGGCGCTTAGGAAAAAATCTCACTATCTGTGAACCTGGAGCTCTAGCTCAGGAAGAAGAAAAGATTCTAGCTTCTGATTCACTGCTGACTTATTTTTAAGGCATAGATATGACAGTAGGCTTGTTTGGCTGTGATTTGGAAAATTTGTGCATTTATGACATTCTTGTCTGCTTTATCCTAAAACACCATCTCTGTTTCACAAACTGATTGTTTTTCTTGTGTAATTCATGATTTCAGTTTGCATACTAAGTAAAATCTGCTTTGTTTTTGGATACTTTTTATTCCTGGTTTTCTTATGTAGTGTGAAGGCCAAATTCATTCATTTAAGGCTTTGGGAACCCATACACAAACTAGAAAGTCTACAAGTCTTTTCATGTTCACAGTCAGTGCTTGAAGTCTTTAGTTAAAAATTGCATGTATATTTTAATTAGTTTTGATGCTCAATCAGACTGCGGAAATGTTTGTTTTGTTCTTTTTTATGTTGTTTTATGTGTGTGTGTGTGTTTTCATCTTCTTCAAATGAGCGCCAGTTGTACCAGACAAACAAGTCTCTAAACTGTTCTCACAATGGGCATCTGTTGGTTGTAAAGCAGTACTAACCATGCTGACTGAAACAAGCTTTTCCCCATGGGGATGCCTGGGGCCTGTTAGTATAAATAGCATCCCCATCTTGTTAAGAAATTATGTGTTAGGAATTCCCTCATTTCTCTCCCTCTCTTTGTTTCTGCCTGTTTCTTTCTCCTGTCACCTCCTTGTCTATTTTCTGCCTTCTTGGTTTTCTCCTGCCTGTTTTTCCATAAAGATTTTTAAAGGTAACAATTCTATCCCAGGCCATGTTGGATGCACTGGGCCTGACTTATCAGGCTGCTTAATGGCGTTTTGTTTATACGAACAACAACGTCTGAGCATTTGACGAAAAGAAGAAACAAGCCACAGCTGTCAGTTTCCCCCACTTTCAGCTCCTCTCAGCTGCTATCCATTCCATCCCATCCTAGCCTAGTTGGGGAGGCTAATTATAGCAGGAACTGATCACACTTGGACTTGGTTAAAAGAAGGGGCACGCTAATTTCAGCAGTGGGCCCGGACCCTTGACTGAGTTATGTTGGATTTGCCTACTGTGTTAAGCTGCAGTGACCTGACTGGGTGGATCACGGGTATGTTGCAGTTGAGCAGCGCGGTCCAAGCGGTCAGCGTCTTGAAGCAGGTGGCCTGTGCCTTGGCTGTGGCAGAACAGGAGCTGTGGTTCGAGCACCGGGACCTGCATGTAGGGCAACGTGCTGGTGCAGTTCAGAGAGGAGGAGGAGGAGGAAGGGGGGGAGGTGAGGGCCACCCTGGCTGGCCAGCCTCTGTGTATGGAGACACACGGCATACATGTCAGCATCATCGACTTCACTCTCTCGCGCCTCACCAAGGGTTAGTGGATAGTGATATGTGTGTGTGTGTAACTTTGTAAGTGGTGTGTTATTGTTAACCGTGTGTTGTTGTGTGCTGTTCACTCTCAGTCTGTGTGTGTGTGTGTGTGTGTGTGGGGGTGTGTGCGCGCGTGCGTGCATGTGCTGAGTTTGAATCAGAATAATGCAATTTTTTTTGTTTCTTTGGGTGAAAATTTTTGCTGAGTTTTCAGTATTTTATTAATTGGCAAAGTTTTTTTGTTGTCTTCTTTCCCACAGTCTCTTATGTTTATGACCCATTTTAAGTTTACAAGCCATAAAAATGTTATCTCAAAATTGATAAGTAAGTAGCACAGCATTTGCAGCTTTCTGACAAGAATTCTCATACCTTGGTTTTTATTTTTTCCACTCTTGTGTTTGAACCAGATGGGTGCACGGTGTTTTGTGACCTGGCCACTGATGACACTTTGTTTGAGGGCGAAGGGACTACCAGTTTGAAATCTACAGGATGATGAAGGCAGAAAACAAGTGAGTGTGAAACCAGCCTTTTGTTTCCTTTGTGTCTGTTTTCTGTCACTGTCTGTAAAGGCCAGAATGGTCGGCAGGGCTATAAACAGCATGATTGGATTGGATTGAAGTGCCTGAAAGTTCAGTGGATATAGAGCAATGGGGGGGGGGGGGGGTAGTGTTTGTTTTTTATTTTGTTTTTTGTATTTTCAAACTGTTGATAGCTCGACCCGAAGTCTCCCTTTATGAAATTAGGCATTTTCACATATCTTGGGTTCTTGAATGGAAGAGCAGTAAAATTTTCAATTTGGCCAGGATGAGTGATTTTTGGTTATATTTTTCTTTTAAGTCAACATATTTACAAAAAATGATAAACTTTAACACAGAAAGTTTACATGATTAGATGTTTATGTCTACTTTCTTGATATAAATAAACAATCTTTATCAAATGCTTCTGTGATTATTTTTTTTTAATTTACAAATTGCAACTCTTATCATAGAATCTTATTTTCTGAAACATCCATACACTCATGCACACAGGTATTGTGTTTAGACACCATCCCTGAAGTCAGAATGCGGCTTTCTATGTGGGGGGGGGGGTGGTTGTATATGCAAAAATCTGACCAGTGGTGAACCTTGAAACTGTAAAAGGCTAAAGTTGTGCACTAAAAATTCTATATAGCCCTTACTTCATGCAGACTTAGTAACTGAAGTACCATGTGTGTTTTCTGAGCACATTTTGTCATTTGTTCCCTTCTGACAAAAAGACTTTATTAAAAACTTAGCAAATTGATAGTCAAGAAAGAATTGCATGACATAGATGAAAAAGTTGATTACATTTCTATTTCTGTGAAATTCAGTGTTGTAAATGTTTTTGTTAATGCAAATTATACATATATATTACATTGATTTCTTTACCGAAATCCTCCATGCCCCCAGAGGGATCAAAGGCAAATTAAAATTTGTAAAAAATCTGATGTTGTTGTGTGTGACCATGCAAGTTCCTCTTTGATGGAGTGCTGGTATTGGTATAGGTATGGGTACTGTCTTGTAGTGTGTGCGAGGTGATGGTTGCATACTTTGCTGTGTTGTTCTTCAAAAAGTTTTTTTACTATATATTTTTTTAAATTTACTTTTTTTTATGTACGGCTTGTAACCCACACCTCTATTTGTGAGAAAACGAAATCTTTGAATTGTGAACTGTGTGTGTGTTTGCAGGAACAACTGGGAGGCGTACCACCCTTACACCAATCGTGACGTGGCTGCACTACCTGTGCAGCAAGCTCCTTGGCCATCGCCACTTCAGGAGACAGGGCGGCCACACCGCGATGCCCTCAAGCAGCTCAGGCACGCCCACACCTGCCTGCTGGACTACAACAGTGCCGCCACTATGTGCGGGAAAACCCTCTCTTCCTCACATGATGGATTGTGTATGCATCGTGTAGTGCTGTGTGTATGGGTTTTTTTGGGGGGGGGGGTTTGCTGCCTCATCTTCTGTGAGGCCCACCGAATCAGAGACTTGTTTCTTTTATTGCATGATGATCAGTGACGATGAGGATGATTTAACAATGTTGCTGTGGAAGTGCATCTGCTTTGAGACTACGTGACAGGGTTGTACTCAACGTTTTCTATCATGGTATATCCCGCGTTAACTAGGCTCGAGAGATGCAGACTCCTGCAGTGTTGGTCAGGTAATTGAATTAACACTGAAAATTACATCCATAAAGTGGATGAAGCTCGACTGTGTGGTCCCAGTCTTCCCAACAAGCCAATAACACACTCACTCTGGTAGGAGCTGGCCAGAGTCTGAAAAAATCCCTATGACTCTTATGAGAATGTACCTCAACCTTCCAGTCTGTAACCCAAAGCACTAACCCCTGCACCAAGGTGGCTGCTGTGCTGTGTGTGTTCTGTGGTGGTGTCCTACAGCTAGCCCTGTCTGGCTTAGTGGTATTCCAGCACCGTCCCTATATGTTGTGGAGGATTTGGTATTTATTCATCCTGTGATGATGCTAGTTCCGTAGTGTGTGTGTGTGTACGGTGATGTGTATGTGTGCATGGTGTCATGTGGTGTGCATGCATGTTGTGCATGCATGTGTGTGCATGCATGTGTGTGTGCATGTGTGTGTGCATGTGTGTGTGCATGTGTGTGTGTGTGTGTGTGTCATCACTGTTGTTGTTTGTTGTCTGCAACTGATCTGGGATTGCCTTCCATACCATTGTTGAAATCACCGCAGCAGAGTTCTCTTGCGTGAAATTCAAGGCTGCTCTGTCCTGATGAGAGCGTTTCCACACAAAAGTATGGCTCGCTGAGTGGTTAAGACCGTTTGAATTCAAATCCACAGGTCCATGAAGTCATGGGTTTGAATCTTGGCTGCGTGTCTGGTTGAATTAAGGGTGGGGGGGTTTTACAATTCACAGTCAACTTTTAAGTGCAGACCTTCCAGTGCCTTCATTCCTTTCATGTACATATAAACATGCAGAAGATCAAATATATGTACGCCCGTAATTCATGTCAGCGTTTGGCAGGTTACGAACATGAACATACCCAGCATGCAACCTGTATTGTAAAATGAGCTACTCTGAAGTTGGAATGTGTTGCCTGAGGCCAGCAGGAAGACTTCCTGAAAAATTATATACACAGGAGAAGACCAGGCACTGTGCACCCTGCCAGTAAGGTAACAGAGAAAGAAATATGACTGACACCTTTGCTTTCTATATGGGTGTATTATTACTGCTAGACTTCCAATCCACTGGTGGGATAGCTGGTTTGCTCAAGGTCTTATTGTTTGTATCAGTGTGTGTGTGTATGTGTGTGGTGTGTGTGTGTGTGTGTGTGTGTGTCTCATGGGGTCTCTTATGATTATTTCATCTACTTGAAAACACATTTTGTATGTAGACTCGAATTATGTTTTTGTTTTGGAAGAGATCTGTGTACAAATTAACAAACTTTTTTGTTTGGTATGCACGTTATGTTATCTAGTGATCCACCTAAGTTTTTAATCTTGAGGTAATACAGTATTCACTTTGGTGTGGCACTGTTGGGTCACAACTCTTCAGATGGTGTGTGGAAGCCTGGTTGTACTGTCCAAAAAGCTGGTGAGACTTGCTTAGATTGTAGCGACCATGTCAGTAACTGCTGTGGTTATACGCCAGTTTTAAGCTGAGTTCAGCTAAGTACTCTTTTGCTTGTCTTCTCGTAAAGCTCATGTCCCTGTGCTGCTCAGTCCAACCTCACTATCCCCAGCCATACCCAGGCTTGTCATGTCTTATTTGTAGGGCCAGAAGTCCACAGGCAGCTTAAAGATGTTCTGCATGTGTTTGTTCACAGGGTTTTGTTTATAGTCTCATCCAAAGGACTTATAGGGGAGTGGAGTCAGTATTAATGTTAACTCCAGGGGAAAAAATCCATTAAAAGGGGTGTCTCTGTGGTGGTCTGAAACCAAGCTTAAACCTGGGCTGTCATAACGCGAGCACAACAGTCTCTCTACCAACTGGGCTATTCTTGCCCTTAAAATGAAGCTTATATGAAATAAACATACATTTATGAAACTCTTTGATGTGTTCAATTTTTTTTTTTCATGAATTTGAACTGTTTATTTATGACAGAGGACATCTTTTTGTATTGTTTGTGTCTTATCCTTTCGTATAGTCACAAAGGCAGCGATCAGTTGGGAAAGTACAAGTGTTGGGAAGGCCACAGGCCACCCATTGTAGCAGAGTGTGTCTTTCAGCTTGGTCTCTTCAGGAGTCTTCATTTTTTTTTTCTGGTGTAACATATCTAGGATTTCTCCCTGGAGGCCTCTTTTAAGTGATCATAACAGTGCAGTTATGAAACTGACTGACTGCATGACTGATCATAATGATCTGGAGACCTGTGTCACCTCATCCTGCCAATGGCAGTAGTCCTGAAAAGTGGGGTCTTCTGCTGATGTAAGTGGAAATAAACGTAAAACTGGATTAAGCATTTACAAAAAAGCATAAAGAACTACAGAATTGTTGACTTATTTTATTTTATATTTATTTATGTTCCCCTATGGAGATGCCGGGGGCCTTTCAGTGTAAATACCATTTCCACCGTTTGAAAATTTGTGCCAAGAATTCCCTCTATTCTAGCCCTCTCTTTGCTTCTGTTGTTCTTCCTGTCACCTCCTTCTTATCTATTTTCTGCCTTGGTCCATTTTTGTATGTTTTTTCCCAGAAAGACTAAAAAAAATCATTGTCTCCCACACTAAGTCGGATGCAATGGGCCAGATTTGTCAGGTGCTTAACGGCAGCGCAATGCATTTTCACTCATATGACAGGCATCAATAGTTGCTGTCTGAACATTTGATGAAGAAGAATTTATTTATGTACAGCTTTTGACACACCAGTGCTAATTTTCCCATGCCCTTCATTCCAACCTCATCACGTATTCATCCACACCCATCTCAAATGTGTGTCACAAAATCAGAGCCAAAGTCAGAGGGCTGAAAGGCAGCTATCAGTGTTTTCTGCCATTTGGCCACCAGCCAGAAGTAGGCTCTGCTCTGCTACTGAGTTGCTAGCTTCAGCTGTGTTCATAGCAAATATGACACAACACTATGTGGTCTTTCCTGAAGACAGTGGTAGCTGCACAGTGCCCAAATTCAGCATAACTCAGGGGTTCAGGGCCCAGTGCTAAAACTAGCATGCCCTTTCCTTTTGCCAAGTTCAAGTGTGGTCAGTTCCTGCTGTAATTAGCACCGCAAGGATGGAATGGAATGGACAGCAGCTCAGTGTAGCTGAAAGTGAGGAAAACTGACAGCTGTGGCAGAGTCATTAAGCCAGACAGTGCTTAACTCGGGATGGTCTTCCTTTCACCATGTTTCAATGCCCATTCCTCATGATCCTATGAAGTTCAAAGGTTTTCAACATAAACTTCTATAGGTGTGAGAAGTGAGGAAAAGCTGATGCTAGGTCACTGTAAAGTCAGGGCAAAACTGTTCAAGAGTTGAGAGTGTGTTTTGTATGACAATCAGTGAAAATGAGGATGATGTTCATACTGCAATATACTATGGAAGACCAACTATGCTTGCGGTTCCATGACAAAAATGTGTTTTATATTTTCCAGACTTAAACTGGCATGAAGCATGCCTGGGATATAATGCGCAGCAGGTTTCTGCTGTATTGATATTCGTCAGATAAATGGAACAGCCCTCTGGTGATAACCTCCGTAAAATGGATGGTTGTTGACCTGCAGTCAGTCTCAGTCTCCTCAATCAGTCCATTACAAACCAGCTCTCTAAACAAGAGCTGACCAGTGTTGTGTTAGAGAAAAATACAGTCCTGCCTCTGATGAGACTTGACCCTATGATCATCTGCAGATCTAGTCAGAATTACCGCATTAACCACTGTAACCCAGCAGCTGATGATTTTGATGCGGTCTTTTTAAAAAAAAATTTTGGACTGTTGATTTAGATGAAAATCATACATACTATTGAAATCAAGATCATTAAAATTTGAGGGAAGATGAGAGCTGTATTGCGGAGGTTTTTTTTGTGTATATAATGTAATGTAAGTAACTGCATCGAGAGAGCTGATACTGGTGTGTAGCAGAAACCTTTACACGTGCACTCACTCATGCACAAATTGGTATTTGAGTTTGAAAGAGATGAATAAGAGGTGGTGTGTGTGGGGTGTGTGTGTGTGTTGTTTTGTGTGTGTGTGTGTGTGTGTTGTGTGTGTGTGTGTGTGTGTGTGTGTGTGTGTGTGTGTGTGTGTGTGTGTGTGTGTGTTGTATGTGTGTGTGTGTGTGCATGCATGAGTGTGTGAGTATGCATGTGTGTGTTGCACACTTGTGTTATTTTTTGCAAGTGGGTGGTTGGTTGAAGGTTCTCGCTGTCTATTTCATGGTAAATATGGACAAGAATGACAAATGCAATATATATATGTACATGATGATAAATGAACCAGTATGTGTTGAAAATGTTTTGATACATGAACAACAAATGTTTTATTAGATTTTATGGTAAGTTGATGTTGATCAGATAATGAATAAAGCAACCTTGAATTAATCAGAATGATACAAGTTGCAAACTATCTGACTAATTTTGTTGTTGTTTATTGTTGTCTTTGTGTGTGTGCCTGCGTGCATGCGTGTGTGTGTTTGAGTTGTTGCACAGTGATAGTATGTTTTACAAGTGTGTGGTTGTTTGAAGGAATTCTCCCTGTCTATTTCATGGAGGTAAATGTTGACAAGAGGCAATCTGACACTCCACCACAAAATGAGTTGCTTAGCACCTAACCCTCTTTTCCACTAGCAGCCATTAAAAAGGCAGGTGGGGGTCAAGTTGTAATAACTTTTGAATTAATTTTTCAGTTCTGTTTGTATTGCACAGCCATTTTTTGCAAATTAATAACATGTCAATAACTAAAAATTGACCTCTGGTGCAATGCAACTCACTAAGTGGTGGAGCGTCACAAATGCATATATATACATGTACATGATGATGGATGATCAGTATAAAAAAATATGTTGATACATGAACAATAAACATAGGTTTTATGGCAAGTTGATGTTGATCACAGAGTGAATGGAGCAAGCTTAATAAATACAAGTTGCAAACAGTATGACTATTATTTTGTTGTTGTGTTTTATTTTTTGTTTCCATAGTTAGGCTAGAGCTTGGAGGTTCACTAATACTGAGATTTTTGCATATGCCACCGTTCCCCTCCCCTTTTGTCAATATGATAATAATGCAAATTATCACCTCTCTCTCTCTCTCTCTCTCTCTCTCTCTCTCTCTCTCTCCCTCTCTCTTCTCTCTCTCTCCTCTCTCTCTCTCATCTCTACTCTCACCATCAACTCCATCTCACACTACACACATCACACACATCACACACACACCACACACACACACACACACACACACACACCACACCACACATAAATTCACAAGCACCATTACACACCACACACTACATCACTAACTCAACATGGCATTAAATGAGGAAGACCGAGAGCAAACCAAGAGAAATCAATCCACAAAACAATAAGTGCACAATAATTCCTGCTAGCCACAGTTCTCTCCCTGAAATCTGCTACTTGCCAGAAATATCGGTTTTTTGTTTTTTTGTTTTGTTTTTTTAATGGTGTCAAAGACTTGAATTGATCCCGATGCTCCAGAGCCGTTGCCTGTGTGTCGTTCAGGTCATTGATTCATTCTGCTGAATGTCTTTGAGAAATCAGACTGGCAGATTGCCAATGGACACGTGCGCACACACACACGACAAACACGACACACACCACACACACACACACACCACACACACACACACACACACACATGCATAGATAGGAGCTAAGTTCTTCACTTTGCTTATGGGCAGAAAACACAAATTAAAACGTTGTTGGAGTCCTCCATTCTAACCCTTGTCATTTTTTTCGTTTTTTTTTCTTCTCCTTTTTGGCTTCTTTCTCTTACGTTCTGCTATTAAAAGGATTTATTATTATTATTATTATTAGTAGTAGTAGTATCGGTTTTGTTGTTATCTTTATTATTTCTATCATTAATTTTGTTTTCTCTTTGGTGTGAAAAACATCTCTTAAGTGGATTTCCTGATAATCTTGAAAAGTCATCTTCAAAATGTTGCCCCTCCTCACACTCAGTAATACCCCCCCCCCTTCTCTCTCTCTCTCTCTCTCTCTCTCTCTCTCTCTCTCTCTCTCTCTCTCTCTCTCTCTCTCTCTCTCTCTCTCTTCTCTCTCTCTCTCTCTCTCTCTCTCTCTCTCCTAGTATTTTTCAACTTGATGTATCCCTGAAAAGGGCGGGGACTGGATGTAAAAAAGCACACGAGTGCTTATCTATTATCCTCGAATAAAAGACTTTGCCTTGCCTTGCTTGCCTTGCCTTGCCTCTCTCTCTCTCTCTCTCTCTCTCTCTCTCTCTCTCTCTCTCTCTCTCTCTCTCTCTCTCTCTCTCTCTCTCTCTCTCTCTCTCTCTCTCTCTTGCTTCCTTTCCCTTTCCTTTCCCCTCCAACTTCCACCTTCAGATATTCTATCCTAGACTTATTATGGACAGGAGTATTTTGGTTGTTATGTTGGATTCAAACTGTATTCTTACCATTTGAATATTGAAATGTGTTTTCATATAGTTTTTTGTGTTTAAAGGATTTTATGTTGTTGTTTTTAATCTGTTTTTTTTCCCCCTTTTATGCCTACTTTGTTTGTTTTCCCGCTTACACACACACACACACACGCACACACACACACACACACACACACACACACACACACACACACACACACACACACACACACACACACACACACACACACTCATGCATTATAGATTTGTAATGCCTTCTGTTTCATGGTCCTGAATATTTGCTATTTTTTAATATTTTTTGCTGTGTTATTTTTTGTTTAAATAATCATCAGTGTATCCAGTTAGGATGACGCGTTTTGTTGAATGTATTCTGTTTTCCTTTTTTTTTATATTGGTTGAACTGCTGCTGGTGGTGATGCTGGTATGTAGGGGTAGGGAGGGGGTTTCTTAGCTTTATTCCCTGATCAGGACAAGGGCCGGATGAAAAAAAGTATGTAATGCTTACTTAGTCTGTTACCCTTGAAAAATAAAGATTATAAAGATTATTCTCTCTCTCTCTCAGCGTGTCTGTCCATCATTCTCTGTCTGTCTGTCTCTCTCAGTCTTTCTCTCTCTCTGAGTCTCTCAGTCTTGGTCTCTCTTGTCTCCTTCTCTCTGTGTCTGGCTCTGTGTCTGTCTGTCTCTCTCAGTCTTTCTCTCTGAGTCTGGCTCTGTGTCTGTCTCTCTCAGTCTTTCTCTCTCTCTGAGTGTCTCTGTCTTGGTCTCTCTTGTCTCCTATCTGGCTCTGTGTCTGGCTCTGTGTCTGTCTGTCTGTCTCTCTCCAATTTCTAGTTGGTGTGGGCGTAGAGCATTTCAAGAACACTCTGCGCTCTATGACACTCATTCAAAGATGCTTGAAAATCTTTTAAACGCTTTTCAGAAAGTGTGTGCGTGCATGCACGAGTAGTCCTTTGTGAAACTCGACAAGGGACTTCAGCGCTGTGATGAGCTCGTAACATCAACCAAACTGCAGTTGTCATCCAGTTTCAACCAAGAATTGGCAGAATTCTAGTCAGCCAAGACAAATTTCTTTCCCCTTTTCTTTTTCAGTTCTGCCCCCATCATCTGAGGCCTAATGGGTTATGACATTATTGAGGGCACAGGGAGAACAAGTTTCTCATTTCTCTGGAGACGATACGAGAGAGGGAGAAAGTGAGGGGGGTGTCTTCCCTTCCTGTCTGTTTCCATGTCACCTTGACCTTGATTATGGAATGGAAAAAGCAAGAATGATAACTGTCATTCTAAGCAGATCTCCTGTGGGGATGCTAGGGGCCTGTCAGTATAAATACCATCCCCACCTTCTGGAAATGTACTAGAAATTCCCTCTTTTCTGTCCCTCTCTTTGTTTTAGCCTGGTTCCTTTTCCTCCTGTCATTTTCTTCTTGTCTAGTCTCTGCCTTCTTGGTCCATTCTTCCGCCTTTTTGTTTTCTCCAGAGAGACTTCCAAGATATCAATGCTTTCCCTTACCGAAGTCGGATGCGCTGGACTTGACTTGTCAGGCGCTTTAACAGCAGTGCAACGCATTTTTGGTCGCATGACAGACAACACTAGTTAGCGTCTGAGGATTTGATGAAGAAGAAGACACTAAAACTTGGATTTAACATCAGATTACCATATTCTGAAGAACCTTTAGACCTGAAGAAAAGTCTGATCACTCATTCCAGTGCAGGTCTCAAAATTCCTGATGACACGCGGCAAAATTTTGAACGTGAATTAAAAATTCTGACCAAGGCCAAAACCCTTTTCTCACTTAGCCTTCTGATGGGAGTAACATGCGTGCCAAGGCCTATATCAAAAGGGTGTTCTGCCAGGCATGGGTTTGAACTTGTCACTTCAGGATATTAGGAACACCTGAAACCGAACTTACCACTTAAGAATCACAGATGTTCTAACCACTATGCTACGGAGACACCTGTCGTCAACAGGGACGCCTTATGAATTCCATTCTTGTTCTTTCTGAACCACACCCAACCAGAATACTTTAGTTTTGTGTTTGCATTGTATTTGTATACTACTTTAAATCGCGGTAGACTTTTCCACGTGGAATTCTGGCTGTTCTCTACGGGGAAAGCGCGTCGCCACAACAGCGGCGCCACCTTTTGTTTTTCTTTTCCTGTGTGTATGTGAATTTGTTTCCTTATCACAGTGGGTTTGCTTTTTTTTATCATAATTTTTTCCAGGGACAACTTTCTTGTTGCCGTGGGTTGTTTTACTTGTGCTGAATGCATGCTACAGCACACAACCTCAGTTTATCATCTCATCCGAAAGATTAGCACCCAGACCACCACTCACGGTCTAGTGGATGAGGAAAAAGTTAGGAGCACAAACGGGGATCATATCCAGACTTTTAAGCTTCCCAGACAAGTGCGTTACCCTCTAAACCACTGATCCACCCTACCGTCTCTACCATTGCTTTTAGAGCCCCTGGTCTTTTTCTCTCGGGGAAGGCAAAAGTGGGTTCATGGGATCAGAATTATGTAACTGTATACTATAATCCAATCCCCATTTCTACCTTCACTTCCACAGGGAAATGATGGCTGCCCCTGTCAGCTCCTATTCCTCTATTCTTTCAGAGCTACAGGACAAACCACTTTCCCTGCCTGCCTGCCCGGTGGTTTGTTAGTTGTTTTTTTTTTCTTTCTTTCTTTCTTTCTTTCTTTCTTTCTTTCTTTCTTTCTTTCTTTCTTTCTTTCTTTCTTTCTCTTCTCTTCTCTTCCGTTCTCTCTCCTCTCGCTCCTCCTCTGAGATCTAATTGGTTATGACATCAACGGAAGTGGGGCTGCCTGCGCTGCGCAAAGAGATGAGGCCACAGAGAGATGGGCCAGCCTCCCACCAGTTTCTGGTTTCTGTGTGTGCGTGTATGTGTGTGTGTGATGGTGGGGGTGGGGGTGATTTTGTGTGTGTGTGTGTGTGTGTGTGTGTTTGTGTGTGTGTGTGTGTGTGTGTGTGTGTGTGTGTGTGTGTGTGTGTGTGTGTGTGTGTGTGTGTGTTGTGTCGTGTCGTGTCGTGTGTGTGTGTGTGTGTGTGTGTGTGTGTGTGTGTGTGTGTGTGTGTGTGTGTGTGTGTGGTGTTTCTGTCTGTCTGTGTGTTTGTGTTTCTGTCTGTCTGTGTGTTTGTGTCTGTCTGTCTATCTGTCTGTCTGTGTCTGTCTGTCTGTCTGTCTGTCTGTCTGTCTGTCTGTCTCTCTCTCCTGAATAAGTGCATTTTTATTACCTATTTTATATAGTGTCTTAATTCTTGCATGCTGTTTGGTACTGCGTTTAGTATATTGTTCATTATCTTTTTATCTTGATGTTATCCCTAAAAAGGGCGGGGACTGGATGTAAAAAAGCACGTGAATGCTTATCTATTATCCTCGGATAAAAGATTTTGCCTTACCTTGCCTTGCCTTGTCTCTCCTCTCTCTCTCTCGTTAGCTGTGGTGTGTGTGTGTGTGTGTGTGTGTGTGTGTGTGTGTGTGTGTGTGTGTGTGTGTGTGTGTGTGTGTGTGTGTGTGTGTGTGTGTGTTCTTGTTTGTTTTTGTTTTTGGTTGTTGGCTGTTTTTTATTTCTCCTCTTCAACTCTCATCGTCATTATGAGCAGTGAACAAAAACAGCAATTTTTTTTTTTTTTTTACATATCCTCAACGAAGGCATACAACTCTACAAGAATGATTCTTACTGACATGACGCTACTCACTGACTAACTTTGATATGATATGACTTGTTGTTGTTGCACGTCCCCCAGCTTAACACCTTGTGTGTGTGTGTGTGTGTGTGTGTGTGTGTGTGTGTGTGTGTGTGTGTGTGTGTGTGTGTGTGTGTGTGTGTGTGTGTGTGTGTGTGTGTGTGTGTGTTTCGGGTGCTAGTTGATACTGGTGGAGCCCATCTCTCTGCAGGTCGAAGTTTGCATGCTGGGTATGTCTATGTTGCCATTACTACTATACAATACAAAACAAAATAATGCAAAACCTTACAATGCAACATGGCGCGACGCACAGCAACGAGCTGCAATACAATGCAATGCAATGCAGTACAAACAGTACAATACAAAAATCCCCAGTACCATGCAATAGAATACAATAGTTTTTCTCATGCTATGATGCACAACACTCGTACTTTTTGTCTTTCAAATCGAAAATTTCCAGGTGAGCAACTGCTATCTGCATCCTCATATCTTGGAGATTTCCACGACAGTGTTCTCATACAAAAGACTAGCACCCAGACCACCTCTTAAGTCCTAGTAGATAAAAAGAAAAGTGTGGCGTCAGACAGGAATCGAACCCATGAGCTGTCACTTTGGAGACAGGTGCGCTTTAACCACTTGACCACCGATCCAAGGGAAACATTCCTTATCTCTGTTTTCTTCTTTTCTCCTCAGTTTAATGTTACAGGATTGATTAATTTTAACCCATTTCGCCCCGATCCTCTCCTTTACCCCTGTCTCATTCAATTATCTGAGACACAATGATTGGTTATGACGGGAGATTACCCCTCATAAGGATGGTACAAGAATGAAGAATTACTCTTCTTTTCCTGCCCCTGTCTCTCTAGCTTTTAACCCAAGGCCTACTTTGAATACACACACACACACACACACACACACACACACACACACACACACACACACACACACACACACACACACACACACACACACGCACGCAACACACACACACACACACACACATATCTTGTAAGGTTGTGATTCGATAACCTCATTAGGACCATACCCCAAAAAGCCTACTGCCCTCCCTGCATGTGTCTTGTTAGCCTTTTGGCCTTAACTTTGACACTACATGCATAGGCCCTATCCAGGAGTGCAGTCCATGGAAAAAATAAAGACAGTCCTTTCAGTTCTTCCCTCATAATTGTTTGAAAGATTTATTGTCGGCCTGTGCTATAAATGAAGTAGTGTCATCCGATGTAACGGCAAAGGAGTGCGCGCAAGACGCAATGCACACGGGACCTTGGTTTATAGTCTCACCCAAGGATCTTGATGACATTTAGTTATATATTTCTTCGTCACACTGGAAAGAGAGAGCAAGGACTCGAATCGAACCCAGAACCTCACCGTTTACTTGCTAGGCAGGTGAACATCTTAACCATCCTGCCATCTTTCTT
>CM060319.1:67788251-67808251 GCA_030674155.1 Stramonita haemastoma | reverse complement strand
TTCGAATCGAGCGCACCACACCCTGCCAGCGTAACGTTGGCTTCGGGTTATAACATAACACACATGGGGAGTAGCGCGTATGTGAGTGAGATGATTATCTCACGACAGCACATCCTTGAGAAGCTGAAACTGTAGTGTCGTGGATATTTGATGAGAATGGCCACCATGCCTGGCGGGCCCATCAGGGGGGAATGAACTACCGGCCGTCTTCCTCTTCTTCTTCTCTCCTTGTCTTCTCATGATTCTTTCACGCCATGGCTTTGTACAGGAGGTGTGCTGGTGAATACATGATTGGATTGATCACTAAGGATAATGATCTGCGATCAGTCGATTGGCTGGTGGTGGTGGTGGCTTGGGGGTGGGGGGTGGGGGGTATTTTTTTTATACAGGTGGATTCTAGAAAGTTGATGTGAATTTTCTATTCTGGGAGGGTGTGGTACAGGCTGGTTGGTAATACAGTTTGTTGTGGATTAAATGTTTTCTGTGTGTGTGTGTTTTGGGCTGGTACAACATTTCATCGTAAATTAAGTGTTCTCAGAATGCCATGTACGTGTGTACTTGGAATATCAATAATGTTGTTAGGACAGTGAGGTGTGATAACTTGATGTGGTTTCATACCTGTGTGGTGAATATGTTGATATAAAGCTTTTTTGGTGAATTTAGGACTCGTAGGAAAACATGCAAATTGTTTTCAAGCTTGATGTACATATAATGTCACTACAGTATTAACATTTAATTTAATGAATTCAAAGTTTGCTATAGAATTAGTGTTGTGATATTCGAATGATTGGTGAGAAAAAAGATTGTTGAGGTATTTTTTGTTAGTTTCATCTTTTTCATGTCCTTCTCTTCTTAGGCTACCTATTCCTGTATCAAAGATAATGTCATCTTGAAGCCTTTAGCAGCTATGAGACACCACGCCGTGCAACACGAAACGGCTGACTATCTATGTATTATGTATAAGGACTCGCAGGTAAGGGGACACAATCCCTGGTGTCTCTGGTAGATAAACTATGCATGACTAATAGATACATTACTAGGCAGTGCTTACTAATTGTCTCATATATAAACAAGCTTAAGTTGCTTTTCAGTAAGTGTTATGACATTACCATCATTAGCAAAAATGGATAATTGATACAGTGGTAAGTACAGCCATCTTCTCGAAAATTATCACTGAGTGTGTGTTGGTTCTTGTATTAAACGTCTGTTTATTGCATGTATGCGTATGTATGCGTATGTATGCGTATGTATGTATGTATGTATGTATGTATGTATGTATGTATGTATGTATGTATGTATGTATGTGTGTATGTACTACGTACGCACACACGCACGCACGCACGCACGCACGCACGTACGTACGTACGTACGTACGTATGTATGTATGTATGTATGTATGTATGTATGTATGTATGTATGTCTGTCTACGTACATGCACTCATGTCTACATGTGTACATGCAGTGTAACATTTCATTTAGCATTTATTCTTGATTTTATCCAACACTCCATGATTTTCATTTGATTTTAATAGATTCTGATTTTTGATTACATTGACTAAGGATAATTGTGCAGACATGACACAGCATGTGAACTGATAAATCTTTAGATTTCAAGCTTGTGTATGCCGTGCCTAATATATTTTGGATCAAACAAATGAAACGATTTGAAAAAATTTTGGTCAAACCCAATGTGGTAGATAGTACAGGGAATGCTGCATGCAGCAAATTGACCAACCAACCATATTCATAGGAAGGAAAAAACTTTTTCGCAACATCTTTTTGACAGTGATTCTGATACCAATTGTACCTCCATATTCATCTGGAGCGATTTTGCTTTTTTTCCTCATCTATCCTTGTCTATTATCCTATACTCCTTACCCATCAGATTGAGGTCAGCACGTGCGTCAGTATGAGGCTAGAGTAGAAAGAAAATGAGGGGAGGGGGGGGAGAGTTGGGATGGAAGATGGGGGATGGGGGAGGGGGTGATGGAGGTGTGAAAAAGAGATATGGGGGGAAGGGAGGGTAATGAAAAGCAATTTGTATAATGACGCACTTTAGATAGACATCAGCAAACGGAAAAAAAGGTTGCAGAAAACAATGAGAGAGAGAGAGAGAGAGAGAGAGAGAGAGAGAGAGGAGAGAGAGAGAGAGAGAGAGGAGAGAGAGAGAGAGAATGATGAATGATGAATGAATGGATGATTTGTCATTTCCTACCATTTCACCCACAGTTCCTTGAAATTAGAAAATAGCATAAAAAACAACAACAACAAATCAAAATAAGAACAAAATCAAACAAGAGAATGTAATTAAATTCAGCAAACAAGCAGATTGATTGACAAAAAATGCCACCTCCTTAAAAATATAAAACTACTTTTTTCAACAGAAAAACAAAGACTTTCTTTTTCGCATCATGGGACAAACAAGGAAAGAAACACCACCCAATGAATTATTTGTGGTTTTGAAAACAGTTGATCCATGGTTTTGGACAATGATTGATCTATGGTTTGGACAATGAATGATCTTTTGTTTTAGACAAGGAAACCAATGACCTGTTATTTTTGGACAAAAAATGATCTGTGATTTTAATTGTGAACAATCTGTGGTTGGATAATGAATGATCTCAGGTTTGGACAATGAATGATCTGTGGTTTGGACAATGAATGATCTGTGGTTTTGGATCATGTATGGTTTCAAAAAAAAGAAGAAAGGAAACACCACCACGACAACAACCACCATCACAACAACTACATCAAACCTATTCATGCTTCAAAAATATGTGTCTAGATTTTACCAAAGCTTTTTGTTAACTAACAACATTTTAAAGATATCTTGCTATTAAAAAAGACATATGCGTTGGCACACAACTGAGAGTACCAGTTAAATTTGGTAAACAGCTTTTTTTCTTCCTCCAATATCACTGGGTACAAACAATTCTTAAATTGAAGACAGCTCTGTCTTTTTGTCTGTCTCTCTGTTTGTCTGTCTGAGTGTCTGTCTGTCTGTCTGCCTCTCTCTCTTGTCCCCCCCCCCTCTCTCTCTCAAAAGCACACCAGTGCTTATCTTTTATCCTCGAATAAAAGAATTTGCCTTGCCTTGCCTTGCCTTGCCTTGCCCTTGCCTTGCTTTGCCTTGTCTCTCTCGGGAATGTACTAACGAGGAAATATCAGTTACTACACCCAAAGTGCTGCTGAATATTGGAGGACAGAGGGTCATTAGCTAACCACCAGCTCACAGGATGACCACCTGACCAGTGTCACTGTCCTGCAAAACACCAGCAGATAGCCGTTTGTGGACACACCTCATCTGCTTTCATGTTTTTTTCACTGAAACTCCATAAGTGTTTTGAAGAGTGTTGATGCCTGAAAGTAGTTCTTTGTCGAAAGTGTTTTGCTAATATGGTTGGCTTGTATGCAATGCATATGCATACACACACACGTGTGGACACACGCTAATGCACGCATGCGCACACATGCATGCATACACACACACAAACACACACACACACACGCACACATTGATTTAGATTCAAAACAAAAAGAACATGGTGTAGAAAAACAAAAGCAGGTAAACTAGTAACAATTTTTTTGTTTATTTTGATATGCTTTATGAAAGTCTGGAGAAAAAAAATTCATGTGAATACAAACAAAATGCTCCTACCTTCCAAACTGTAATAGGTTCACAAAATCTACTTGATTAAGCTTTTAGGTGGGTGGCAACTACATATTAGTGGTAAATGATACTTTGTGAATTGAGTGATTTTTATTTCCATAGGGAGTGTGTCAAATATATTTTGATGCAGGACAGGAAGAGCCAAAGTAAGATGGTAATGAATGTGGTAAAGGTGGTGGTAACAATGATGATGGTGCAGGTGGAAGTGGTGTGTGTGTGTGTGTGGTGTGTGTGTGTGTGTGGTGTGTGTGTGTGTGTGTGTGTTTGGGTACATGTTTACAAACATGTATGTGTATGCATGTGTGATTTGATTTGATTTATTCTTTTATATCGAGGATAATGGAATAAGCACTCTTGTGCTTTTTTACATCCAGTCTCCGTGTGTATGCAGTTTTGTAAATATCATCTGTTCCCACCGGCACACAATGGTCTACTCTTACGAAAAGCGGAACAGGATTTAACATGTGCGCAAGATGTTCTGCATGCGTTTGCACACACGAGGCCTCGGTTTAAAGTCTCATAAAGGACTTTCGGGGAGAGTGGAGTCAGCACTGATGTGTTACCTCCAGGAGAAAAATGTGTGTGTATGTGTGTGTATGAGCACACACAAGAACAAGTTTTAGAAAAAGTCTACTCTCAACAGTGATTGTATACATACAAAACTCCTCACGTGATACTAGCCTAAGCTGAACGCTTTTTCTACCCACAAAATGGGTGGATTTCCTATTTCAATTCCAATTAAAACTGCTTTCTCTTTTTTTTTTTTACAGCAATATCCAGCAGAACCAATCCATATTTAATTACAGGAGAAAAAGATTTTATCCCATTCTTTTTGACCTGGCATTCTGATACCTTTGTTCCTTACTGCTAAAATCTGCATTTCATTTCCCCCCCCCCCTCTCTTTTTTCACACCCGATCAGATTGAGGTCAACACGTGCTTCAGTGTGGGAGCTATAGTATAAAGAAAGAAATAGAGGAGGGGGGGGGGGTAAGAACAGGTTGGAATAAGAGTGTGGGAGGGATGGGGGGGGGGGAGTTAGGTATGGAAGTGATTTGTGTAGAGGAGTGAAAAGCACTTTGTATAATGACTTACTGAAAATAGACACCAGCAAGCAATTTGTTTTTTAAAGGTGACAAAAAAATAGGACCAAAAAGCCAATGAGGGCCCAGGCAAAGAGAGAGAGAGAGAGAGAGATGAGAGAGGAGAGAGAGAGAGAGGAGAGAGAGAGAGAGAGAGAGAGAGAGAGAGAGAGAGAGAGAGAGAGAGCAGATGAAGAGGAAAAGAGAAGAAGAAATGCAAGAATTGCAAAGAAGTATGAAGAATTGGAAGAACGAGGAATTGAAAGAAGAGAATTGCAAGAAGAGGAATTGCGAGAAGAAATTGCAAGAAGAAGAATTGCAAAGAAAAAGAAGAAATGCGAAGAAGAGAATTGCGGAAGAAGAAGAATTGCGAAGAAGAAGAATTGCGAAGAAGGAGAATTCGAAGAAGAAGAATTGCGAAGAAGAAGAATTGCGAAGAAGAAGAATTGCGAAGAAGAAGAAGAAGAATTGCAGAAGAAGAAGAATGCGAAGAAGAAGAAGAAGAAGAAGAGAAGAAGAAGAAGAAATGAGAAGGAGAAGAAATGCGAAGAGGAAGAAACAGAAGAAGAATGCAAAAGGAGGAGGAGAGGAGGAGAGAAGGAGAAGAAGAAAGAAGAAGAAGAAGAAGAAGAAGAAGAAGAAGAAAGAAGAAGAAGAAGAAGAAGAATGCGAAGAAGAAGAAGAAGAAGAAGAAGAAAGAAGAAAAGAAGAAGAAGAAGAAGAAGAAGAAGAAGAAGAATGGAAGAGAAGAAGAAGAAGAGAGAAGAAGAAGAAGAAGAAGAAGAAGAAGAAGAAGAAGAAGAAGAGAAGAAGAAGAAGAAGAAGAAACGCGAAGGAGCAGAAGAAGAAGAAGAAGAAGAAGAAGAAGAAGAAGAAGAAGAAGAAGAAGAAGAAGAAGAAGAAGAAGGTAAAGAGAGAGAGAGAGAGAAGAGAGGAGAGAGAGAGAAGAGAGAGAGAGAGAGAGAAGAGAGAAACAGAGACAGAGACAGAGACACAGACAGAGAGACAGACAGACAGACAGACAGACAGACAGACAGACAGACAGACAGACAGACAGACAGACAGAGACAATGTGAAAGACACGATTGGATCTAAGACAAAGTTTAATTGAATTGACTGAAAATTGATTTGGGTTTTAGAGACCTATTCTGTTAATGAATTACACACCTCTCCCTCCTCTGAGAGAGAGGAGGAGAGAGAGAGAGAGAGAGAGAGAGAGAGAGAGAGAGAGAGAGAGAGAGAGAGAGAGAGAGAGAGAGAGAGAGAAGAGGAGAGAAGAAGAGATTGATTGATTGATTGATTGATTGATTTATTTATTCTTTTATATCAAGGATAATGGAATAAGCACTCTTGTGCTTTTTTTTAATCCAGTCCCCGTGTGTATGCAGTTTTGTAAATGTCATCTGTTCCCACCGGCACACGATGGCCTACTCTTACGAAAAGCGGAACAGGATTTAACGTGTGCACAAGATGTTGTGCATGCGTTCGCACACGGGCCTTGGTTCAAAGTCTTATCCAAAGAGAGAGAGAGAGAGAGAGAGAGAGAGAGAGAGAGAAGAGAGAGAGAGAGAGAGAGAAGAGAGAAGAGAGAGAGAGAGAGAGAAGAAGAGAGAGAGAAGAATGCTTTGGTTTGTTGCCTCATACCATTTCATGAATAGTATGTTATATAAGACAATCATATAAAGAGAAACAACCCCTTCCCCCAGAATCCTCTCTCAAAACACACACACACACACACACACACACACACACACACACACACACACACACACACACACACACACACACACACACACACACCCACCACCACCACCACCACCACCACCACACCACCACCACCACCACCAACAACAACAACAACAATTACAACAACAGCAAACAAACAAGATTAGTGGCCCCGTTTTGTTTTGGTTGGTTTTCTTTTTCTTTTTCTTTTTTTTTTTAGTAACCTTCTCCCAAGAGAAAGCAACCCAAATTTTATACAGAGAACTCTAAAAATCACAATCTTTGAAGTGATACTTTGGCTGAAAACGGTTTTCTTCTCTCTCTTTCTTGCTTCATCCGAGAGTCTGTGACAGAAACCAGTAATTTCATAGCAACATTTTGGTATTCAAGAAAAAAAGGGCAATTTTCTTTCTAAATTTGTAGTCAAGACACTTTAAAACGACAACAGAGAGGGACGCCTACAGAAACACTGGCACCGCGCGAGAAATAAAGCAAAAAAACCAAAACTGTTTGAAAGCTTGGGAAATGAAACCAAACTGTTTCACAAGACAAAAAAGAACATTAAAAAAACGAAAGCCTATTTCTGTAAAGGGTGGCATTGAAGACAAAAGGGATGTATATGATTACAGAAGTAGTGTGTATTTTCGTAGTAGAAATGTTTGTATGTCAAGAAGCTTCTCAAGAAATGTATTTTGGTTTAAGGGTGTGATGTATGGAGGACTGGTTTTTGTGATGTCTATTGTCTCCCATGGCGTGGATCGTCTGTTAACTTGAACCTAGGAGCTGCTAGAGGAATCCCGATACCAGGCTGACAAGAATGGATGATTTCAAGATATCTCTTTTTAAAAAGTCTATTTTGTCTTTGATATTTAAAGCAATAATGGTAGATGGTCTAACGAAACTGTAGCGATTTTATCAAAATACTTCAGCATTTTTTTTGGTGGTGTGTGTGTGTTGTGTGTGTGTGTGTGTGTGTGTGTGTGTGTTGTGTGTGTGTGTGTGTGTGTGTGTGTGTGTGTGTGTGTGTGTGTGTGTGTGTGTGTGTGTGTGTGTGTGTGTGTGTGTGTGTTGTGTTAGGGATTGTTCGTTTTTAAAAAAAAACTAAATGAGAAGATAGACAAAGGTGTGTATTTTTGTGTATATGGTAATTTTACATGGAGTCTGTTCTGTTGTTTTTTTCCAATCGTCATTAGTAAAATGATTTTAAATAGTATTCATCATCGGAATTGGAATGCAGCTGCCTCAATGATGGGCAAAACTGGTCACATACTCAACATCCACCATTGGTGAAGCACGGTGCTGTAGCGAATGAACAAGAAAATAGTATTGACGATTTTCTGAAGTAGATATTACAATAATAATCAGTATTGTCTGATAAACAGAAAAATGGTTTCATGATAACAAATATGGAACAACTTCTGAAAGAATACAACATGAATGATGAATGAATGAACAAATGAATTATCTCGATGATTGATTGATCAATGAAGAAGAAATGAATAAGTAAATGCTATGTATAATTGAATAGTTAATTGATTAATTCATGAACAAGAAAGCCAAAAGAACCTTACAAACAAAATAATAAAGGAAGGGATAGCTTGATGGACAGACTCAAAAGTTACAGATTGATAATGAAAACAAAGCAGCCAATATCAAAACAAAAATATGTAACCAACTACTCACGTTTCTTAACTATTGCGCAACCTGCATGCAGCACTTACATTAATTCTCCCTGTCTGGGTGAGAGAAAAAAGGTAGAGGTGTTCCAATAACCTATCCTTGCTGGAGAGCGAGGCGTCAGAGACCTCAGCTTCTCTAGGGTCCAGCATATTGAGGGCGGCACCCATCTCCTCTCCCTCGCTGCTTTACCTTCCCTGACCCTAAAAAGGTGCAGGCACCCATCTACAGTTGAGATGAACTGGGGGACTATACTGAAACCAAGGCTGCAAACGGTCACCCATCCACTTGGTGACCCCATTCAGTGCTGCTTGATTTTAGCTATGGGAAAGTGAGTGCTCTGACGACTGAGCTATCCTGTCCCTTAAGAAAAGCCTGTGGCTAAATTCCACCAAAACAAATCATACTAAACTAAAGAAAGAACAAGAGAAATCTGACAGGGTGGTACGATTTCTTTTCCCTGGTGGGTGCTGCACACAGTTCCGTAGGTTTTGATACTGTTTTTGACACAGGGAGTGAGGGAGGGGTGGGGCGACTTAGTATGCATAGGCAAGTATGAAAGTAGCCACTCTTATGCATGTACACGTTCATTTTTCCACAAAAGCACATATCTCTCTCTGTCTCTGTCTTGTCTCTGTCTCTTCTCTCTCATGTTAAGTGACATTGGAGTCGGAGTGTGTGTGTGTGTGTGTGTGTGTGTGTGTGTGTGTGTGTGTGTGTGTGTGTGTGTGTGTGTGTGTGTGTGTGTGTGTGTGTGTGTGTGTGTGTTGTGTGTGTGTGTTTTTTAAATAATAACTCACGAAATGAAATTAGAGGCGATAAGCTGTTTAATATTTAAAGAGCATCAAGCCCCTCAGTCCACTGCCATTATCTCACAAAGACACAAGACACTTAATGTGGTATATTGCTGATTTCATTATGTTCCCATCCTTAAGAGGAAGCAGGCAGGTAACACTGCTCCTGTCATATAAACAGATTGATTTTCAAACAGTAAGGTTGCTGCTCTTTTGGTATGCTACATTGTCCGGTGTATTGTTACAGTTATTATATTCATATATGTGACATAGTCAAATGTATGTCTCTGTAAGTTTTTTTTAAATATCATGTAACATCTGATATGATTATAGTTACTGTGTATTTTGTGTACACTTTGTACCATTGTGAGATGTATAGTTACTGCAAAAATCTCCTCTCTAGTATTAGTGCTGGGGAGAGGAGCAAGGGGCAGTTGTGAGGCCTTTGGCATTTTCTTTTAAAAAATCCTGGCTGCAAAATGCTTGTGCTACATGTTTACATCTGGTAAAGATTTACACCATAAATATTACGAAGGTCAGATATCTTTGCTCTAAACAAAGAAAACATATGTGCAGAAAGTGAGAGACCATAGATCAGTGTAGACATGATGAAATCAAGCAAAAGGGGGTGTACACAGATTCATCAGAGGTGTGATCTCTGCAGCTGAAATTGAGCAGCATCTCTGGGGAATGGACTGGCAGCAAGCCGTCTGTTTACTTCTCGTCTGCCTCCACTGTCAGGAAATTGGATGCTGTATGACTCTGCCTCTGGTCAGTGGGGGCACAGCGCTGTGTGTCCACAGTTCAGGGCAGTTCACACAGCAAAAACATCATGTGTAGTGTACTGGAGAGAGAGAGGAGAGAGAGAGAGAGAGAGAGAGAGAGAGAGAGAGAGAGAGAGAGAGAGAGAGAGAGAGAGAGAGAGAGACAGACAGACAGACAGACAGACAGACAGACAGACAGACAGACAGACAGACAGACAGACAGACAGACAGACAGAGACAGAGAGAGAACACTGAATACTGAACACTGAAATGGTTTAATGGTACCTTGGCCTTGGACCATGATACACCAGTGAGGGGGGCAGGGGTGTAAGCGTAATCCAAAATGAAAGCATATATAAATTTTACATATACTATGTCAGTGAAAGATTGAAAGCATGGATACATTTCACACATCCTATACAATGAAAAATCAAAGCATGGAAACACTTCATACATACTATAGCAAAGAAAAGTGAAAGCATTGTTAAATTTCACTTAAACTATTCATACCATGGCAGTGGAAAAATGAAAGCATGAATAAATTTCATGCCTGCTAAAGCAATGAAAAATGAACTCGCAACATATTTCACACATACTATAGCAATGCAAAATGAACTCACAGATAAATTTTAAATCTGCTATATCAATGAAAACTGAAAGTATGGATACATTCCGCACATGCTATAGCAATGGAAAATGGAAGCATCAATAAATTTCACACAAACTATGGGAGTGAAAAAATGAAAGCATGGATAAATTTCACACCTGCTATCCAACGAAAAAAGAAACCATTGATACATTTCATCGTTTGTCTAATTATTGGAGCATACATATATTTTATATCATGTACGCAAATCAGTTGGTCTATTTGTCGATAGCAATTGGCTCTCTGAATGTCTTGCTTCTTTTTGTGCTAATTTCTGCAAGAATATGATGTAGAAATGGTACAGCGAACCTTACCACTACCACAAAACATTAGTGTTTTAAACATGTCACTTTACTTAACCAAGATCCTACATTGCCAACACAACTCATCAGTGGTCCGGGAGGGTTAAGGAAATTAGGTCTATAAAACCCAGCAGAGACGTAGAAAAGTGGTGAACCCTGGTGGCATTGCGCGGATCTCCTACTGACACCAACAGTTTTTATTTTTTATTTATTCTTTTATATCGAGGATAAAAGAATAAGCAATCATGTGCTTTTTGGAGACACCTAACCCGACCTGACATACTTTAACAAAAGCAAACCGTACCATTACCACGAAACACCAATCCATTAGATACACTACATTTCTCAACAAAGCCATACCATACCACTACCACAGAACACCAATCTCTTAGGCCTGTTACAGTCATTCACAAAAGCAAACCATACCATTACCACAAAAATACCAATCCATTAGATACACTACATTTCCCAACTACGCCAAACCACACCACAGATCAGAACACCAATCTCTTCGGCCTGTTAAGTCCTTCACAACAGCAAACCATACCACCACTGCTACACAAAACAGCCCGCAGAGAGAGAGACAATACACAGGACCCACAGTGATGTCTGACAACCGTCCTCACTGCAGCAGACCTGACCCAGCAGCCCTGGGGACACAGTGTCAGCGGTCTGTCTGTTTACTTGTCGTCTGCTTACACTACCAGGAAATTGGATCCTGTGTGGGTTGTTGTTCTTGCCAATGGGGAAACACCTCGCTGTGTGTATACGGTTCAGGGCAGTTACCCCACAGAACATCTGTTATCAGTGTACTGAAAAAAAACAAGTCACTTTTAAGTGAAAAATGAGTCCTGCTCATAATACTTTAATGTAGAATCTATAGATGAAAAGATGAAAAAGAGGATAAAAAGAATTGGTAGGAAGAAAGGAATTGCAAAAAGTATGTAGAAAAAAGCCATTCTTATAGGGAAATAAATTCATTCACAGAGGAAAAATAATGGGTGGCGCTGCTCTTGTGGTGATGTGCTCTCCTCGCAGAAAGAACGCCTGATTTCACGCAGATCTCTGCCGTGACTTAAAGTGGTGTAAATGTAAATTAATGATGAACTCTGATGCTCCGATAAAGTCTCTGGTAAACCATGGATAGAAATAAATATGTAATTATAGTAACATAATGATAAAAACCCGACTGTGTTCAGCTTCATCTCTTTATTTTCAGCAAATGTTTGCTATATATATATATATATATATATATATATATATATATATATATATATATATATATATATATATATATATATATATATAGACAGACAGACAGACAGAAGATATGATAGATGGTGGATGGATGGATGGATGGATGATGATGAGATGGATAGGATAGGATGGGATGGATAGATGATGGATGGATGGATGGATGGATGGATGGATGGATGATATGGATGGATGGATGGATGGATGAATGGATGGTGTGGTGTGTGTGTGTTTGTAAAACTGATGATGTGAATGACTGAATATTTAATCTGCATGCTCATTGAAACCAAAAAAGTAATCTGATTAACTTTTCCCTTTTAGGGAATAGCAGTAAAGCTTTCAAGCAGCCAGTCTATGTCAAGTTGATCTTCTGCATAAAATTTGCAAGAAAAGTTAAGGCACTAGATAGTTCTGCACCCACTGACCTGAAGATCGTAAAAATCCTCACCCTGAATGCACCAGACGCCACCAACCACAGACCAATACCTTCTGGCCTCAGAGGATTAAGAATGCTAACTGCAGAGGTCACTTGACTTCTACAAAACAGAAAAACTCAGCACTTCAAAGCCACTGTTCTTAAAGCACCGCCAGCATGCAAAGGATGGAGAATCTTTTGTGGTATGAAAGCAACAAACCCAATGTGTAAGGGTAACCCTTTGATTCCTGTCTAAAATCTGAATCCCTCCCCCCCCCCCAGGCCTAGACAAGATTATGACTTGTGGTCTGGGTGCTAGTTTTTTTTGATGAGACAAGAAACCAGGTCTCTGTGTGGTGCATTTGCAGCAGGTAAAGGATTCTGTGTGCACAGAAGAGTTGTTGGTGACATTAGAAAAGGTAAACCACCAGGAAGTGAAATGTGATAAAAGGGTTTAACATTTTAACGTGTGTGAGAGATATTCTGCATGCGTTCACACTTGGGAACTCAGTTTATAGTCTCACATGCATAATTTTTAGGAGATTGGAGTCAGTAATGATGTTAACTCCAGTGTTAATTTCCTAAAACGGACACCACCATGGAGACTTGATTCTGGGCCATCAGATCACAAGTGCAATCCTGCACCCACTAGGTTATCTTGCCCCCGATTTTCAATGTGTGAATGTCACCTCTCCCTCATGTCACATAAGATCAGAAACCAAGGCTATGTTCACTGGCCCACAATGCATCAGTGGTAAAGACTTTCCCTGGAGAGATCAATTCGTTCACGATCTCATGGCTGCTTAGTAAAGCAAAAGAAAACTGACTTAACTTCTTCTCTAACTCTTTTTGGAGTGGTGAAGTGTGGCACTGCAACTTTTCAGACAGTGTGTCCAGGGATAAAGTGGAACAGGAAGATCTCACCACTGTCCAGGTAGCAGCAGAAATTATGTCGTTAAGCATACAAGCAGTAATAAATGATGGTAGGTTGTTAATGTGTGCATACATGTTTGTATGTATCTGAAGTTGGGACATTTATAAAAAAAAAAAGGGTAAGATAATTATTCTCATGAACCTATGCAGTTATTGGGAAGCAAGATCTCAGAAACTTCAGCTTCTCTAGGAACCACATCTGAGTCATTTAGGCATCTCTCTCTCCCTTTGCTCACTTACCCTTGCCTAAAAGGAAGGTACCCATTTACAGAATGGATGAAACTGGGGTACTGCACTGAAGCTAGTGCATATGAGAATTACACCTTCCACTTTACCACATGGATAGGGTAATCATTAAGAATCTTAAAAGGCTTGAAATTTCTGTGTTCATAAACCAATAAATTATCCTCAGGATTATCTCTCATCTCACAAACCAATATCCCTCCAGTTTTCTATAATCATCTATTATCATCCATCCACCATCATCCATCCATCCTCAATCCTCATCATCATGTATCATGTTTTTAATGCCCATTCTTAAGTTATAAGTGGTGGGTATGGGTATTCTTTTTCATGAGACATACATTAAATTTTAGATACAAAATGGTTATGACAATAATACAATATAAAAATAATATCATGATATTTACAATAGGAAACTGGAAATTGAAAGTGAGATATACCTTAGGGCTGTAAGTTACAGTGCTTAGTTTGCAAGAAACATAACACTATCTTTTGAAATGTACTGAAAACAAGCTTTCTCTGAAAATTGACTTCATCATCATCATCATCATCATCATCATCATCATCATCATCATCAATCATCATCATCATCAATCATCATCATCATCATCTCTGTCTTCTGTCTGTCTGTTGTCTGTCTGTCTGTCTGGCTTGTTGTGTGTTGTGTTGTTGTTGTTGTCTGTCTGTCTGTGTTGTATGTCTGTGTCTGTTGTCTGTCGTGTCTGTCTGTCTGTCTGTCTGTCTGTCTGTCTCCTGTCTGTCTCTCTGCTCTTCTCTCTTCCTCTCTTCTCTGTACCCACGTATGTTTTTGCTGTGTGTAACTGCCTGACTGTGCACACGCGCTGTGCCCCTCTGACAAGCTAGTCATACAGCATCATTTCCTGTCTCTCTCTCTCTCTCTCTCTCTCTCTCTCTCTCTCTCTCTCTCTCTCTCTCTCTCTCTCTCTCTCTCTCTCCAGTACACTACACAGGATGTTTTTGCTGTGTGAACTGCCCTGAACTGTTTATTGACACACAGCGGCTGTGCCCCCACTGACCAGAGGTAGAGTCATACAGCATCCAATTTCCTGACAGTGTGAGGCAGACGAGAAGTAAACAGACGGCTTGCTGCCAGTCATTCCCCAGAGAGGCTGCTCAATTTCAGCTGCAGAGATCACACTCTGATGAATCTGTGTACACCCTTTTGCTTGATTTCATCACATCGACACTGTTTTATGGTCTCTCACTTTCTGCACGTTTGTTATCTTTTGTTTATAACAAAGATTTTCGACCTTTATGATTTTTATGTATCTGTGTTTTCAATATTTATCTTGAAGTAGGAAATAATTGCAAAGTGCTTTGCAGGATGAAATAATATACTGCTTAATACACGAAAGTGGAGGCCAGAATTCCTGGACTTTTTGCAGAGGAAAAGCGACATTGTTTTACAGGCACCCAAGGCTTTAGCACCATGTTGAGTTGTGCAGTTGGCTCAGTATCTCCTCACACAACAACACACACACACACACACACACACACACACACCACACACACACACACACACACACACACACACACACACCACACACACACACACACAAACACACAGACACACAACACACAGACACAGACACAACACAGACACACACAACACACAGACCACATACACAACAACACACACACACATTATATATATATATTATCTATTATATATATATTGATACTAATCATACTATACTATACATACATACATACTCCATACATACCATCCATACATACAGACAGTCAGACAGACAGTACACACACATCACATTTACAGTCCTATCATCCATCTATCTCATCATCCTATCCTATCTATCCTATCATCTATCTATCTATCTATCTATCTATCTATCTATCTATCTATCTATCTATCTATCTATCTATCTATTTATCTATCTATCTGTTTGAGTGCAGTGAAGCACGTGTGGAATTTTGTAATGTTCTATGTATATCAATAACATCAAATAGTGTACAAAAATTTACAGGAACAGAATATTAACAGAAGAATTGACGTCATATTGCAACAATGATAACTGTAACAATATAATTGCTAACACTACATACCATCCAAAACCCTTATTGTTTGTAAACTGTTTATGCTCATTTTGTTCTGTTTCTTATATCGAGGATAGTGGAATAACACTCCTTGCATTTTACATCCAGTCCCCGTGTGTATTCAGTTTTGTAAATCTTGCCAATATTTTCCACTGGCACACAATGGCCTTCTCTTACGAAAAACGGAACAGGATTTAACGCTGTGCGCAAGATGTTCTGCATGCTTTTGCACACGGGACCACGGTTTATGGTCTTATCCAAAGGACTTTTTTTTTTTTTGGGGGGGGGGGGGGTCAGCACTGATGTTAACTCCAGGGAAAAAATCCCCTCGAACGGGAATCAAACTCGGGTGTCAAGCAGCGAGCGCAATGTTCTGACCACTAGGCTATCCTGTCCCCCCTTTGCATGGAACAAGGCATTGTCTGCTTGCCTGTGTCATCGTAATTATGTCTCAGACCACGGTGAAGTCAACAACATACCACAGTGCGTGAGATACAGCAGTGGACTTGGGGGGCTTGATGCTCTTCAAATATGAACAGTTTGTTCCCTCTATTACATTATCATCAGTTTTATTTCCAAACGCTCGCGCACACTCACACACACATACACACAAACACACAACACACACACACACACACACACACACACACACCACACACAACACAAACAATGCAAACACACAACACACACACACCTCACACACAGAGAAAAGTCATTCCAATGAGACTATAAACAGAGGTCCACTGTGCCAACACATGCAAAACATCTTGCACACACATTAAAACCCTTTCTCCTTTTTGGAGGAGAAGCCCATTGTGTGCCAGTGTGGAACGGATGACAAAGTTTACAAAACTGCATACACACGGGGACTGGATATAAAACACATGAATGCGTATTCTAATATCCTCGAAATAAAGATAGAAGAACAAGCAACACTACAAGTACATCGCGGGACGTTTGTGAGCATATTATATCCAGTGACTTCAATTCGAAGAGAGAGAGAGGAGAGAGAGAGAGAGAGAGAGAGAGAGAAGAGAGAGAGAGAGAGAGAGAGAGAGAATGAAATGCAATGACATGACATGACAATTATATGTGTAACTTTTCAACCATTCACAGGGACATGGGAGGACGGGCACAACTACATTTCAGATGAAAAGTGTATCATTTTTCGCCATATGGTCGCATATGGAATCCAGACTGGTATGATTTACATCAGATTCAGAATTTTTGCGTAACATTATCCCATTCAAAGGGCATACGAAACAAACTATAACATTAAGCAACAATCTGTACAGTTCATATTCTGTGATCGAGGCTCGTGCCTTCCAACACGTGAAACCAATCACATGTATCGTCAGTTGCTCAGAGAGAGAGAGAGAGAGAGAGAGAGAGAGAGAGAGAGAGAGAGAGGAGAGAGAGAGAGAGAGAGAGAAGAGAGAGACAGACAGAGGACAGACAGACAGACAGACAGACAGACAGACAGACAGACAGAGAGAGACAGAGATAGAGATAGAGCGAGAGAGAGAGAGAGAGAGAGAGGAGAGAGAGAAGAGAGAGCAGACGAGAGAGAGACAGAGACAGAGAGACAGAGACAGAGAGACAGAGACAGAGAACAGAGAGAGAGAATCTTGGCCTGAACTTATACAATTATTGCTACAACATTCTGAGACAAAAAGGGACTTAAAAAAATTAAAAGACATTTTGAAATCATGAATTCATTTTTAGCATAGCACCTGCATTCCCTTCTTGCTGCTCCCACGTTCACGTAAACGGAGGTCCCATTGCCATTGGAGACAGACATCACGAAAACCAGTTCGCCAGACGCCACACCCTTACACCAAAATACATTCCTTGAGAAGCTTCTCTACGAACAAACATTTCTAATACGTAAATACACACTACTTCTGTAATCATATACAAACATCCTGTCTTCAATTTCACTCTTACACAGAAAGAGTCTTCAGTGGTTGGGTTTCTGTTTCTGTTTCAGTCCTTTGTCTTGCAAAGCTGTCTGGTTTGTTTCTTTGTTTTCAGGCATTTTTGTCTTTGTTTGTCGATGTTATTTGTCACCCAGTTGGTGTCTTAAAGTAAAACGCCTTGATAGGAAAACAGAGCAGTCAAGACAAGTATAATTTAGAAAAAATGGCCTTTTTCTGTAGGTTGGATTGTTGGTGTGAAATTACTGATATCTGTCCACACTCTTTTAGATGAAGCAAAAGAAAAGAAACATTTTTTTTTCAATAAATGCAACATAACCAGGATTCTATTTCAATAGACATGTTTTTAGGAACGTGAACCATGTATTGTATGCTACTTTTAGATGTGGAAGAATAGAACCACAGATCATTTTATTTTCTTATTGCCATCTGTCTTCCTACCTACCTTCCTACCCTCTGTCTGTCTGTCTGTCTGTCTGTCTCTGTCTGTCTGTCTGTCTCTCTGTTCTTCTGTCTGTCTGTCTTCTGTCTTTCTGTCTGTCTGTCTGTCTCTCTACATATATATATATATATATATATATATATATATATATATATATATATATATATATATATATATCATATAGGGGATGGGGGGGGGGTGGTGTAAAATGCCTGTCCTTTTTTGGGAGGGGGGGGGTGTGTGTGTTAAAGCTGTGACTTACTATGCATTTTTTCAGTAATATATTTTGTTTTAGTGGCAGAAAAGGAACATTGCAATGAATTGTATCAAAAGCAAGGGTGATAAAGCACTTACACAAGTTAACCTGCATTAAACACGAACACACATTTTTCTCAGCTATCTAATGTGAAAAGGTAATGTCGATCTCAGAGACCAGTGCTACCATCATAGAGAAACCAATACTGTGTAGCGTTTATGCACAGAACTCAATGCAACTCTGTCTGTTGTGTGAAGGAAAGGTGTGAACTGGTAGAAGACTTGTGCCACCATCACAGGGAAGTCCATACCGTTATGGATCAGTTTAGCATTTATGCACAGCTAGCACTCTATACACGGGGACATTGTGTCAGGACAAACATTCAGATGGCTTGCTGTCTGTCTGGGTGATGGAGCATCATGCATGATTCATTAGCAATACTCGAGCCAGTTCCTATATCAGTTCAAGTGCAAGAGAAACCATCACTAATGCCACACTGTATCTCCCAAAGAGTGACATTTTCTGAGCCACTCAATCACTCAACTCTTGTGGCTTCCCCACTTGTGGCTTAATTCCTCTTGGCAAACTATGATGAGAAAATAGATGTCTCTCAGTCATCACACCTGGGAAACACCATGAGGAAAGTTTATGGTTATGTTGTTTTTGCTTCACTACCTTGCCATTTAGAAGGTGATATTCTGACTTCTGAAGATTCTTTTTTCCATTTTATCTATTCTTTTATTGATTTATTTATCTATCTATTTATAAGTTTGGTATTCTTTTATTTTAAATAAAATGGAATAAGCACTTGTTTGCTTTTTGAATCCAGTCCCTGTTTACATGTAGTTTTGTTAATTTTGTCATCTGTCCCCACTGGCATACAACCGTATATTCTTCCAAAAAGGGAACAGGTTTTAAAGTGTGCATAAGATGCTATGTACAAATTCGCACAAAGGATCTTAATTTATAGTCTCACTTGAAGGAACTTTTGGGGAAGTGGATTTGGCACTGGTGTCATCACAAGGCCAGAGGAAAAGTGCCTTTGAATAGGACTTGAACACAAGTCAGCAGATCTCAAGTGGCACCAGGCTATCCCATCCCTACTATTTTAAAGGATAGTGCATCTTATTTATGCTAACAGTTTGTCAGGAATGAAACAAAAATCTAAACATATTACTTCAAAGCATAACAGTTTTCAAAAGTAGGCCATGGCACTTTCCTCACATCAACAACAGACAAAGCTTTCAGCCCAGACCAGAAAGCCATTATAGGACAGTGGAATATTCTCCTGTACTATCAGAGTGTCTCTCTGTCTGTCCCAGTGGAAAACAAATGGTATGCATCATGTATGACCTCAATCAGTGCACACATGTCTCCCATGCCTGTCAAGGGCTTCAACAAACATTGCAGGGAAAACGTGGGCAGTGTCACGTTGCACGTGCACATCAGTGGTTTGTGGCCTGTGCTGTGTGAGTGAAGGCCACGTTTTTCTGCTGGCGTCTTCCTTCACCAGTGTACTGTTCCTTTGGGAGGAAGGTGAGAATGGGTTTGACACTGCCCACACTTTGTTTACCTCTGTTCTCTGTCCGTTTGTCTGTCTGTTTGTCTCTGTGTCTATCTATGTCTGTTTGTCTCTCTTTTTGTTTTCTCTCTGTATGCTTCTCTCTCTTTATTTCTCTCTCTCTCTCTTTTTCTCTCTTGTTTGCTTTGTCTTTGTCGTCTTCTCTGTCTGTCTCTTCCTTTGTCTGTCTTCTTCTCTTCTCTCTCTCTCTCTCTCCTCTCTTC
>CM060319.1:67753251-67785751 GCA_030674155.1 Stramonita haemastoma | reverse complement strand
CTAGCATCATACATAATACAAACAAATAGATACATACATACATACATAATAGCATAACATACATAATAATACATAATACATAGATAGCAAACCGTAAGATGCATGGATAAACAATACATGATGAACAAATAAGCATGGTGTAGCTAGTAAGTAATAGATAGTAGATAGGTAGTAATAAATAGATAAGATAGACAGAAATAGATAGATAGATAGATAGATAGATAGATATAGATAGATAGATGGATGAGGATAGAAGATAGATAGATAGATAATAGATGATAGAGGATAGATGATGAGACGGATAGAGGAGACGACGGAAGAGCAGGTATAGACAGATAGACAGACAGACAGATCAGACAGGAATCCCCATGACTAATAGTATATTATCCATCATTTATAATAAAACAGTGCCACAAGTCTCCCATGTCTGTCCCAGCTTCATCAAACATTGCAGGGAATAAGTGGGCAGTGTCACGTTGCACAGTGCACATCAGTGTTTGTGGCCTGTGCTGTGTGTGTGAGGGCCACACGTTTTTTTTCTGCTGGTGTCTTCCTTCGCCAGTGTACTGTTCCTTTGGGAGGAAGGTGAGAATGGGTTTGACACTGCCCACACTTTGTTCACCTCTGTGTGTGTGTGTGTGTGTGTGTGTGTGTGTGTGTGTGTGTGTGTCTGTCTGTCTGTCTGTCTGTCTCTTTCTTTCTTCTCTCTCTCTCTCTCTCTTCTCTCTCTCTCTCTCTCTCTCTCTCTCTCTCTCTCTCTCTTCCTCTCTCTCTCTCTCTCTCTCTCTCTCTCTCTCTCTCTCTCTCTCCCCGTGTGCGAACGCACGCAGAACATCTTGCACACACGTTAAATCTGTTCCGCTATCCGTAAGAGTAGGCAATCGTGTGCGGTGGAACAGATGACATTTACAATACTGCATACACATGGGGACTGGATGAAAAAAAGCACAAGATTGCTTATCCATATCCTCGATGTAACTGACTCTCTCTAATGAAATCAAATGTCTTCCTCCCACACTTTTTCACTCTTTTCTTTCTCTCTCTCTCATCTCACCATCTACACCACATCACCTCACACACACATCACTACCACCCACACCCCCACTCACCACACACACACCAGCTTTGTCTAGACCTTGGCAACACAGAACTGTGAACCCATACATGCAAATTTATTGTATGCACAGAACAAAGTGCTGACTGAAACCTCATTCCACTCTCCTACCCTTCAAATTATTGTGGCCAAAGAGCCATGTGCATTAAACAATTTCAGAGTTCATAGTGCAGCTCTCTCTCTGTGTCTCAGACCTCTTTCTCTCATAATCAAATTATATGTTATGATGTTCATTCTACCTTCTCAAGAAGAAGCAGTGACCTTACAGGTATACATCATCTAAATCTAAATCCTTTTTTCACTGGCTTTCTGTTTTCTTGTCCAAACTTGTCTGTCTCCTCTCTTTCCCATTTTTTTCTTGTTGAGTATGTGTCTGTTCCTTACTTTTATTATCAGTTTTGTTTTTGAGTCTGTCAATAATGGAGGAAAAGACAAGAGAGAGAGAGAGAGAGAGAGAGAGAGAGAGGAGAGAGAGAGAGAGAGAGAGGAGAGAGAGAGAGGAGGAGACGACGACAGACAGAAGACGACAGAAGACAGAGACAGAGACAAGAAAAGAGAGAGAGAAGAAGAGAGAGAGAGAGAGGAGAGAGAGAGAGGAGGAGAGAGAGAGAAGCAATGAACAATGAACAATGAACAAGATTTATTCTTCAGGCCACAAGACAGACAGACAGACAGACAGACAGACAGAGACAGAGACAGAGAGGTCTTCATACGTGCCTGTTTGTGTGCGTGCATGTGTGCGTGCGTGCTTGTGTGTGTGGTGTATCAAATTCAAGGCTGTCATGAAGCTACTTAGCATGCTTTAGCCCGAGGGTCATCTAACAGTGATCAGATCTTGGTGTTCCCATCACATAGGTGGTTGACATCTACAGAAAACATTAGGGGTAAGGGTTCACATTTCACTTCACTCTTTCAATGTTCTGCTTTTACAAAATCAGGAGAGACGGGGTAGTTTGGTGGTTAGAGAGTTTGCACGTTGCGTTCACAAACTGAGGGCGTGGGTTTGAGCCCAGGTTTATGCAATGAACGAAACACCTGTTTATGGGGATTTTGGGGGGGGATTTTTGTTTCTTCAGCGTATGCCAACTATCCCAAAAGTCCTTTGAAGGAGACTATAAACCAAGGTTTCATGTGTGAATACACTCAAACATCTTGTGCACACGTCCAAAGCTGTTCCGCTTCCCGGAAGTATATGCTGGTTGGAGCAGATGACAAAATTTACAAGAACTGCAAGCGCATGGGAACTGGATGTAAAGGAAAAGCACTACGATTGCCTATTCCATCATTCTCGAAGTTAAGTTAAAGTCAAAGTCTGTCTCGAGCCTAAGGCTCATCAGGCCGGGGCTTATCCCGGTTTCTGTGGCGTTAAGCGACTGAGAGTCATAGACTCCCCCCTGGATAGGACGCCAGTCTATCGCAGGGTTAACCCCCAACACAAGGTTGGTACCCCTTTTACACCTGGGTGGGGTGAGAAAATAGCCGTTGTGCCTTTTCCAAGGGCACAACGCCATAGCCGAAAGCTGGGATCAAACCCGCAACCTTTAGATTACGAGTCCAACGCCCTAACCACTAGACTACAGTGGCGGCTTATCATTCTCGATAATAAAGAATACATAGATGAAACAAACCACCATACAATCAATAATTTTCTACCACATCTTTACATTCACGAGACTCTGCCAAAATCGGAACCCTCGACATCCTGGATCCATGAGATTGGAGTCAAATGGTACTCAGCTATAGCGTCTTTTCATTCTCTTTTCCCTGCGTTCCCTTAATGGGTGGGGTGCGCAGTGCCAGGTCTCCTACTGTGTTTGAAACTCTGCAGGAGGTCTGCCTGCTGGCCTCAGGCAATACTACCTGACATCAGGGCATGCAGCTCAGCTTATGTATAATGGGTGTGCTCGAGTTTCCGTAACCCACAGGACTCTGACATGAATTTTGTAATATGTAACTACTACTACTACTACTACTACTACTACTACTACTACTACTACTACTACTACTACTACTACTACTACTACTACTACTACTACTACTACTACTACTACTACCTTCCAGTACAGTAATTATTTATTTTTTAAACCATACACTTATGTCAAAGAATCACTAAACAGATGTTCGTTTCTAGGGACAAGAATGTCAGTGCATTTTTTTTTGGTTTTGAATATGTATTTCGTGTCTTGCTTAAGTCTCCCAATATGGGCATGCCAGAGGCCGATGAATATGAATTATACATCCCCACCTTCTGGAAATTCTGTACTAGAACTTCCCTCTTTTCTTTCCCTCTCTCTTTGTTTTTGCCTTGTTCTTTTTTTTCCTGTCACCTCCTTCTTGTCTATTTTCTTCCTTCTTGGTCCATTCTCCTGCCTTTATTCCAACAACTTATTCCAACTTAGAATATAGCATTTTCTCCTACGCTGAAGCAGGAAGCGTTGGGCCTGACTTGTTAGGAGCTGAACGGTAGTACAGCTTTTTTTTTTGCTCTTATGACAGACAACAGTAGATTTCTGTCTGAGTGTTTGACGAAAAAGCAAAAGAAAGTCTAATATTATTAAGAGTGAACACGCTTTAAACAAAGCAACAAAACAATACAAAAACAACGACATCAACGATAGAATGACTGTACAAGTCATCAACAAAGTTGGCACACGAGATCTCTAGGTCTGTCACAGTTTTGCAGTGTTTATCATTATAGGCATCCTTCAGTCTCGGAATATTATGGAGTTGCTTTCTAGGCTCTAGAGCGCAAATCCTGGGTAAATATGGGGGCAAGCTGTTACCCATGCAGCAGACCCCCCCTATCCAACTCGCTAGAAGGTCCATTGGAAAGGCAATGCCGATACAGTGGTTGCAGTGCTGTTGCAGGAGCCGCCGGAACGTTGCCATATATAACCCCAAACAGCCCTAGGGACTCCAACTTCCCGAATTTTCCTCAATGATGGTGTTTAAACACGACACCCATGTGATGCTGGTTTTAATTTTTTTTTTGTCATTTGCTCCTGCCAGCACACAATGGCCTGCTCTTTCGAAAGGCGGAACGGATTTTGAACGTGTTGCAAGATTTTCTGCGTGCGTTCGCACATGGAGCTTCGGTTTATAGTCTCATTTGAAGGACTTCAGTGTTAGTGTCAGTGTTACATAGAGGGAAAAACCCAACATAGACACTGTCACAGAGCACGTGCATATCGGAGTTATGTCCTCGTCTGGTGTGGCCGTGTTTTTATTTTCCGTTCTATTGCTGCTGCCCTTCACCCCATTGATTTTCCCTCTGGGGGAAGAGAGGGTGAGAATGGACTTGACACTCGCCAAGAGCTTTGTTTTACTCTCCTCCTGTCTGTTTGTCTGTTTGTTTGTCTGTGTGTGTCTCTCTCTGTTTTGACTGTCTCGTGTGTGTGTGTGTGTGTGTGGTGTGTGTGTGTGTGTGTGTGTGTGTTGTGTGTGTGTGTGTGTGTGTGTGTGTGTGTGTGTGTGTGTGTGTTTGTGTGTGTGTGTGTGAGTAAGTGTGTGTTGTGTGTGCGTTGATGTGTGTGTGTTGTACGTGTGTGTGTGTGTGTGTGTGTGTGTGTGTGTGTGTGTGTGTGTGGTGTGTGTGTGTGTGTGTGTGTGTGTGTGTGTGTGGTGTGTGTGAGTAAGTGGTGTGTGTGTGTGTGGTGTGTGTGGTGTGGTGTGGTGTTTGTCTAGCTTGTCTGTTTCTGTGTGTTTTGTCTAGCTTGTCTGTTTGTCTCTCTGTGTGTCTGCGTGTCTGCCTGCCTGTCTGTTCTCTGTCCTCTGTCTATGTGTCTTTCTGTCTCTGTCTCTCTATCTCTTCTGTCTATGGATGAAAAAAGTCTTGTTTACTTGTTCTTTCATCATCAGAAAATAACATTTTGTTCGTTTGTTTATTCATTCATTCTTGCTGTCTTTATGTCTGTCTGGTTGTCTGTATCTATCTATACCTGTCTTTCTGTCACTGCCTGTCTGCCTCGCTCTGCCTCTCCCTCCCCCTTTCTATCTCCCTCCACCCCCTCCCTCATGTATCAAACTACCCTGTCTTCATATGTAGTGATAAGTGCGTTATTTAATTTTTATTTTATCTTCTTCATTCTTTTTTTCAAAGAATAATGGAATAAGCATTCATTTGCTTTTTGATATGCAGTCCCCATGTGTATATGGGTTTGTAAATGTTGTCATCTGTTACTCACCAGCACACAATGGCTTTTTCGTCCGAAAAGCGTGCTCGTATAAAGGAAACTGTTTAAAAATAGATATAGATTACAGGAGAATCTAGTAATGAGATTAAGCACACTAGGAAATAAAAGGGAGGAGTTCCGGAACCTCTTGGGAATGCCAGCAAATTTAGGATGCCATGTATGGGTGCTGAGGTAGTGAAAACTGCATAACCATTAAGGACATGATGTCCTGTAGGGACAAACTTCATTTTTTTGTGCTAGTAATTGTGGTTGTAATTTTGGTGTGTGTGTGTGTGCTGTGTGCGTGCTGTGCGCGCGCTGGTGTGTGTGTGTGTGTGTGTGTGTGTGTGTGTGTGTGTGTGGTGTGTGGTGTGTGTGTTGTGTGTGTGTATGTGTGTGTTCAAATTTAGTAATATCAGATGGATGAGATGACAGACAGACAGACAGACAGACAGACAGACAGACAAACAGATAGATAGATAGATAGATAGATAGATATAGATGTAGATAGATAGATAGATGAAGATAGAGATAGATAGATAGATGAAGAGAAGAAGAGTAGATAGAGATAGGAGAAGAAGAATAGACAGACAGAGAAGAGAGAGAGAGAGAGACAGAGAGAGACAGAGAGACAGAGAGACAGAGAAAAAAAGGAGGTATTTATTGTATGTAATTGTATTGTATTGTATTGTATTGTATTGTATTGTATTGTATTGTATTGTGTTGTATTGTATTGTATTGTATTGTATTGTGGTGTGGTGTATTGCAATACTCTTTACTACTCTTTACTATGTTTTTTACATGACGTTTGAGCTGCTCTACCCAGGGGAGTACGTTACCGCATAAAGCTGCACTTCCACAGTTCATGATCTTATCTGATTCGTGTTTATGAGAGAGGCTTCCTTCTACAGACCTTTGCCACGGACAATTCTCATTAGGGTGTATGTAATAATCTCAAGGTTCCCCCATGGAGATACCTGGGGCCTGTTAGTAGAAATAACATCCCCATCTTCTGGAAATGTGTACTAGGAATCCCCTATTTTCTATAGATCTCTGTGTTTCTACCTAGTTCCTTTTTTTCGTGTCACATCCTTCCTGTTTTTTTTTCTGCCTTCTTGGTCATTTCTCCTGCCTTTTTTTTTTAAACCCCAGAAGGATTTAAATGAAAACGATTCTCTCCCACACCGAAGTGAGATGCGCTGGGCCTGCTGTCCGTCAGAAACATAAAAAAACGGCGACACAACACATTTTTCGTTTATATGACAGGCAAGCATAGTTGTTGTCTGAGTGTTCAAAGAAGAAGAAGAAGAAGAAGAAGAAGAAGAAGAAGAAGAAGAAGAAGAAGAAGAAAGAAGAGAAGAAGAAGAAGAAGAAGAAGAAGAAGAACAACAACAACAACAACAACAACAACAACAACAACAACCAACAACAAAAGTCTCACACTAATTCCCAGCTTAGATGTGCAGGACATTATTTTATATTCGGTGTCATCCCCCAGTCACTATCACAACCACCTCCACCTGGTAATTAAGCTGGGAACGCACACAAGACAACGACAACAACAACAAACAACAACAACAACAACAAACAACAACAACACAACAGGCAAAGCATTAACATATCGTACTAGATCTAACACATAACAGACCGCTTTTGTCTTGATATCCTAAAATACACCACCAACGCAGTGATTTGCACACGCACTCTTTAACCTACTCTTCCTATGGAAAGAATCGATTTGAAAATGTCTTCTGCCAGGACATTTGTGAAACTAGACTGATGAAATTTAAAAAAAACCCACTGTTTTCATCTGGAGAAAAAAAAATCATTGATTTGTTTATCCAGGAAAATTAGAAAATGGAAAACAGAGTGTAAATTACTTTGGCAAAGTTGGATTGTTACAACGTATGATGCTTACATGCATGCACGCACGCGTACACGAGCACACAGACACAGTCACACACACACACACACACACACACACACACACACACACACACACACACACACACACACACTACAACACAACATCATATATATATATATATATATATATATATATATATATATTATATGTCTCTCTCTATATATACTATATAATTACATAAATAATTTAATCTAAACGTCAAACATATACTGTAAAAGAAGACAACCTTGTAACGCTGTGTATGTGTGTGCGCGCGCGTGGGTGCGGGCGTGTGCGTGTGCGTGTGTGTGGTGTGTGTGTGTGTGTGTGTGTGTGTGTGTGTGTGTGTATGTGTGTGTGTGTGTGTGTGTGTGTGTGTGTGTGTGTGTGTGTGTGTGTGTGTGTGTGTGTGTGTGTGTGTGTGCCTGCGTGTATTTGTGTGCCTATATGTTTACACGCGTACGTTCTTAAATATGCTGTGTGTGTGTGTTTGTGTATGTCTGTGTGTATGTGTGTGTGTGTGTGTGTGTGTGTGTGTGTGGAGAGAGAGAGAGAGAGAGAGAGAGAGAGAGAGAGAGAGGAGAGAGAGAGAGAGAGGAGAGAGAGAGAGAGAGAGAGAGGAGAGAGAGAGAGAGAGAGAGAGAGAGAGATTGTTTGCAAGGGTATGTTCCTGAATATTCTGTGTGTGTGTGTGTGTGTGTGTGTGTGTGTGTGTGTGTGTGTGTGTGGTGTGAGTGGTGTGTGTGTGGTGAGTGTGGTGTGTGTGAGTGAGTGTGTGTGTGTGTGTGTGTGTTGTGCATTGTGTTTGCGTGTGTATGCGCGCGCGGTGTGTGGGTGTATGTTGCATTGTGTATGCACATGCGAGAGCATATGTGTGTATGTGGGTGTGTGTTGCGTGCATTTTAGTGTGTGTGTGTGTGTGTGTTCCACCCACCCATCCCACCTGGATGGACAGGCCTTGGGTAGAACGACCTACCAGAGAGGGCGAGAAACCCTGGGGAGTGGAGGAAGCTGGTTGCAAGATCCTCAGTTGTGCTCCCACGGTCCACGGACTACGGGACAGGTGAGGTGAGGTGAGGTGAGGTGAGATGCGTGTGTGTGTGTGTGTGGTAGTGTGTGTGTGTGTTGTGTGTGTGTGTGTGTGTGTGTGTGTGTTGTTTGTGTGTGTGTGTGTTTTGTTGGTGTTTGTGTGTGGTGTGTGTGTTTTGTGTGTATGCGCGGTGCTTTAGTGTGCGTGTTGTGCATGTGTGTGTGCCTGCGTTAGTGTGTGGTGTTTGTGTGTGTGTGTGTGCGCGCGCGCGGTGTTTTAGTGTGCGTGTATGTGCAGGGTGTGTGTGTGCGTGCGTTTAGTGTGTTTGTGTGCGCGCGCGCATGTGCGTTTTAGTGTTTGTGTGTGGATGTGTGTGTGTTATTTCCGATAATGTAATTATACGCCACAAGGTGTTCAATATTTGAAGAGGCACAGCCACATGTAATTATCACGTGTGAGGGAGACACGCACTATGGCGTGCTCAGCTTAGTCTGTCTGGCACCACGAATAATACACATACTGGCGCTAAAGTTACATTTGTCTCGTGCATCATTTATTCATTTATTTATCGGTTACTTATTTATAATCTATCTCCGTAAGAATGCCAGAGGCCCTGAAGAGTGTAGATAGCATCCTCACTTTCTCGAAATTCTGTACTAGGAATTTCCTTCTTATCTCTACTCTATTTTTGTTTCTGCGTTTTTACTTGTCTTCCTGTCGCAACCGTTTTGTTCTATTTTCTGCTGTCTTGGTCCACAGTGTGGTCAGTTGTTCCTTAATTATGCAGTAGTACGTACCTGCTGTGAGTTCAATTAAGCAGTCCTTTGACCATGATGGTCGTTGGGCGGGGTTGGGGGAAGGACACAAGGGACCATTGTTTAGCAGTTTTCCACAGACTGGTCTGTCTTCAGCCTTTTATTTCTGCAGCGACACAGCCATGTCAAGGCCGGTGCAGTCTGAACTAGCATATAGAGAAAGCCACTGACTAAATTCCCTTGCTGATGAAAATACAGAGTTTAGATAGGGATACATGTTATGTCACTTTTTGAGTTGAAGGAAATATAAAATCTCTTTGACGAACTGCCTTTCATCTATTTCCAAATTTGAAAGGTTTAGACAGGAACTCGTAACAGGCATGAAAGCAGAGAATTTTGCATTATTATGAAATAAAACAAATGACCATTGACTCAGATATCTTGGGGTTTTTTTTCAGCATAAAGGTAGATGAATATGGAGATGATAGGTTACAATCCACAAAAAGGAAACTCCTGATTTTGATGAAAGTCAAAAATATTGTTTATTTACCTTGTGGTCATATTGCCATTAATATCATCACATCACCACCACCATCACCATCACCACCACCACCACCACTGTCAGTCACCACCACCGCCACCATAATCATCACTGTTTATCTGTTTGTTTTTCCATCTAGCTGGCTCATCTTCCTTTCCGTCCTAGCTTTAACATATTTGTGTGAGTATGTGTTTTTTTTTCTTCTTTTGTTTTTCCTAATATCTCTTGCACTTTATTATCTTTTATATCCTTTGTGTGAATATCTTGCTTGCTTTTTTTATATGTCTGTGAAAAACCGCATTTCATAATATACAGCAATGTACAACATGATGAAACTGAATAAAAATGGTTTTAAAAAATAATTCACCATCATGATCATTATCATCACCACCATCATCATCAGAATCATCATAGTCATTATCATCAACTTCACATCATCTGTTGTTGTTTTTGTCATCATCATCACAGAAGTTTAAGCATAGCAGCAGCAAGACAGCAGCAGCAGCCAGCAGCAGCAGCAAGAGCAGCAGCAGCAGCAGCAGCAGCAGCAGCAGCAGCAGCAGCAGCAGCAAGAACAGCAGCAGCAGCAGTAGCAGCAGCAGCAGCAGCAAGAGCAGCAACATCAACAGCAACAACGACACTAACTACATCCAAAACAACATGAGCAACAAAAAAGCAACAAACACAACAGCAACAGCAAACATCAACAACAATTCTTTTTCAATCTGGAAAGACATCACCATCACAAACATGTCACCACCATACAAGACACTACTACCAAGTCATACAGCTCCACCTACCTCCCTCCCCCCCCGACACACACACACACACACACACACACACACACACACACACACACACACACACACACAACACAAACACACACACACACACACACACACACACACACACACACACACACACACACACACACACACACCATAGAAACGCGTCTATTCAGCATTCACAATGGAATCTCCCCCGATCTCTACTGATCAGGTTAAGGCATAACACTCCTGTCCATCCCTGCACTCTCTGGGAAGCTGCGGTCTGTATGGTGGCTAATACATTCTGATCACCAACTGTCTGTCTCTCTCTGCGTTAAGTGGTCATGCATCATTCATCCACAGTCTCCTGGCCAGTCCTGTCCTCTCTTGTCTGTCCAAGTGTTATCAAAGTTGCAGAGGGAATAGCACCAGCTAGCTACTTTGGCGTGGTACGTGTGCACACGTTAGTGTTATAGTTTTTGTTAGTTAGGTACATGGTTGCGTTTATTTTGCAGGGGGTACTTGCTTTGTAGATTGGCAGGGAGAGAGGGAGGGAGGGAAGGAGGGAGGGGGAAATATATATATATATATATATATATATATATATATATATATATAGAGAGAGAGAGAGAGAGAGAGAGAAGAGAGAGAGAGAGAGAGAGAGAGAGAGAGAGAGAGAGAGAGAGAGACAGACAGACAGACAGACAGACAGACAGACAGACAGACAGACAGACAGATAGACAGACAGACAGACAGAAACAGACAGACAGACAGACAGACAGACAGAAACAGACAGAGAGACAGACAGACAGACAGAGACAGACAGACAGAGACAGACAGAGACAGACAGACAGAGACAGACAGAGATAGACAGAGACAGACAGAGACAGAGAGGGTGGTGGTGGCAAAAACAGATAAGAACGTATTCGAGATGAAGAATGAATACATAAGGGGATAGATCACAAATGTTATCATGGGAACGGTTTTTTTGTGTGTGTTAATTTTCATTCCTCCACGATAGCTCCAAGGTTCACTGATGGTGAGACTTTGTGTACAAACCGTATTTTGCCCAACATGAAGGTAGCCACATTCAGACTTCAGGGATGTTTGCTGGTCATGTTTGTGTTTCTGTAACCCGTTGAATGTTGACATGAATCACGGGATCTTTAAAGTGCATATTTAATCTTCTGCATGTGTATATACTCAAAGGGAATGAATACACTGACAGACCTGCACTTAAAGTTGACCTGATAGATCGTAAAAACTCCCACCAGATGCTGCTTAGATTTGAACCAAGACCTTCATGAACCCATGAGATTGAGGTTGAACAGTCATAACCACTTGGCTTTAGTGCTTTAGTCTTAATCAAATGGATTTATCTTTTACAGTTTCAACATTTACAAAACGGCATGCAGGGCTGGGTGTAAAAAAAACCAAACACCCCAAAAGTATGCTTATTCACTATCCTCAAAAAGGTTTAAAAAAAACCCATAGGAACAATTCTCTGAAATGGACACTTCAGCTGACGCTTTAACCCCACCCTCAGGGTACCACCATCAGGTCACAAATATAATGTTCTAACCACTAGGCTATCCTGTCCCTTGTGCATACACTCCCTGCACCAGAAGACCAGAAGAGATAGGGAAAATCCCGGCGCCATTACTGATCCATCTGACAATCATGTATACCCACACCTCTGTCAACAAAGCCTGTTCCCTCACACAGCCAACTGATTCTAATTTGCCCTGATTTATGCCTGTGGCAACAGTGCATGCATGATGTATCAGCGGACATCTTGTGCACACACAATCCTCAGGGCTTGTTTCAGCATCACTCGTGCCAGAGAAGACTGTGCCAAAGTCAGGTTGCACGTGTTCATGTTTCAGGAATATTGCCAAAATCAGGTTGCGCGTGTTCATGTTTGAAAATCACCGTCAAATTTAGGTTTCGCGTTTTAATGCTTTGGGAACTTTGCCAAATTCAAATTGCATGTGTCAATGTTTTAGGTATGAGGACTATTGCCAAATTCAGGTTGCATATTATGTTACGTTTCAGAATTATTGTCAAATTCAGGTTGCACGCAGGAATATTACTGAATTTGGTTTCACGTTTTCATGTTTCAGAAATATTATGAAATTCAGATTGCACATGTTCATTTTCAGAAAAAATGCCAAAATTGTGTTGCCCATGTCGATGTTTCAAAAACAATACAAAATTCAGGCTATGCGTGGTAATGTTATTAGGACATTTTCCAAACTCACGTTACAAAATGTCAATGTTTTAGAACCATTGCCAAATTTAGGATGCACGTGTTAGTGTTTCAGCAATATTGTCAAATTCAGGTTGCACGTGTTTGTGTTTCAGGAATATTGCCAAAGTCAGATTGCCTTGTTAGTTATTGATTTAAGCAGCATACCTCACCCTAAAATGAAGCGTGATTTAACCCCTTATGTCAGAATGCAGCTACCTTAATAGTGCACAAAAAGACTGTCACATATTTAAAAAAAATCTCACTAGGGTAAACCTCAGAGTTCTAGCTGAGGGATGAAAACAAAGAGGAAGAATTACAGTTTTGCTTTAAAATGTTATCTTGAGGCTGTCTTCAGCTACAACCAGCTCTGAGCCTAAGAACCTGTATTCTCCATTAAAAAGAAAAACAGGTGTCCTGGATTCAGAGTATGGCCACCTATATACTTCAAAACAGTCATATATGCAAACTTCTTACACTGTGTACTTACAGTCTCATAGTGATTCCCACCTGTGCTGAGAAAGACAAAATTCATAACTCCAGATGACCTGACTCCACCCAGAGGGATATCGGTTAAGCTGGGGAACGTCCAAAAGGTCACTGAACCGAACGACTACGTTATTAGTTGGCAGCATTCATCAGTAAGCAGCACAGTTGTTTTACAGCCCCATCAGCGTCACCAGGGAGTAGGATTACGTGTTCTTGTCGCAGGATGACAGCATGATTGGCTGGTTGTCAAGATCGTTTCACCAAGTGTGATCAAAGTTTCATGCTGTAGGGACTACTGCTGCTGTCCCTGAAGGTCGTAATGAGTGTTCTATAGGGACTCAGGGCATCAGTGTATTCTGTTTGATGGTCTGTTCATTTTATTGGGTGGAGAAAGAACTCCAGAGAGAGTCTTTGTGGGCTGGTCACTTTATGGGTTGAAGATAACTTGTGTCTGTAAGTTAGTGAAGTACTGTGTCAGTGGGCTCATTAGCCATATAGATAGTCATCATCGTCAGTCAGTCATCAAGTCAGTCCGTCCGTCCGTCCGTCCGTCAGTCAGTCAGTCAGTCAGTCAGTCAGTCAGTCAGTCAGTCAGTCAGTCAGTCAGTCAGTCCATAGGTCAGTCAGTCGGCCAGCTTGCAACAAGTTAAGTCATTTTGAGGTTCAACCAGCTCATTTTGCAAGCTTATCAGTTAGTTAGTATCAGTTAGTTAACAAGTAAGTCAGCCAGTTAGCAATTAGTTACACATCTTTGAAAGTCAGTCAGTCAGTCAGTCAGTCAGTCAGTCAGTCAGTCAGTCAGTCAGTCAGTCAGTCAGTCAGCAACAAGTTAGTCCTCGTGTAAATCAGTCATTCAGTTTGCAAGAAGTTTGTTACCAGTAAGAATGTTTTAATCAGTTAGTCTGTCATTTAGCAGCTTTGTTGGTTTGAACTTACCATAGACTGCCCTTGATCTGATAAAAAAACAGGACAGAATAGCATCAGAAATATATTAAAAACAAAATTTCCAACCTTGTCCCAGAAAAAGTGTGCGTGCGTGCGTGCGTGCGTGCATGCGTGTGTGTGTGTGTATGTGTGTGTGTGTGTGTGTTTGTGTGTGCGTGTGTGTTGTGTGTGTGTGTGTGTGTTGTGTGTGAGTGTGTTGTGTCTTTATGTGTGTGTGTGTGTGTTGTGTGTGTTGTGTGTGTGTGATATGTGTGTTGTGTGTGTTTGTTTGTGTGTGTGTGGCATTGTTTTGCATGTGTGTGTGTGTGTGCATAACCACTTGGCTGTCCCATCCCAGCTCCTTTCATATAAAGAATACAGAAAAGCCCAACAGCAAAAACAAAACCGAACAAAGAAAACCCAGAAAGAAACACAAAAACGTTTTTTTTTTATACAAAACACCTCACCACAACACATACAACCCATAAAGGCAATGCCTGACCTCACTTGACCTCACCTGACCTCGCCTGACCTCATCTGACCCCCACAGTGCTGACAGTGACCGATGTCCACTGCTGACAGAGGACGAGCACATTCAGCAGACAGACACCAGTGCAAGTGTTGAGGGGGAGGAAGGGAGGGAAGGAAGGGAAGTAATCAACCTGTCTCTGCCTTCCTTCTCTGGCACTGCATGACTTTTTACTGAGTGATCCTGTTCCTAGAGGTTTGAAGCTATGGTGGCCTTTATGTGTCATTAGGTTATATTTTGTTGTCTTCTATATTTTCAGGTAACACTGCATGGCTTTCACTGGAGTGATCATAGCCCTGTGTGGTCTGTTGCTATGGTGGCCTTCCTGTGTCATTAGGATATACATTTTTTGTCTTCTCTTTATCAGGTAACATGGCTTGGCTTTTGCTGAGTCATCAAGTTCCCTGAGAGGTCTGCAGCTATGGTGGCCTTCATGTGTCATCAGGATAGTTTTGTGATTCCTCTGAGAGTTCTTCTGCTATGTTTAATTTGAATTGCTTTCTTGTATTTTAAAGTCATAGTTTAATCATTTGCATGAGTTTTGGAATATCTGTACAAAAAAGGACATATTGTCATGATATGGTATCACAGCATGGGCAGACAGAGAGACAGACAGACAGACAGACAGACAGACAGACAGGGACAAACAGACTACACACACACACATATATACACACACACGTATGCATGCAAACATACATGAACCCACCAACACATGCATCCACACACGCATGCACTCATGCAAGCGCGCGCGCACACACACACACACACCATACACACACACACATACACACACACACACACACACACACACACACACACACACACACACACACACACACACACACACACACACACACACACACACAGAGGCATTAACAGGTAGACAAGAAACAAACAATAAAACTGACAAGTATAAACATAGTGACAGACGCATTGGCATAATATCAAAATGAGTGGGTGACACAACCAGCCAGCCTGTCACCTAGCCAGCCAGTAACCAGCAGCCAGCAGCCAGCAAGGCAGTCACCTAGTCATCCATTCATGCATCACTCAACCCCTCATCCAGCCAATTAGCCAGACAGTGAGACAACTAGCCAAACCAGCCAGTCAGTTTGATCAGCAAGTCAGCCAGAAAATCAATCAGACATTCATACATACATACAGTCTGACAAACAGCCAGACAAACAAACAGGCAGATAGAGACCAACCAGACAACTAGCCAATCAATTAGACATCCATCCATCCATCCATCCATCCATCCATCCATCCATCCATCCATCCATCCATCCATCCATCCATCCATCCATCCATCCATACAGCCAGCCATCCAGACAGACAGACAGATAAACAGACAGAGCAACAAGCAACTAGACTGACAGACAAACAAAGACGGCTCTAATGACAGACTGACGCAGGTATGACAGAGATGCCAGCAGACATCTGTCAATAAATATGGCAGTCTATTTATCTCTTTTTTTTCTGTCTATTTTTTGAACGCTTCCTCCCATTTTCCCTGTCTGGGCCAAAATCGACAAGTGTGCAGACACTGCTCAAGACAATCAGCTGAGGCTATGCACCAATCCGTCCCTACCACCCACCCCCTTACCATCCTCCTCCTGCACACCCTCCACCCCTCCTGTCTGTCTCTACATTACCACCGCCAATCCATACAGGCACCCATCCTGTGTCACTCCATTTCCTACAAAGACGAAATGAACCAGTGATGTTTCTGTATCTGTTGCTCATGAATGAAACAATTTTGCAGTGAAAGTATTCATGACTTGACTTATGAATTTTCTGTTAACTCCTTTGGAAGGTGTTTAAGTACTGCACTACATTTTTCAGGTAGTATGTTCTAGAATAAATCAAACCTGGTGGAGGCCATTTCTCTACAGATCACAGAATGCATGCTGGGTATGTTCGTGTTATCCAACCTACCTGCCGTAGCTTGTCAACACTTTTAGGATAAAGTAGTGTGGACTTTCATTTGCAAGGAGGGTAGCATATCATTGGGATAATGTGTTGGGCTTGCAATTTGATAGCCTGGGGATAAACCCATGTTCAAGTCGCCACCAAAATGCTTTTCATGGGGTTTTGGCCCTGTTGTTAGAATTAGTACTGACTCCACTCTCCCATAAGTTCTTTGGATTATTAGACTATAAACCAAGACCCTATGTGCGAAATGCACACAAAGATCTTAGCACATGTTAAAACTTGCTTGCCATTTGAAGAGCAATTGGACCAAAGGGGAAAAGTTTAACTCAGAAGCATTCAAGCTCTGGCCAAGTTGGAATACAGCTAGCTTAATGATGGAGAGAAAACTGACTGCATTCACAAAAATATAACCGTTGGTGACACGTAGGGCTCTAGCTGAGATAAAAAAGGAAAAGAAACAACTATACAAAGAAAACCCTGGCCTTTATTATAGTTTAGAATTGAGTATTAAACCTGGCCTACTATACAACAAACAGTATGTGTCTGTTTCCAGTTCTAAAGCTGCACACAATAATCATAGTCATGAAAGCAGATTTCTGCATTGGCTTTTGTACCCATCTCACATAAAACAATCAATATCTTTTTCTTTGAAGATAATTAGAAATTCTCTTTCATCTCTGGTTTTTCCGTAAGCCATCCATTAAGGTATATAGCTTTCAATGTTCTCATTTCTATTATTTTCGTCGCACTGGTAACCAGTCATAGAGTTTAGTTTGCTTCAACAAATATCGATTTTGCCATTTTAATTTCCCTTGGGAATTTTTTTTTAAGTTTAGAAATCTTTTTGTACCACCAGCTAGGTTCAGATAAGAAAACTGCTCCACTGACTGTCATAGGAATGGATTAGCTTTTATAAATCTTGATTCTTGGGGTTGCAGGCTTGAGCTTATCTAGATCAATACATACATCAAGTACAGCATTACCTTTAAAAATGTTAAAAGTTAGCTATGATAAAAAAACAACCATTGTTGTAATTAACCAAACCATGTTTTTGTGTGATGTAGTGCAAAGGAATATTAGCTTAGGACATCATGTTCCACAGTGAATTATTCTCCAAACCTGTTGAACTTGTGGAATCTGATGTAGCCATATATACACCATGTATATGTATGTATATATCGTGTGTGTATGTATGTATGTATGTATGTATGTATGTATGTATGTATGTATGTATGTATGTATGTATGTATGTATTGTATGTATGTATGTATGTATGTATGTATGCTGCATCATGCTGCATGCTCAGCATGCATGATGCATCATGTATGTATGTATGTATGTATGTATGTATGTATGTATGTATGTATGTATGTATGTATGTATTGTATGTATGTATGTATGTATGTTCAAGTTAAGTGCAGGAAAAAAAATCCCGATTTGAGAAAAAGTTATCATTCAACAAAGAGTAAGAAAAAAGCAAGAGAAGTGAACTCTTGGTCAAAAACACATTAGTCTTTTAGTAGCCATATTTGTTGTGCCACAGCATGATGTGAAAAATGAAAACAAATTATTCAAAATGGCCAAGTTTAAAGAAGATGGATTCTAATAAAATAAAACGTAATGGAAACATGGAAACAGGAGCTGGAGATTAAAAATAAATGCATGCACAGGACTTCAGACAGAAATAGGTAAACAGGACGAAAAAGATATGAAATTGAAGACCAGCTTCACAGAGATTCCAGTGCATACTTGAGTGTCTGATGTTGACAGTGCTCTTATCAAAGTGGCCATGATGATTACAGGCAGGAGGATAATTACGTCAAAAGGTGGTGATTAACCCGTTATTTCAGTTTTTTCCTCTGGTCCCTTCAAGGGCAAAGATTTATGCAGAATTCATCACATGATTAGAGAGCTGGGTGACAGGGGGATGGATAGTCTGTTATATCTGGATGTGTAGGCGTATATGGCTGCTGGACTGGTAGTGAATTATTGTTATGGTGTTCCATCATCAGACAAGAAAGCTATTAGTGCTGCACTTTTCAAGAGAGAGAGAGAGAGAGAGAGAGAGAGAGAGAGAGAGAGAGAGAGAGAGAGAGAGAGAGAGAGAGAGAGAGAGAGAGAGAGAGCAGAGAGAGAGAGAGAGAGAGCAGAGAAGAAGAGAGAGAGAGAGAAGACAGACAGACAGACAGACAGAAGACGAAGACAGACAGAGAGACAGACAGACAGACAGACAGACAGACAGAAGACAGACAGACAGACAGACAGACAGAAAAGCCATGGCAGAATTGTAAAATCAATACATGTCATTTCTATTTGTCTCTTGTCTTAAATATGGTCTTTATTGTGTGACAGTTCAAAAAAAACGCTTATTTTAACATTTCAAAAGACTTGTTTTTCCCAAGTCTTTTCTCTGCATATGGGCCAAACTGACATTACACCAGAAGGATAACTGACCAGAAGGAGAGGTAAGGTATTGTGGCCAAGGTATACAACTAATGGGTTGAAGGTTTTTTAAGATACTTATTCCCATCTCTGTTGAGGCGTGTGTTTCAAAGGATTTCTCGAGTGAACAATGATTTCAGCTTTAGTTTTATTCAAGTTCATCAGACGAGACTGTAAGCCAAGGTATCATGTGCAAAGGCATATGCAACCTCTAGCACACACGTTAATTCCCATCATTTGTTTATGGCTGATTGGGCAAGCTGTACTTGATGTCAGAAACAACACATGCAAACTCAGCATTTATTCAGCAACCTGAAAAGGTGTGGGCTCTGCCAGAGGTTACGGATATTATATATTTCAAGAATGGACACTGTAGGTGTATGGTTGAGACTGTTTGACTTCAATCTCATGGGCATATGATGTCATAAGTTTGAATCTCAGTGGCATCTGGTGAATGAATGGTGAAGATTTTTACAATATCCAAGGTGAATTAAAAATGCAGACTTGCCAGTGCATAATTCCCTCCAATATTCCCACATGCAAAAGATCACATGTTTTGCACATTGAAGTTCCCGTAATTGATGTTAATGTCCGATTGCTTATGGAAATACACACATATCCAGCATTTGTTCTTGAAGTCAGAATGTGGCTACCTTTACGGTGAGCCAAAAAAGTTGCAGACATGAAATCTCACTGTTAGTGAACCTAAGAGCTGAAGAGCTCTAGCCAAGGAATGAAAAAATATTTTAGGTGTCCAGTGGAGTCTCGTCTATCACTTGTGCCAGGTTATGCAGCACTGATCCCTGTCATCCATACCAAGTCCAAGGTAGTGTACTCATTTGAGAAAAGTAGATAAGTTTTAAAATGTGTAAAGTTAAAGGCATTTCCATAACTTATGCAGTCATTCAGGATTGAGGTGTCAGAGACGTCAGCTTCTCTAGGGGCCAGCGTTTTGATGGTAGTACCCAACTCTCCCTTGCTTTACCTCCCCTGTTCTTAAAGAGGGTAGGTATGCATTTAAGGTTGAATGAACTGGGGGACAATACTGAAGCCAAAGTGTATAAAAGGTCACCCAGCCACTAGGAAACTACACTCATGTTGCTTAACTTTACCTTTGGGGATAGAGCGAGCATTCTGATGATCAGTGTGCAATCCCATCCCAATAAGGTGTACCCAACATAATACCACGTGCTTTCTCACACAGGACTTGGTTTATATCCATCTTCATGGAAAGGCTTTGCAGGAGAAAGGAGTCAGACTAGATGTTAGTTCCAGGGGAAAATCCCCTCAGCAGATACTTCAGTGGAGATATGAATATGCATCCTCAGTCACATGCACCATAAAATTACTAGTTTCATGCTCTAACCATTGGGCACCCCATACTTCCATTTCTGCAACCTTTTTTTTATTGTTGTCTAGACAATGTTGCATAACTTTACAGACTAACATTGATCGACCTCTCTTGCATATCTTGAATGCTGGTGGATATATTATAGATAAAGCAAGCACCACCCTTCTATCATAGGCTTCAAATCAGTACTGATTACAATAGAGGTGGCAACACTGAAATCGATGTTTCCAATAGTTCTTTAGACAAATGTAACAGGAAGAAAAGTTAGAGAGAGAACCACAACCTTCTATGCATTTAGTCTTTTCATATTATTCTGCTGCATTATAATAGTTATTCTTTTCTTAACCTTCCCCCTCCCTACCTTCCCTTCTTTGTCCTTAAGTTGTTTTCAGATTTATAGTCCTTTTTTTCTTAGGAGATTGTCCAATACACTAAGCCACACATGCCTTGAAAATTGCTAGGCAGATCTTCAACACAAGAGAACTGAGCTCAGGTTAGGTATAATGCTTCTTTGTTATCAAATTCTCAGACAGCAACTATTGTCTGTCATATGAGGGAAAACATACTGCGTTGCCCTTAAGTGCCTAGCAAGTTAAGCCTAAGGTATGAAACTTTGGCATGTAAGAGAAATTTTTTAAGTCTTTGTGGAAAAAAAAGGTTGGAAAGTGGACCAAGAAGGTAAAATATGAGTAAGGAGAAGATGACAGGAAGAACAGGAACAAGGTAGAAACAAAGAGAAGGATAGAAGAAAGAAATTCCTGTACAGAATGTCTTACACAAAATGTATTCAGAAACAGGAAGAAAGAAAGCAAGAGAGCGAGAGACAGAGACACAGACAGACAGACAGACAGACAGAACGACAGATAGACAGACACACAGACACAGAGACAGAATGAGTGTGCCTGTCTGTCATGTCTGCTTGAATGTCTGCTTGCCTACCTGTATGTGAATACAAATATCAAGAAGGATGACGTGCAACAGAATGTTGTCATTTTCTGCAAATAGGATGATCGAAGGATCCTGAGCAAGCAGATATGATATTGGATGCATACACAGACAGACACACCGACAGACACACAGACAAACGGTCTCATGGGCACATGCAGTAGAAGGGGAGCACCTTCTCTATTTCCTCACAGCATCAACACCAAGTTTTGGCGAGGTGCCTACATACGTTTGGTGAGTATTCTCTTTTTGTCTGTTTATCTGTCCAGCTGTCTGTTTGTTGGCCAGTTGACCTGTCTCTAAAGGTATGTGTGTGCGTGTGCGTGTGTGCGTGCGTGTGTGTGTGTGTGTGTGTGTGTGTGTGTGTGTGTGTGTGTGTGTGTGTGTGTGTGTGTGTGTGTGTGTGTGCTTGTATGGTGTGTGTGTGTGTGTGTGTGTGTGTGTGTGTGTGTGTGTGTGTGTGCTTGTGCATGGCTGATTTATGTGTCTCTGCTCCTCATCCTATGCATATCCTTCTTGTAATCGACACACACACTCTCTCTCTCTCTGTCTCTCTCTCTGTCTCTCTCTCTCTGTCTCTGTCTTAAGTATGCCTGTGTGTGGGTGATGTTGTTGGGGGTATGGTGTGAGTGAGTGTGTGTGTTAGCCTCTCTGTCTCAGTCTCTTTGTCTCTGTGTCTCAGTCTCTGTGTCTCTGTGTCTCAGTCTGTGTGTCTCTGTGTCTCTGTCTCTGCCTCTCTCTGTCTCTGTATCTGTCTCTCTCTGTCTCTCTGTCTCTGTCTCTGTCTGTCTGTCTGTCTGTCTGTCTGTCTGTCTGTCTGTCTCTCTCTCTCTCTCTCTCTCTCTCTCTCTCTCTCTCTCTCTCTCTCTCTCTCTCTCTCTCTCTCTCTCTCTCTCTCTCCTCTCTCTCTCTCTTCTACCTGACTGGAATAATTTTACAACATTTCGCGCCTGTCTTGTCGTGTTTATGAAATGAGACCTGCTTTTTCCCCTCTGCTTGTTAGCTCGAGCTCCAATTTCGCTAACTTTGGGGAAAATCTATGGCACAGTGACACATGCTCCTGCAGTCCCCTCATCTCCGCTGTTATCTTTGAGGAGGAAGAAGAGAAGAAGGAGGAAAAAGGGCGGGAGTGGGAGGAGGAGGAGGAGGAGGAATAAGAAGGAGGGGAAGGAGGAGGAAGAGGATGGTGTATAAAAAAAGAAGAGGTGGTGGTATTTGCAATGATGAAGATGGTTGTAGCTGTGATGACTCTGGAGATGCTGCTGCTGCTGCTGCTGATGGTGATGATGAGGAGGAAAGGAGGAGGAGGAGGAGGAGGAGGAGGAGGGGAGGAAGTGGAGGAGGAGCAGGAAAAGGAAGAGGAAAAGGAGGAGGAAAAGGAAGAAGAGCAGGAAAAACAGGAGCAGAAAGAAGAAAAAGAAGAGGAGGGCAGAAGGAAGAAGACAAGGAGAGATGACTGAAGAAGAAATGAAGAGGAAGAAGAAGACAAGAAAGAAAGAAGTAGAGGTTTAAGCAGGCAAATTGTAAAGATGAGTTGCGAAAAAGAATTGCAAAGAAGTAGAAGAAGAATTGCAAAGAAGAAGAAACATTGTGAAGAAGAATTGCGAAGAAGAATTGTGAAGAATTGTGAAGAAAAAAATTGCTACGAACTGCAAAGGAGACAAAGAAGGAGCAGAAGAAGAAGAAGAAAGAAGAAGAAGAGAAGAAGAAGAAGAAGAAGAAGAAGAAGAAGAAGAAGAAGAAGAAGAAGAAGAAGAAGAAGAAGAAGAAGAAGAAGAAGAAGAAGAAGAAGAAGAAGAAGAAGAAGGAGAAGAAGAAGAAGAAGAAGAGGAAGAAGAAGAAGAAGAAGAAGAAGAAGAAGAAGAAGAAGAAGAAGAAGAAGACGACGACGACAACGACGAAGAAGGAGAAGAAGAAGAAGAAGAAGAAGAAGAAGAAGAAGAAGAAGAAGAAGAAGAAGAAGAAGAAGAAGAAGAAGAAGAAGAAAATGATGGCAACAGCAACAATAACTTGCTTATTGACAAAGATGACAACAATGTTATTCATTATGATGATGATGAAGATAACTATGGTAACAATGACAACAGCAAAATGACTATGACATATACGACGACGATGATGTTGACAATGATAAGTAGTAGAAAAACCAAGCAAGGCAGTATTGCTGTTAATGCGTGTGATAATGATTTGTATTTTCTGCTTTTAGTGCTAGCGCTATAGTGGTGGTAGTGATGGTAATGGGCGTTGCTGCTGTTTCTGCTGATGCTGCTATTTCATGGCATTACTACTACTACTATTGCTGTTGCTACTGCTACTCTTGCTTCTGTTACTATTGCCATTTTTGTTACTGCAGCTGTTTCTGTGACTAACTGTATCTGCTGCTTTTGCTCATGTTGTGTTGGTGATTATGTTGATGACAAATACATGACGTCAATGGATATTCTTTTCTTTGATTTTTTGTTGCTTTATTGTAGATTTTTCCTTCTCTGTGACATTGATAGCTGCTACTGTTGTTGTTTCTTTTACCCCTGATATTTGTGTCTAGCATTAATGTTGCTGTTGCTGGTGTCACAACTTCTGATCAAAATAATAGTGAAGAACAAAAAGAATGATATGTTTTATAATTAACCCCTTCACGTCTTTGAATCAGTTGCTGTGGCGCTGGCTGCTGCATTCAATGAAATTGAAAGGGTTATTCTCTTTCATGTGTTCTAGTCTTTGCTAGGCTCTGCTGACTTTATGAACTCTCATGCCACATGATTTGGTGATGGTGCCAATCAGAGAAGCTGGTGGTCTGCCTTTTTTCGTTTTTGCCTCGGTCTTGTCCTGAAATACAGTCTATATAAAGTTCTTATCTTGGTTTCGTAATGCATGGCCTACCTGTGTTGATCTCTCCCGATTCATTGATGATAGAGGTTTACTTGCTGTGGGTAGTTCATTTAGAATGCTTTTATTAATTTTGTTCTTCTTCCGGCTGACTCTGATGAAGAGATTGGTATTAATGATGACGCAAACGATGATGATAACAATAACCAAAACAATCATACCAATGACAAATGTGATGACGATGCTGATGATAATAACGATGATGACGACAATGACATCTTCGACAATGATAATTTCCATGATGATGATGACAACAAAGATGCCTGCATTGTCACGATATCTGTAGGACACCTAAGGGATGACACCAAGATTACAGCTACATAGTGAACCTGGAAAACATATCACACCCTTTGGCAAGGAGACTACATGACTAGGCTGAGTTGGGTGGGCACTTATGCAATGAAAACTCTTCTTCTCCTTCTTCTTCAAACGGTCAACAAGAACCAGTGTTGTCTGTGTTATTAGAGCAAAATGTGTTACTCTGCTAAGCACCTGACAAGTCAGGCCTGGGACATCCAACTTTGGCATTGAGGGAGAACTGTTATCTTTTAAGTCTCTCTGGAAAAAAGGCAGGAGAATGGACCAAGAGGGCAGAAAGTAGATACGAAAGAGGTGACAAGAAGGAAAAGAACAAAGCATAAATAAAGAGAGGGATAGAAAAGAGGGAGTTCTTAGCATAGAATTTCCAGAAGGTGGGAATGATATTTATACAGACAGGCTCCCAGCATCCCCATGGGGGGAGTTTATTACAGAAGAATTCAACTTTGTTCTAACAAAAAAATTTGTCTATCAAAAAAGTACTAGAGAGGAAAGCATTTGTTTTATTCTTTTATCTCAAGAATAATAGAATAAGCACCCATGTGTTTTTCTTTACATCCAGTCCTCACATGTATGCAGTTTTGTAAATTTTGCCATCTGTTCCTACTGGCACACAACAGCAATCTCAATACCAGTGTCTGTATCTGCCAGCATCATTAACTCATCAAGGCTGGTGAGTGATTGAAGTTGGCAGAAACCCAATTGCAATTAAGAGAAATGATACCTGTCTTAATGACCAGTGCCACCAAATAGTAATGAAGGTGACAGAAAGGGCAGCAGCCTCTCATCAGAAAATGTGACATTTAGCAGTAAAATTATGACAGGTATTAACAGAAAAGCAGAAGGAATTCTGAGAAATAATGATGCTGTAAACTCTTGTCAGCTGCTGAAGGTCATGAGAGTGACAGACAGACAGAGAGACAGACAGACAGAGAGACAGACAGACAGACAGACATGCAGACAGACAGACAGACAGACAGGCAGGCAGGCAGACAGACAGACAGACAGACAGACAGGCAGGCAGGCAGACAGACAGACAGACAGACAGACAGACAGACAGACAGACAGGATAGCTTGTCTCCCATCAAAATGCCTATCAGCCAGATGGAAGGTATATCAGGGTTTGTGTTGGAGTGGTCACATCTGTCTCTTCTACACGACCTGTCAACTTTGTCACTAAATGATGACAGTTCTTACAGCTGTCAATTCCACACTACTTGACACCTGCTGACAGCACTCTTTCCCCATTATGGTGACAGTCCTTACACCTGTCACATCCACAATTCCTGACACCTTTTGCACCGGCTACACCTGCTGCACCTGTTACACTTGTTGCACCTGCTGACAATATTGTGTCTTTTCATGACAGTCCTCACACCTGTCACCTCCACATCACATGACACTTACTCCATCTGTAAATAACTTTGTTTCTCTAATGATGACAGTCCTCACACCTTTCACCTCCACACCTGCTGCAACTGATAACAATACCATGCCACGAAATGGTGACCAGTCCTTACACCTGTCATCTCCAAACCTGCTGTACCTTCTGAAAACACTGTGTCACTTAGTGGTAACAGATTTCACACCTGGGGCCTTCACAAACAGTTGCATTACAATCCACATTTATTCTAAATTGATGGTCACCAGTAACTCTAATGTCCTTACCATACTGCTGTTTTGCAGTTTATGTTACATCACTTTCATGTGTATTGCTAAGTATAGAGTGAAGATCACTGTAAAAAGTAAGTAAAAAAGGTTGGTTTTTATATCAATGTAAAGTCCTAATGATAACATTCATGATAGAGGGCATAAAGGCAACGCTACTAAATATGGTCAAATCAATAAATACCATCTTGATCATGATCATGATCATGATAATCATGATCATGATCATGATCATGATCTTCTTCTTCTTCTCTTCTTCTTCTTCTTCTTCTTCTTCTTCTTCTTCTTCTTCTTCTTCTTCTTCTTGTTTTCCTCTTCCTCTTCCCCTTCCTCCTCCACTTTCTCCTCCTCCTCCTCCTCCTCCTCCTCTTCTTCTTCTTCTTCTTCTTCTTCTTCTTCTTCTTCTTTCTTCTTCTTCTTTTCTTCTTCTTCTTCTTCTTCTTCTTCTCTTCCTCTTCTTCTTCTTCTTCTTCTTCTTCTTCTTCTTCTTCTTCTTCTTCTTCTTCTCTTCTCCTTCTTCCTTCTTCTTCTTCTTCTTCTTCTTCTTCTTCTTCTTCTTCTTCTTCTTCTTTCTTCTCCAATCTCAGCCACCACCACAATTGCTACTGTGCTATTACTACTACTGTTGATGGTGTTTCTTTTGTCTTCGCTATCGACGATGACGGTAATTACGATGCCAATGAGGACAAAGAGGGAGAGGAGAAGAGAAAAGGTGAGGTGGAGGAGAAAGATGATGGAGAGTTTGTGTGTTGCGCTGTGCGTGTCCAAGATCATGCGTAAGTGTACACATTAACGCGCGAGACTATGAATAATTCAAAGTGATGCCTGGGCATACTGGACAGACTGAATTGATACCCACAACAAGTCGTCTGACTTTGCTTTCTTTTTCTTCTTGGGTAGAAACCCTTTACAGCTAGAATTTCATGATGTATGTGTCTCTGTCTGTCTGTCTGCCTATCTGTCTATCTGTGCGTGTCTGTCTATCTGTGTATGTCTATCTATCTATCTATCTATCTATCTATCTATCTATCTATCTATCTATCTATCTATCTATCTATCTATCTATCTATCTATCTATCTATCTATCTGTCTGTCTGTCTGTCTGTCTGTCTGTCTGTCTGTCTATCTATCTATCTATCTATCTATCTATCTTTCTTTCTATCTGTCTGTCTGTCTGTCCGTCTGTCCGTCTGTCTGTCCGTCCGTCCGTCCGTCCGTCCGTCTATCTATCTGTCTATCTGTCTATCTATCTATCTATCTATCTATCTATCTATCTATCTATCTATCTATCTATCTATCTATCTATCTATCTATCTATCTATCTATCTATCTATCTGTCTATATGTCTATCTATCTATCTGTCTATCTATCTATCTATCTATCTATCTATCTATCTATCTATCTATCTATCTATCTATCTATCTATCTATCTATCTATCTATCTGTCTGTCTATATGTCTATCTATCTATCTGTCTATCTATCTATCTATCTATCTATCTATCTATCTATCTATCTATCTATCTATCTATCTATCTATCTATCTATCTATCTATCTATCTATCTATCTATCTATCTATCCACATTCATAGAGGAATCAAACTCACTATCTTTCACTTTTCAGATGACTGCATAACCACTACACCACCAGTTAACTGACCTAGTTTAAAGTTTTGTTGAATAAGGAAGCTGTATTATAGCAGTGCACATTACTGACTGATGATGCTGTAAATCTATATTTTTGTACGAGGCACAGTTTACGTTCATTTGCTTATAATTATGACCTCTGTACTGATATGATGATTCTATAAGAGTCGTGTAAGAGTCACATCATGAGAGTCGATATTATTGTCCTTGCAAAGAACGTTGCAAGTAACGAATGTTGTCAACAACAAAGAAAACTAAATCACAGCTGCAAGTATTACCATACCTTTTGCAATCATAACAATGACGAGAATGACGATAACAATGATTAGAAACACTCTCATGAAGTAATCGCATCCATACAATAAAATGAAAAGAAGAACTCCATTTGGAAAGAAAAAAAAGAATTCCAAAGAATTAAGAAGAAGCAAAACAACTGCAAAAAAGGAAAATTGCAAAAATGAAGATTTTGAAGAAGATTGCACAAAAGAAGAAGAATTGCAAAGAAGAAGAGGAAGAAGACAAATTGTAAAGAAGAAGAAGATGTTTAAGAAGAAGAATTGCAAAGAAGAGCTGCACAGAATTTCAAAGAAGAATTGCAAAGACTTAAGAAGAAGAAGAAGAAGAAGAAGAAGAAGAAGAAGAAGAAGAAGAAGAAGAAGAAGAAGAAGAAGAAGAAGAAGAAGAAGAAGAAGAAGAACAACAACAACAACAACAACAAGAACAATAACAACAAGAATTAGAAGAAAAATAACAAGAACAAAACAAGATCACCAACAACAAGGAAAAGAAGGCAGCAAATCAGGCCTATGATATTGATGCAGATAATGATGCTACAACGATCCATGCAATGAACAGCTACTACTAATATGACGTGCTTGAAAAACTCAATGCAGTACCCCCAACGTCTCCTTAAGAATAAAGCGAGAGGACAAGACAAGTCACTAATGACGGGGATGGGTATAATGGAAGAGATAATGAAGAGAAAAAAAACAGAGCAAAGTATCTCTGAAAACAAACCAGAAAACAGGAAGACAGAGCTGGAGAAAAATGCAGCCATGTCTGATTGGAGCATCAATCCACGACAGAGTGATCATTGGGAGAAGGCTAGATAGGACAGTGGGTGGGGATAGTTTGGTAACTGATTGCAAAAAATGTCGCAGCTGTGGATACTAATGATGGATGGAGCCAGTTAGTGCAGATCAATAGTTGAAAAATGCTGGTCATTAGAAGATGGTGGTTCTTGATGATCTTGCAGTTCTTATTACAGTTTTACATGTGTTTTTTTAAAAATCATCGTCAAGGTTAAGATTGCTTTGTTACCACTTTTGATTATGAAACAGTTATTTACACAAAGGCGCAGTACCTGCTGTTCCTACGGAGAGTATCGCAAAATCAGCGACACATATCTTAAATCATTTTCCTGTTGTCTGCATGTTTATCTATTTGCTATGAGAGTGTATTTTCCTACAAAATTTTGCCAAAAGTCCCATGGGTTGTTTGTTCGTGCAGACTGCATGTTGCATTCTAGACACTGGCTTATCATCTTATACAAAGACTAGCACCCAGACCACCATTCATGATATGGTGGCTGAGGGGACACTTTGGGTTCAGACGCATATCCAAATACTTTACTATCTGAAAAACACGAAAAATTCATGTGTGTTACGAGCACCATTAAACAGAACCCAGCAAGTAAACATTGTTACACAAACATAGACTGACATCACAGTTTCAGGCAAACTGCTTCCTATATTTAGAAACAATGAGCATTCATGTATGGGTGTCATCCATCCACACATGTGTGCACATAAAGTAGGCAAGCTACCATTCATGATGACGGTATCTTTATTGTAAGATGACAAATTTGTTATCGGTGTATCGTCAAAACATTCTTGATAATGGTGAGATATTTGTTGCGATATTAAGACTTTATTCAAGGATGATAAGATACTTAATATAGAATTATAATTTGTCTCATTAATGATTCTGTCTTTGTTGTAATACCAAGAGCTTTTCATTGACTGGTATCACATATATTTTTTTAATGACACTTACCTTGTGACCAGCATTAGAAAAAATGTGTAATGATGAGAAAGTCCTTGGTCATCGTCACATTTAAAAAGAAAATCACGATGGTATTCTGTCTGCAATGTCAGATATGTGTTGTGTCATCTTATGATAATAAGATCATTGATGTAGTATCAAAGGCTTTCCTAAAAGAAACAAGTAATTGTTGCAACATTAGACTTGTTTAATGTTAGCACTATCATTGTTATTCTATAAGACAAAAATAGATGTTGTTGTCACATAAAAATGATCACAAGATCATTGATGTAAATAAAAAAGACTTCTTTCAATGATAGCAAAATTCAACGTTTGCAACATCCACAGTTTGAACATCATGTAATATTAACATTTTCTTGATGATAACAAAGCCTTTGCAAACTCATAAACATATTTTTCTGTAATAATGAAGACTTTGTAGTGAATTTAGAAGCTTGTATCTGTTGTATCATGAAGTCACAATGCAGCTATATTGAAGGCGGCGAAAACAGTCACATATGTAAAATCTCACCTTTAGTGAACCTTGGATCTCTTGTTGAAGAAGAAGAAAGAGTGAAGACATTTTTCATGTAAATTAGGATAGCAAAATTCTTTGTTGTATCGCCATAAAGACCTTTCATGCTAATGACACTGCGCCCACATCAGAGACCCATGATGATAGTGGAGCTACTTTACAACTGTAAGAATTTATCCTCTTCTTGTAGCATCAGATACAAAAGCAAACTGTTATCATATTCTTGTAGGCAATGATACACTTTCTTGTTGTAAAATTAAGGTGAGTCTTACTGATAATGATGTCTGTCACACCAAATGTCTTTTGAATAGTCTGAAAGATATTTACTATGACATTGACATTAGAAGTGCTTTTAACATGATGATATCTCTTTACAACACTTGAGATATTTTAAACAATAATTACATAAATGTTGTAGTATGATAAAAAAAAGTCCTTGTCGCAACATGTAAGGTCTGAAAGATGAGGAAATTGTTATCCTAAAATCAGTGATCTTAAGAAAATGACAAGACCCTTGTCTTCTAATGAGACATTCTGAGTGCTATTTTGTTAAAGGAGCCATTTTTGCAGCATTACAAAAGATCTAAATGACAAGGCCACTCTTGTCCAGGCATCTGATTGTTTTAAAATCAATGAACTCGTGGCATCAGAACTTGTCAAGAAGAGAAGGAGGCACAAAAGGCTTTTTTTCAATAATGATGGGGCTTTTGCCCTCTCAATGCAGCACAATAATTGTTTTCCAAAGAAAGCGCCATTAAAATATATTTCTTGAGAAAAATGGAAATGAATGCACAAAAAAATGATATTGAGTAAAAATGACAGAATGAGAAGATGAACAGACCTTTCATACACACCAATAAGATAAGAAAAATACAGAGAGGAGTAAGAATGAATAAATAAAAAAACTAAAAGACAAATGAATGAATAAATGATCAAGTGAGTAAGTTAATGAATAAATAAATGAATGAATGAACGAATGAATGAATAATTGAATAATTGAATAATTGAATGAACGAATGAATGATATGAATGAATGAACTTTGTGATGGAAAGAAGGAAGGAAGGATGGACAGAAAAAAAGGAAGAAGAAAAGATCAAATGACAGAAAGTAAGAATTTAGTTGGCTAGCTGACTGACTGACTGACTAGCATGCAGAAAACGACAGAGACAGCAGACAGAAAGACTGTTCACCATCTAATTTTCCTCTGAGCCATGGTCGAGGAGATCAAAGGCCTTTGCAGAGTCAATAAACAAGGGCCACACAATTGTTTTCTCTGGTATCACCAGCCCTTAGTCCGCTGACATGATTAGTGATGCGTGGGAAGACTGGCTTTCCCCTCAACCCTGATAGATTTTGGTGTAAAATGGTCTCCGTTTTCTGTATGTTGGCAAATACGTTTAGTGTTTTCATTTCTAATGGTTTAACCTTTTCTTCCATTCTTTGGATGGAGCTCTGAGGTTTACCTAGGGTACGATTGTGCTTATATGAATGTTTTTGCCCACCACTAATGTAGCTGCAGTCAGACTTTCAGGATGATGTCCAAATGATACCAGCGGATATGCGTTTTTTTGTCCGCAAGTGTTCACGCAAAGCACAATAGTTTATAGTCTCACCTAAAAGACTTTTAGTGGAGTAAAGTAAGCACTCATGTTAATCCCAGGGGAAAAATCTCCTCATATGGACGCCTTGATGGTAGCTCGAATCGGGGATGTTGGATCATAAGCTTAACATCTGTCTCATGGACTATTCCACCCCAGGAAAAAATGGATGGACAAATAGAAAATAAATGAAGGAGTGAATGGATGAATGAATAAATGAATGAATGAATGAATGAATGAATGAATGAATGAATGAATGAATGAACAGATAGATTAATGAATAAATACATAAATTAAAGAGAAAAAGGAGGAAGGGAAGATAGACAATAAAGATGAAAAAATTAAACTGACAGACTGTGAGACTAACTGGTAGACAGACTGGCTGACTGACTGAATAACTAACCAAAAAGCATGCAAAGACCAACACAGATAGCAGAGGGAAAAGACTGTTCAATATCTATATTTTCCCTCTAAGCCATGGTGGATGAGATCAAAAGCCTTTGCAGAGTCAATAAACAAGGGCCACACAATTGTTTTCTCTGGTATCACCAGCCCATAGTCCGCTGACTTGATTAGTGATGTGTGGGGAGACTGGCTGTTCCATCAACACTGATGGATTAGGGCGTTAAAGGGTCTCCCTTTTCTGTATGTTGGT
>CM060319.1:67738251-67748251 GCA_030674155.1 Stramonita haemastoma | reverse complement strand
ATAACAAAATCTTTAATGAATAGTTCTTTAGGAAATTTGTTATAGTTTTAAGTCATACTAGCAATTGTTATGTATTTACTTGTTGTTATCACTGTTTAACCCAAATCTATGTACTGTATACATTATTAAGAAAAAGACACCCATTTTACTGCACACATCCATCAACATACTAGACCCTCCCCTTCCCTTCCCATCGTCTAATATCACTTTGAGTGAACAGACGTAAAATCGAAGCAACAACAACAAGGACACAGAAAGAGAGACAGAGACAGAGACAAAGACACAGAGAGTGACATAGACAGAGACAGAGAGAGACAGAGACAGAGAGAAACAGAGACAGAGACAGAGAGAAACAGAGACAGAGACCGAGTAGTGATAGACAGAGACACACAGCTACAGACAGCTGCAAATAGCTACAGACAGACAGACAGACAGACAGACAGACAGACAGACAGACAGACAGACAGACAGACAGACAGACAGACAGACAGGGGTGCTAACAAGTGACTCTTATACCTGTTATTATTTCTGCCAAGCTGCTGCTGTGGAAACCATTTTCCTTGACGGAAATCATCATCGGAGTCTGTAGGGTACATTTACAGGTTACATACTTGATAATAAGCTGTCAAACTGCACCTATATGAGTGTGTGTGCATATGCGTGTTGTATTGTATTGTATTGTATTGTATTGTATTGTATTGTATTGTATTGTATTGTATTGTATTGTATTGTATTGTATTGTCTTGTATTGTATTGTACTGTACTGTACTGTACTGTACTGTACTGTACTGTACTGTACTGTACTGTACTGTACTGTACTGTACTGTACTGTACTGTACTGTGTTGTGTTGCGTTGCGTTGCGTTGCGTTGCGTTGCGTTGCGTTGCGTTGCGTTGCGTTGCGTTGCGTTGCGTTGTGTTGTGTTGTACTGTGTTGTGTTTTGTTGTTTTGTATTGTATTGTATTGTATTGTATTGTATTGTATTGTGTTGTGTTGTGTTGTATTGTGTTGTGTTGTATTGTATTGTGTTCTTTTGTGTTGTGTGTTGTATTGTGTTGTTATATTATTGTATTGTATCGTATTGTATTGTGTTGTTGTATTGTATTTTATAGTATTGTATAATGTATCACCTTGTATTCCCGAGTTCTCTATCTAATGTAAAGTTCGGGCTGCTCTCTCGTGGGGAGAGCGTGTGGCTTAAGAGCAAGGCCATCCGTGTTTTCTTTCCTCTTCCTGCCTGCATATACACTTGTTTTCATACCAGAGTGCCTTTTTCTAAAATAAAATGTTGCAGAGGACAACTGCCTTGTAGTCATGGGTTGTTTTCACTCACTCACTCACTCAGTCCCATGTCCCAAAGGACGTAGGGGGGACATGAGAGAAGACGCAACAGAGATCTTTTTCCATGCTTCACGATCCTGTGTGGCTAGTAGGAGGTGTTGTAGGGGTTGGGCGGTCCAGTCTTTGATGTTGTCAACCCATGATGGGCTGTTTTGCATGCACTAAATGAGTTTTGGTTACGGGACCTCAGTTTATCATTTCATCTGAAATGCTAGCACCCAGACCTGCACTAACCGTTTAGTGGATGGGACAACAGATTTGGGCACACATCGCACACTTAAGCCCTAATTTCACTTTCTAGACAGGTGCATTATCTCTAGACCACGATCCACCTTGTGTGCATATGTGTGTGTGTGTGTGTGTGTGTGTGTGTGTGTGTGTGTGTGTGTGTGTGTGTGTGTGTGTGTGTGTGTGTGTGTGTGTGTGTAGTTTGTGTGTGTGTAGTTTGTGTGTGTCTAGTTTGTGTGTGTGTAGTTTTGTGTGTGTAGTGTGTGTGTGTGTGTGTGTGTGTGTGTGTGTGTGTGTGTGTGTGTGTGTGTGTGTTGTGTGTGTGTATATGCGTGTGTACTTTTTTGTGTGTAGTTTGTGTGTGTGTAGTTTGTGTGTGTGTATGTGTGTGAAGTTTGTGTGTTTGTAGTTTGTGTGTGTGAAGTTTGTGTGTGTATAGTTTTGTGTGTGTGTGTTTGTGCGTGTGCGTGTGATTATTTGTGTATCTGTCTGTCAGTCAGTCTGTCTATGTGTGTGTCTACGCATGTGTGTGTTCGTGAGGATACATTCTATCATTCTGTCCAATCCAATTAGGGACTGAGCAAGTCAAGAAGCCAAGATTAATGCTGAAGTGTGTATGACCCTGCACCTCTTTCAGCCAGGCAGTAAAAGCCACAGTAATGGTGTGCACTGACCCCCGTCAGCTCTGGTTACTGTCCACATCGTAACTGAGAAACCCAAGGCGGTGTTTGTGTGTCAGTGTCATCTTATTTCATATCTTCATGATTACAGATAGGATGTGGTAGAAATAATTATACTTCTGTGTACTTGCTTGCTTGGGTTAATTAGATATTTGTTTGTTTATTTGTTTGTTTGGTTGGTCGGGTACTTTCTGCTGTTTATCTATTCATATTTGTTCACTCGATTGCTTTTGCTTTATTCATAGTTAAGAATTGTTTTCTAACGTTCATGTATTTCTAATATTCTGGTTTTTGTTTTGTTTGTTTTTTCGGCTTATCTTTGTTTGTTTGTACTCTTAAGTTCATTCACACGTAGCCTATTTGGATCTCACTCCCATCCATTTACGTTACATTTCTTGTTTTTTCTGTGAAGCTAGGGTAACTTACTTTTCATGACACCTAGCAACAGGCACATTTCAATAGCAGTCTATAGTATTCCAGTTTTTTCCGATGAATTTGAATTTAACAAATTCATCTGAGAACTTCTATCAACTTTAGAATGTGTGCTCGTTTCCATACCCCAAAAGTATCATTCTTTAAAATGTGTGTGTGTGTATGATGTATGTGTTAGTGTGTTAGTGTGTGTGTGTGTGTGTGTGTGTGTGTGTGTGTGTGTGTGTGTGTGTGTGTGTGTGTGTGTTAGTGTGTGTGTGTGTGCGTGTGTGCGTGTGTGCGTGTGCACGCGCATGTTTGTGTAACATTGTTTTGGTCAAACTCTTCTATTTCGAGGGTGATAAATAACGCAGAAATACTAGCAGTCGTATTGAATAAGTTCACAGCCATCATAGTAGATAATTATGTTCATGTTTCTACAGTTCATTAAGTGCTGGTATGAGACACATCTTTTATATACTTGACTTTATGTGTGCATGTATACATACAGAGGGAGAAAGTATTCAACAGAAAATACCATATCCTGGTTTACATGTTTCACGCCCAGCCCTTCTTATAATCACTTTGTTTTCTTTCCCAACATAGCCTGCTACAGTAATAAATTCCATACTGTATAAAATGTTTCATATATCACAATCATCATAATCCACAAGGTGCCATTGAAATTCCCATCCTTGGCTTCAGCATTGGTTTGACCAGAAGCCTGATAATTTCTCCATTCTGCAAATGCATTCATCACTACTGTGCTAAAGATCTGCTAATGGTTGCAACTTAGCGCCTCAGCATCAAGGCCATGCTCATCCACTGCAGAATGTAGCCCTATGTATCAGCCCTCCTTCCATTGGTTCCTGTCTTGTGCCTCCCTGCACCATGCCGCGCCCACGTATTTCTCACATGCACTCCATGGTTATGCTTAACAAAACCTTTATTATGATATCATCTAGAAGGAAGCAAATCCTGACCTCTTGACAGATCCTTCACTCTGCTGACCACTTCGCCATAGCTGACTGTTTTCTTCTGTTGTTTTGTCTCGGGATATTACTCGTGAGGAAACTCCAAAGGACCTTTCCTCCAATCAATTCCTCGGATTGAACCTGAAAAAGCAACCAGGTACAAAAAGGAAGCCAGGGCAACAGAAAGCACTGCAAGGAGAGGTGAGAGAAGTTGTTGATGCGAGAAGGAGAGAGGGTGGTGATGGTGGGGAAAGCAATGAAAGTAATGATGGTGGTGGGGGAAGTGCCAAAATCAACTCTTTTCAGTCTCCATGCAAGCATCATCCACAATGGGGGGGAAAGCATTCCCTGCCTAGTGAGCAAATAATTGTTGGAAAATTCTCATAGTTTGTCTGTAAAGCTGAGTATACTGGGGTGTACTTGCTTGCATGTCCATTATCCACAAATCTTTATGCAATGTTATCATTTGCTATCACTTTCTCGTCAGAGCAGATCATACAGTACACAATCCAGAAAGAGCAATTTTCTCAAAGGAATAATGCAATTTTTTTCCAGCCTGCATGCCCATTCCACAACAGAGGTAAAATTGTTCTGCAGATTTTGCCAGAAATAGCATTTTCATGCTATACATTCTTTTAGACGTATCCTGACCACTTATGGTGTGATATTCATGTCAAAAGTACAGGTAAATGGCCTGCTATTCCAAGTCTGAAAGGTACACAAGATCGTGGGAAAGAGGACATGAGTCAATATGTGCTTAAGCCAAAAATGTGGAAAAAAATCTGTGATGGTACAGAGAGAGAGACAGACAGAGACAGAGACAGAGACAGGCAGACAGAGACAGAGGCAGAGAGACAGACAGGCAGACAGACAGACAGACAGACAGACAGACAGACAGACAGACAGACAGACAATGCAAAAAACAATGATTTATTGTGATTAACCACCGTTCAGCCCACACACAAAAGCGGTGGGAGGGCAGGGTGGATGTGTCAAATAAACCTGAGAAAGAGAGACAGGGATAAAGAGATAGAACGAGAAAGAGAGATACAGGGAGGCAGGGAGGGAAGGAGAAAGAGGAAAAAGAGAGAGAAAGAGAGAGAGAGAGAGAGAGAGAGAGAGAGAGAGAGACAGAGACAGAGACAGAGACAGACAGACAGACAGACAGACAGAGACAGAGACAGACAAGCATATAGACAGGCAGCTAGACAGCTAGACAGACAGACAGACAGAAAGAGACAGAGAAACAGACAGACAGAGACACAGACAATGTGGCTGGCAAGTGACTCCAATCCCTTATTATTCCAGCCAAGCTAATGCTTCGGAAATCCATTTCCTGACTGGAAGGCATCATAATCTCTGGGAAGTATACAGTCTTTTTACCCACTAGTATGACCTTCCGTCCGTCTCTCTCTCTCTCTCCTCTCTCTCTCTCTCTCTCTCCTCTCTCTCTCTCTCTCTCTCTCTCTCTCTCTCTCTCTCTCTCTCTCTCTCTCTCTCTCTCTCTCTCTCTCTCTCTCTCTCTCTCTCTGTCTCTCTCTCTCTCTGTGCATGTACATGTGTGTGTGTGTGTGTGTGTGTGTGTGTGTGTGTGTGTGTGTGTGTGTGTGTGTGTGTGTGTGTGTGTGTGTGTGTGTGACGTGACTATCACAGGAAATGGGTTTGAAATGTCTACTGTGAAAATTGACTCAACTTCTCTCTGCCTGCAAAATGTTTTCCACACACATGCACTTCGATATCACATTCCTGTTTACCCTCCTGCTTATCCCAAGAAAACAAGTCTGCCTTTTTGCCCAGTCCAATGAGAACCTGGGAAATTAATAAACGAAAGATTTAAGTTGAGAGGCGAAAGACTCCGTGCCTCTGTAAACACAAGGCAGTAAACGCAATTGAATGATGTACTCTGACCCTGCCGATCTTTGGCTATTTTATTGTGTAACTGGTAAAACAAATATTTAAAAACCCAGCATGCACACAGGTGTTTTGTTTAGACACAATCCCTGAGGAAAAATCGGGGAGTTGGAGTCCCAAGGCGACTGGGGGCTGTATATGGCAATGTCCTGGTGGCTCCTGCGACGGTACTAGAACCATTCGTATTGGTCATTGCCTTTCCAATGGATCATTCCAGTGGCGTGGAGAGGGGGTTCTGCTGCATGGGTAACAGCTTGCCCTCCATACTTACTTACCCAGGCTTTGCGCTCTTAAGACTAGAGCGCAACTCCATAGTCTTCCGAGACTGATGGGTGCCTACTAACCTGTAGAACCTGAGCAGTGTTTTGAGAGCTGAAGTCCGTTTTAGTTTGTGTGACTGTTGATGTGGCTAAAAGAAAATTTCAGAAATAGAAAAAAATGTTTTTTATTTGTTACTTGTGTTAAATTCTTTGCTCTTTGTGTCTGTCTCTGACTCAGTATGTCTGTGTGTGTGTCTATCTTTCCATCTGTTTGTCTGTCTGCTTGCCTGTTTGTCTACCCCCCCTCTCTCTATATCCATCCATCCATCTGTCTGTCTGTCTGCCGCTCTCTCTCTCTCTCTCTCTCTCTCTCTCTCTCTCTCTCTCTCTCTCTCTCTCTCTCTCTCTCTCTCCTCTCTCTCTCTCTCTCTCTCTCTCTCCCTTCCTTTCTTTTATTCCTTGTTGTGTTCCACCTTTCTTTCCCCCCTCCCTCTACCTTTCTTTCTTTTTCCATTTAAATGTACATAAATATGTTTGTTCTTGATGTTTTGTTTATTAATCTGTTCATCAGTCCTAATGTACCTGAGTGTATCTTGAAATGTTCATATCCCCCTCTCTCTATGTATTAATATATATATATATATATATATATACATACATACATACATACATACATACATACATACATACATACATACATACATACATACATACATACATACATTCATACATTCATACATACATACATACATACATACATACATACATACATACATACATACATACATACATACATACATACATACATACAGTGTAGACATACCATTAAGATGTCTTCACCATTATCAGCATCATCAGATCCTTGATCAAGATGGTTATCAAGGGTAATTTCATCCCCCACTGCTTCAGGTATTCCAAGTCTGATCAACAGTTCGGTGCACCAGTGAAGATTTTGAAATCAGAATCTTCCACTCCTTTTGGTTCTCAGATTACAGTCAACATGTCATTCCACTCAAAGCCAGTCTACTCTCTGGTGTTATCTTCCCAGCGTTTTCTCTGCCTGCCTCTGTGTCTCTCCGTACACTGTTCCCTGTAGAACAATCTTATCCAGTCCAGATGTTTGTGTGATCTGGGGTTGGTTTGATAAGAGACTGTAAAAGTCCTCACTGTCAATCCACTAAGTAACCCTAAGATGTATACCCCAACCTTCAGCACCAAAAGACTCAGAAATTCGATGCATTTTCCTCTTACTGTGAATGCACCAATCACTCTAGATTAAAAGAACTGACTATGGTTGCAAAAATCCATAATCCTAATACCCTCTTGACAAGACTCAAACCCTTATCACTTGTCTAATATTTCACTCCTCTGACCACAGCACCATAGATGCTGGTTTGCGTGGTTTCGTTTGCCTTGGAGTATTAATCATGCGCAGGTCTCAGAGGACCCCTTCCCCCAATCAATCCCATGGATTCCAGGTAAACTTGAAAAACAATCAAGGAGAGAGTAGGCCAGAAGGAAAAGTGTAGCAAAGAGAGGTAAGAAAGGAAGGGGATATAGGAAGGATGGTGGTGGTGATAGCAGGGCAAGAGAAGGGGGGGGGGGTGTGGGTAGTGGGGGTGTTGGCATCGACTCCTGTCTGTTATCGTGCAGCCACTGCTAGAAACGGGGGGAACGCCATTTCCTGCAAGGAAAGTCAAATAATCGATGGGAAATGCCCAGAATTCGTTCCAATCAGATTAACTGCCAATCTGCTTCCTTGTGTATCCATCAACCAGTTTTTTTTCTTGGTAATATTATTGGTTGTTATTACCTTCATGTCAGATCTCATTTTAAAAATTTATTTCTTGGCTAGAGCTCCAAGACTGACCAATATTGAGATTTTTGTCTATGTGACTGTTTCTTTTCTTTTTTTACAATTCAGCGTCAGTGCTTTTCCCTAGAAACTGCAAAGCTTGTTTTTTTTCTGTCAGCATGTGTGTTTATTCTGTATGCAAAAGCACGTAGAACACCTTGTACATACATATTGAAACCTGTTTCTCATTCTGGAAGAGTATGCCATCGTGTGTCAGCAGGAAGAGATGACAAAATTAACAAAACTCTATACTCAGGGTGGACTGAAACGAAAATCATAATTCACATGAGTGCTTATTCATTATTCTTGAAATAAAAGAATTGAAAGAAAGTTAAATTAGCCTAAAGCAAAATCTTCTTTCGATAAGCCCAAAATAACATTTTATTTCATGAATGTTTTGGCATGTATTCTGGACATTTAATCTGAGATTCTCATTTCAAGAGTGCAGTTAATGGCCTGCTGATCAAGATCTGAAAATAGAAAAGATAGTGTGGAAAATGGGCACAAGTTTAAAAGGGTAAAAAAAAACAAACCCGAATGGTTGTGTCACAAGCAGGAGAGATTGATTCAATGATTCAAATGTTTAATGTGCTTTGGCCATAGGCATACATACACATTGTGGGAGGGTAGGGGTTGGGTCGTCCATTAATATAATTTATAACACTGAAATGTAACATATTCCCAATCAACATACAAAGGTACCACACATTTTTGGTTGTACAAAAAAGCATTTAGATACTCCAAACTCACAACTATTTCTGTTAAACAACAGCAACAAAAACAACACCAAATAATACCATAAATAAAAAAGACAATCGCTGGGCAAACCTCATGTTAACTTCCGAAAAGGCTGGGGGTGGGAGTGTCAAAACTGAAGATGAACTAACTTTCACAAATTGCCTGTCTTCTTTTAATGGCATGAAATACATATTGACCAACATGGCGACAGAGATCTTCACTCTTTCCAGCTAGCAGTCTTGACAGAGGTAAATGAAGAAAATCTTGAAGGAACTTTTCTCTCATATCATTATATAATGGACAAGCAAGTAAGAAATGTTGTTCATTTTCTTCTTGATAACCACATGCACATTGCTTATCCATCGGATTTTCACTGTACCTATACATGTTGCAGTTTATTGGTAACACGCCTAGCCTTATATGTGAGAAAGCGACCCTAAAACATACTATGTCAATGCATGCGAGATATCTTTCTTTGCCAAAGGAATCTTTAAAAGTTCTGTACATTTCATATCTACTCCCTTCACATATGGTCGATGACCATTCCTGCATGTATACATCAACTAATCTTTGTTTGAAAGCATTAATAAAACTACGTACGTTACTGGTACCCTGATTTGTCCATACAAACTGAAAACCTGTTTTACATAGAATGTCTTTAATATCTGTCACCCAGCATTTTTTTCCCCCGATCATCCAAAGACAACAACATTTGATAGCATTGTTTTGGAAGTCTGTCTGCTTCCATCTGCAGTATACGAAGCCAGTACTTAACAGATCTGACTGTTGTGTTAATAAAAAGAGGATATCTTCCTAGCTCACCGTACACTAGTTTATTCGGTGTTTTCAAAGGTACCCCCAGATATCGCTTGCAAGCTAAGAGGTGTACTTTTTCAAGGTTATCTAGTCTATTAACTCCCCAGACTTCCGAGGAATACATCAATATGGACTGAACTTTTGCGTCAAATATCTTGAAAAAAGTTTTTTGTGTCATTTCTTTGCATTTTGAATAGGCTCTACTTAAGATATGCACTGCTCTTTTTCATTTAGTGACAAAAGCAGCAGTTCCAAGTTTACAGCTTAGTCTTGTAGTAAATGTGAATCCGAGGTACGTGTAACTATTTACAACTTCCACAAGATCACCATCTTAAAACCATTTTTCATTTTTTGATAGGTGTCCACCTTTTCTAAAAACCATAACCTTAGTCTTCTCTTTATTAACTCTAAGCTTTAGTTTATCACAACAAGTCTTTAAATGGTTTAATTGAGTCTGCAGTCCTCTTGGAGTGGTTGATAACAAAACGTCATCCGCAAATAATAGAATAAACAATTCTGTCACAGTTGGGAGAAGCTGAATACCATGAACACCAACTTCATTAATATGCTGAGCTAAATTATTTATAAACAGTGAAAAAAGGGTAGGACTAAGAACACAGCCTTGGCGAACTCCTGTAGGACAATGAAAAAAGTCGGTATATTCGTTATTAATTCTGACACAGGATAGAAGTGAGCTATACATAGCTTTGAGGGAGCAAAAGAACTTCCCTCTGACCCCTTCATTAATAAGAGCTTCAAGTAGTTTTTGGTGATGTACAGAGTCAA
>CM060319.1:67713251-67723251 GCA_030674155.1 Stramonita haemastoma | reverse complement strand
AAGTCTAATAGACCTGAACAGTTACGGGTCAACGGTTCGAGTCTCTAAGGCGCCTGCCGTATCAAGGATTGGGATTTTTTTTTTTACCAACTCTAGTGGAAAAAGGTAATTGATTTTACAAACGTTGGTTTATCAAGTGTGGGAGTTTTGTTTTTACGCACAACACTGGTGAATCAAGCCTGGGGGTTTTGTTTGTGCTAATACTGATGAATTAAGGTTGGGGGTTTTGTTTTATCCACACCTTTTAATTAAGTGTGGAATATTTGTTTTACACACAGTGGTATAAAATCAGTGTGGTATTTTTTATATTAACGCCTGTGAATTAAGTGTGGGATTTTGTTTTTATACACAACATTGCTTAGCTAGGTGAGAGATTTTTTATTTGTACCAACACTGGTGAATTCAATGTGGGGTTTTGGTTTTTACACAGAACACTGAGGAATTCAATGTGGGTTATTTTTTTTATACACAGCACTGGTGAATTCAATGTGGGGGGTTTGTTTTTACATACAACACTGGTGAATTAGGTGTGTAAGTTTTGTTTGTGCCAACACTGGTGAATTAATCGTGGGGGGTTTGTTTGACACACTACATTGGTGAATTAAGGTTGAAATTTTTCTTCTACTAGCACTGGTGAAATAAGTGCGAAATTTTTGTTTCACACACAATGGTAAAATCAGGGTGGTATTTGTTTTTTTTATCAAGGCCTGCAAACTAAATTTGGGATTTTGTTTTTATACACAACACTGATGAATCAAGTGAGAGATTTTTTTTTATTTGTACCAACACTTGTGAATTCAATATAGGATTTTTGTTTTACGCACAACACTGGTGAATTGAGGGATTTTGTTTACCACAAATGGTGTAATCAGTGAGAGATTTGGGTTTTATTTCATAACACTGGTGAATTGTGTATTAGAGTTCTGATTGACCAGCGCTGGTAAATGATGTGATGGATTTTTTACAGACTTCGGTGAAGTTGAGATCTTTTATTTAATTTTTTAAATTTTTACATACGTCTAGGTCAACGATTGTGCAGAATTGCCTTGTATTCTTTTACCGTACGTGTCCATTAACTAAGAGAATATTGTGCACTCTTAAGATTCTTTAAAATAATCAGTTATATATTTTGATTTGTTATAAAAACTAGACTGTAAATTGAGGCAAGAAAATGTTTAGTTGAAATGTCATTGCATCAACGTATTAGAGGGAAATTTTTGGCTCCTGTCACCGACAACTTCTGAGTTACGAGATAGCCCACTAATGTCATAACCCCGACAAAGATCATGCCTAAATTCTAGATTTTCCCTGTATAGGCAACATGAACCAATTGAAACGGTTTAAACCACCACCCAAGGAAATAGAGCCTTACAAAATTCGCTGGTGTCTCCGGATTTAGAAACACGACGCGGCGCCCGGTCTCTGCTCGCATGGGAGATAATCTTATCACCGCCCCTTCACAACAAAATGAAATTATATGAAATACACGATCAAATAACATGAAATCAACCAGGACCCAGTACTGTACTATACTCAAGTCTGTAACAGTCTGAGTGGATTGGTGGTCTGGAGGTTAATGCACCTGTCTAGAAAGTGAAAAATGTGGGTTTGATCCCCGTGTGTGTCCGAAACTTTTCCCCTTATTCATTACATCGTACAAGGTGATCTGGGTGCTAGTTTTTCAGATGAGAGATAAACTGAGGTCCGTGTGCAACACGCATTCAGCGCGTGTAAAAGAACCCACGTCAAGGAGAGATTTATCACTGGCAAAATTCTGTAGAAAAAAGCCACTCTGATAGACAAACAAGTACACATGCAGATAGGATAAGAAAAAAAAGTTGAACAAATCTTAACCACTCGGCTATAGTGTCCGTCAAGAGGCCATTGTAATCATGTACCAGGTTAATGAAATCATCTACCAAGCAGGTTATTGATGTAGCAAATAGAACATGAAATTTAATTCTTTAGAACAAGCCAAACCAGCTAAATTAAAAACTCAAAACTCCAAAATCCAAACTTTAAAACAACATGGGTCAACAGTATATTTTGTTATGTCAAATAAATCTGTGTGACTTTTATGGCAATAGATGATTAATTTCTGATTTAGATTTTGATTCCGGTACAAGCTTCGTGTTCCCAAAAGTGTCGAAAGAACGGAGAAATTCTTGGGCAGAAAAGTATAGGCCTAAGGGGAGGAAGGGACAGACAACTTTTCCGCTTGTGTCCAGCTTGCCGCAAGCTGTGATTAGCTCCATCATACGACTGGAGGACTGCTGCTGCTGCTGCTGCTGCTGCGCCGGGTGTGTGTGAGTGAGTGTGTGTGTGTCGCTGCGATACGTACGAGTAGGGACAGGCCGTTGCTAAACGCAGTAGCGATCGGTTGCTGTCGCTGCTACTGCTGCTGCTGCTGCTGCGGCTGTTTCCAGCAGTGTTTAGTATCTTGGGATACTTACGGTATACAGTGAATGTGCTTTGATTTTGGTCGATTTGCAGAAAGGAGTGGTGGTGCCGTGTGCTAAGAGTGTTGGCACAGAGAAAGAGAGAGAGAGAGAGGTACGTGGTTGTGTTTTCTGCCTAGTACCTTCAGGGACTCTTCGACTTCTTCCTAAATGTCAGGTTAGGATGACTGTTCTCACGCTGGTGTTTTTTTTTGTTTGATGTGTGGGTTTTTTGTGTGGTTTGTTTATGTTGTTTTTTGTTGATTGAGTTGGTGGTGGTGTGGTGGTGGTGGTGTGTGTGTGTGTGTGTGTGTGTGTGTGTGTGTGTGTGTGTGTGGTGTGTGTGTGTGTTGTGTGTGTGTGTGTGTGTGTGGTTTTAAGGTTCTGCTTTATTTTTTATTGTGGGGCTTGATTTCATTTGCTTGTTCTTTTTGCTTTGTTTTATAGTATTCGGGTTTGATTAAAGGCTTTATTCTTTCTATGTCTGTCTTGATGAACATATCTTCATTTTCCTTATAAAAAGAATTCTGTTTAATTTAGATAAACTGTTTAAACTTGACGTTGTGCTGTGTATAAAATACCACGAATTTCTCTTCTAGTTTCTTCAGTTTTTACTTTATATGTCAGAATGAATTCCAAGAGTGAATAATAATATCTGGCAATTGGGGTTCTACACAAAACTAGAAAACAGTTCCCCAATCATCTCATATTGCACAGATCCCGTACTCACTATGTTTTAGAAAGTTCTTCCTGTTATTTTTTTGCTGATGAAGCAATGCAACTGCGAGTGGAACATTCCATAAATGTTAAGTGGACCTGAACATTTTCTAAACAGCCACATTACTAAATGAAACATTTTGTTCATTAAAATAAAATCAAGTTGTTCTGGGAGTTTTGTATCTTTTAGTAAATTTTGGTGTAGAATAGCACAGGGAAGCATTACGTATTACTCGGTTTATAAGATAATAAATTATTTGTATTAGCATGTACTGTGTGGTGTTGCGTGTGGCGTGGTGTGGTGTAGTGTGGTGTGGTGTGGTATGTAGTGTGGTGTGGTGTGGTGTGGTGTTTGATGTGGTGTGGTGTGGTGTAATGTGGCATTATGTACTGTAGCGTAGTATAGCACAATTTTGTGTAGTGTAGCGCAGTGTAAAGTGGTGTGGTGTGGTGTGGTGCAGAGTTTTATTTAATTGTGTAGGGTAGTGCAGTGTAGTGCAGAATAGTGTACTATGCAATGTAGTGTAGTGAAGTATATGAAGTGTAGTGTAGTGTAGTGTAGTGTAGTGTAGTGTAGTGTGTGTGTGGTGTGGTGTGGTGTGGTGTGGTGTGGTGTGGTGTGTGTGTGGTGTGGTGTGGTGCGGTGCGGTGCGGTGCGGTGCGGTGCGGTGCGAGTGAGTGTAGTGTAGTGTAGTGTAGTGTAGTGTAGTGTAGTGTAGTGTAGTGTAGTGTAGTGTAGTGTAGTTATTCATGTATCTATTTATTATTATTTATTCATTCACCTATCCAATGTACTATGCAATGTAGTGTAGTGAAGTATATGAAGTGTAGTGTAGTGTAGTGTAGTGTAGTGTAGTGTGTGTGGTGTGTGTGTGGTGTGGTGTGGTGTGGTGTGGTGTGTGTGTGGTGTGGTGCGGTGCGGTGCGGTGCGGTGCGGTGCGGTGCGGTGCGGTGCGGTGCGGTGCGGTGTAGTGTAGTGTAGTGTAGTGTAGTGTAGTGTAGTGTAGTGTAGTGTAGTGTAGTGTAGTGTAGTGTAGTGTAGTTATTCATGTATCTATTTATTATTATTTATTCATTCACCTATCCAATCGTTTATTTCAAGAATAATGGAATAAGATCTCATGTGGCTTTTTACATCTAGTCCCTGTGGGCATGAAATTTTCTAAATTTTGTTATTCGTTCCCACCAGCACTAAATGGGCTACTCATTTGAAATGTGGAACAGGCTTTAACGCGTGCGCAAGATGTTTTGCGTGTGTTCGCAAACTGGGTAGTGTAATGCAGTGTTGTGCAGTGCAGTGCAGTGCAGCATAGTTCATTGCAGTGCAGTGTAGTGTAGTGCATTGAATTGCAATGTATGCTATTCAATTGTAGTGTAGTGTAGTGTAGTGTAGTGTAGTGTAGTGTAGTGTAGTGTAGTGTAGTGTAGTGTAGTGTAGTGTAGTGTAGTGTAGTGTAGTGTAGTGTAGTGTGTGTGTGTGGTGTGGTGTGGTGTGGTGTGGTGTGGTGTGTGTGGTGTGGTTGGTGTGGTGTGGTGTGGTGTGGTGTGGTGTGGTGTGGGTGGTGGTGTGTTGTGAGTGTGTGTTGTGTCGTGTCTTGTGTGTGTGTGTGTTCTGTTGCATTGTGTGGTGTGGTGTAGGAGGTGCAGTGCAGTGTAGTACAAACTAGTGTCATATCGTATCGTGTCGTGTAGTGTGGTGTGGTGTAGGAGGTGCAGTGCAGTGTAGTACAACTAGTGTCAATCGTATCGTGTCGTGTAGTGTGTGTGTGGTGTGGAGTGTTGCAGTGCAGTGTAGTACACATAGTGTCATATCGTATGTGTGTGTAGTGTGGTGTGGTGTAGGGTAATTGTTATGGCGTGTTCAGTGCAGTGTAATTGAGTACAGTGAAGTGTAGCGTGGTGTAGTGTAGTGTAGTGTAGCATAGTGTTGTGTAGTGTAGCACAGTGTAGTGTAGTGTCGTATATTGCAGTGCAGTGCAGTGTAGTGTAGTGTGGTGTAGTGTGGCGTAGCGTGGCGTAGTGTAGTGTAGTGTAGTGTAGTGTAGTGTAGTGTAGTGTAGTGTAGTGTAGTGTAGTGTAGTGTAGTGTAGTGTAGTGTAGTGTAGTGTAGTGCAGTGCAGTGCTAGGCTTTGCTGTAGTGCTAGTATTATAGTAGTCAAAGTGATAAGAATGAGAATGATGTGTATGTGTGCGTGCGTGCGTGTCTGCATGCACGCAAGCGCGTGCATGTATATGTGTATATGTGTGTGTATGTGTGTGTGCGTGTGTGTGCGCTCGCGCGCTCGCGTGTGTGTGTTACTGTGTAACTGTGGCTGTGTCTCTAGCTGTATATTCTTTTACTTATCAATTTTGGGCCCCGAATTACATACATTTTTTGTCCAGCATCAGTTATAAACAGTTTTAGAAATCATTATCTAAATTTGCACCTGTCTTTTCCATTTTATATTCCAGATTCTAAACATTTTTTTTTTATACCAGACACGTAGTTTGAAATAAACATATCAATGTTGACACATGCATTCGGACTACTAACAATCTTAAATGTCAACCTAAAACACTTGCTGTTATTCGAAGCAAGAAATCGTCTAACATTTGATAAATGAATATTCATATGACAACAAATGACATTTTTCTTTCCCAGAGCAATTTCATTTGTGACGATTCCAATGAGTGTCACTGATGCAATTCAGTGTCAAAGCTGTGCGTGTCTTCGGCGGACGAGTCTTTCAGCGGGAGTTCGGAAGAAAAAACAAAACCTAAATGATTTGTGTGGTTGTGGGTGAAAGCCAAGTGTTGTTTGTGTGCGGTTTGTAAAATAAACGTACCAGTTTGATTTAAAACAGGTTGTTTATTTATTATATTTATTCAGTCAGCTATCTATTTATTTGTTTATTTTTAATGTTTAGAAAAGAATAAATAATATGTTTCTGCTCAAGATCTTGAAGGAGATGTTTGAAGTAGCTTAACGATCCTTTTTTTTTAATTAAAAGAAAATGTTGTCTTGTTGTTGTTGTTGTTGCTGTTGTTGTTGTTGTTTGTTGTTTTGTTGTTGATGTTCTTCTTCTTCTTCTACTACTTCTTCTTCTTCTTCTTCTTCTTCTTTCCTTTTCTTCTTCTTCTTCTTCTTCTTCTTCTTCTTCTTTCTTCTTCTTCTCTTCTTCTTTCTTCTTCTTCTTCTTCTTCTTCTTCTTCTTCTTCTTCGTCGTCGTCTCGTCGTCGTCGTCGCTGTCGATGTTGTTGTCTTCGTAGACATCACATTTTGCAAAATGAATCGGGTACTTTAGGTGCATAATATATCTGCGAGGCGTTTCATAGCTAACAAACACCAGGTGCATTACCCAGACGATAAACATATTGATTGCCGTTTGCCTTTTCCATCGACTAAAATCTGACTAACTGTCCGTATAATAAACGAAAACCGAAATACACCTACTCCGTTGTTAACCCCATTACTGCTCTTCTGATGAAATGAAAATATCAAAGGCTTCGACAGAATTTCGGCTTTTCCCTGAAATCTTCTTTTTTTTGTTCCTAAGTAGTTTTATGGGCACTCTCCGTCTATGTATTTCTCTCTCTCTTTCCCTTCCATGTCTGTCTGTCTGTCTGTTTGTCTGTGTCTGTTTGTCTGTCTGTCTTTCTGTCTCTGTCTCGTCTGTCTGTCTGTCTGTCTGTCTGTCTGTCTGTCTCTGTCTCTGTCTTGTCTGTCTGTCTGTCTGTCTTCTGTCTGTCTCTGTCTGTCTGTCTGTCTGTCTGTCTCCTTCCCTCCTCTCTCTCTCTCTTGTCTGTCTCTCTCTCTGTTGTCTCTGTCTCTCTCTCTTGTCTCTCTCTGTCATCTCTCTCTGTCTCTCTCTCTGTTCTCTGCTCTGTCTGTCTGTCTGTCTGTTCTGTCTGTCTGTCTGTCTGTCTGTCTGTCTGTCTGTCTGTCTGTCTGTCTTCTCTCTCTCTCTCTCTCTCTCTCTCTCTTTCTCTCTCTCTCCTCTCTCTCTCTCTCTCTCTCTCTCTCTCTCTCTCTCTCTCTCTCTCTCTCTCTCTCTCTCTCTCTCTCTCTCTTTGTGTGTTCTCTTTACCGCGTGGGATACCTACTGTCTGGTCTTCTCCTGCACTTGTAACTGTGCAGAATGTCTGTCTCGCTGGCCTCAGCCGACACATTCCGACTTCAGAACATCTTGTTCCTTTGAATAGGTTGCATGCTGGGTATGTTTGTCTTTCTGTAACCCATCGAACGCTGACAGGAATGATAGGATCTTTGACGTGCTTCTTCTGCATGTGCATACACACCCTCTTCTGTAAGGTTGTGTGCTTATGATGTATGTATATTGAATAAACAATGTTTGAACGAAGAGAATCCATCCAATTCAGATCAAAATGTCTATAATATCATAAGGATTTTTTTGTGGGTTCAGTGAAATACTGGTAGGCCCGTCTGCACTTAAAATTGACCTGGAAGATCTTTTAAAAAAAAATCCTTTACTTCACCAGACCCATTCATCTAGATTTGAACCCAAGACTTTACGAACGCACAAAATTGAAGACAAACGGTCTTACCCACTCGGCTATAGATAGCGTCTGTTGTGTACTGGTTGGTACAAAGTTTGAACCTGCTGTAGTTCGTTGCTGACACGAAGATACCCAGCTTGTGTTCTGAAGCCTTGAGAAGGGATGGGTTTTGTCAGAACCCATTTACCGAACCCACCTCCTGAGGGAACAATCGCGTCAGGTCCTGTTATTTCTGAGCTAATTCAAAATCTCTCAAGAAACGCATGAGCCTTCAGCTTTTTTTTTTTTTCCTTTTGTTGTTGCTGTTGTTGTTGCTTCATGGACATTTTGTGAATTCATCGTTTGCTGAGAAGACAGGATTAAATTCTTTTTTTTTTTCGTTGTTGGTTATCGATTTTTTGTGTGTTTGTTGATTCTGTTTTGAAATCGGTTATTATGTTCTTGGCGTTGATAAGGATAACGATTTCAAAAAAGGTTGAGTTGCTTTCTCTAAGAAGCTTTGTGCGAGCTGACAAATCCTTTCAGAAGCACTTTAGCTTTTCAAATCTTTAAAAAAAATGTTTTTAGCTTTATGACTAATGATTGTATGCACGTAAATGTCAGAAATTCCTTTGTGTATGTGTGTTTTTTTCTTAAGAGTTGCTGTAGATATCAGTTTGACTCCTTCGGGTAGAACTGTAAACCGAGATTCTGTGTGCAAGTGTATGTAAAAGATCTTGCGCATATGTTAAAATCTGTTCCACTTCTCGGAAGAGTAGGCCATGTGTTCCATTGGGAACGGGTGACAACATTTTACAAAACTGCGTACACGCTGGATGTAAAAAAGAAACTAACATGAGCGCTTATCTACTGTCCTCTAAAGAAAGGAATAAATATATACACGAATGAATTGTTCCGTTATAAACTGGAGTTGAAAATTTTATGGATTTATTTTCATTTTTTAAAGTCATAATCAGATTAACCATAGTCTCTTATCAACTGTTTACAATTATTCAATATTTTATCAGCCATCCATCCTGAGCAATTAAACAGTCAGATCTGTTCCTGTCATTATAAATAGCTTCCCCACCTTCTGGAAATTCCGTGATAGAATGAGCCTATCAATTGCTATTTTTAGGACTGATCAGCCGATCAGTTGCTATTTTCAGGATTAATCAGCCTATCAGTTTGCTATTTTTAGGAATGATCAGCTTATCAGTTGCTATTTCTAAGCAGTTTCCAACTATCGATTACTAATTTTAGGAATGATCAGCCTATCAATTCCTATCTTTAGAGAGTTACCAACCTGTCAACTGCTATTTTTAGAGAATTATCAGCTATCAATTGCTATTTTTAGAGTTATCAACCTGTCAACTGCTATTTTTAGAGAATTATCAGCTATCAATTGCTATTTTTAGAGTTATCAACCTGTCAACTGCTAGTTTTGGAGAATGATCAGCTATCAATCGCTATTTTTAGGGAGTACTCATTCCATCAATAGCTTTTCATGAAAAGCGGGTCACCAGTCAATTTCTATTCTTAGAACTCGGTTAGAAAGTGTGTAGCCTATAAATTGCCATTCCTGATATACCAGTAACTAGAGTTGCTATTTCTAGGAAGTCAGAAGCCTGTCACCTACTATTCTTAGTCAGTCATTAATCTATCAATGACCTTCTCAGCACAATTGCAATAATCTATTAGTCCGTGTCTATAATAAACCAGTAATTTTGTCAGTCTTTTCGTCCAAAGTAAGTCAGTTATACACCGCTCACCGTCTTAAGTCAGTTGACAGGTTATTAATTTTTCTTTCTTTCTTCAGATAAAGATCCAAGGTTCACTGATAGTGAGATTTCGCTTACAAGACAGTTTTTACTTACTATTAAGGTATCGGCTCTCTGATTTCGGGGATGCTGTTTAAACATGATACCTGTGTGCATGCACACTTTTCTTTGGTCAACCGATCCTATCGGCATGAAATGGTTTACTCCTCCAAAAGGCGGAACAGGATTTTAACGTATCCACAAGATATTCTAGGAGTGTTCACACACAGGGTCTTGGTTTATAGTCTTATTCGAAGGAAGTTTTGAAGAGATGGAGTTAGATCTGATGTTAACACCAGGGCAAAATCCTACGAAAAAGGGTGTCTCCGTGGTATCTCAATTCCAGGCCATCACATCACGAATGCAAGGCTCTAACCATTAGGCTATCCTGCCCCCCTCCTCCCCCCCCCCCATTTGAAATGTTTGATCTGATTCAGTCAGATTTGTTTGTGGGGCCTGAACTTTAAAAAAAAAACCCAATTGATTCTAAGAAAATGGAGACAACAAAGATGTGTAGTTCTCCCAGACTACTATGAGTCAAACAGACAT
>CM060319.1:67703251-67708251 GCA_030674155.1 Stramonita haemastoma | reverse complement strand
CCTCCTTTTTATCTTTGTTTCTGCTTTCTTGGTCCATTCTCCTGCCCTTTTTTTTCCCTCCAGAAACACTTTAAAACGTAACAGCTCTCTCCGACGCCGCCGATGTCAGATGCGCTGGGCTTGACTTGCAGGCGCCTAATGGCAGCGCAACGCCTTTTCAATTCATGCGACAGACAACAATAATTGCTGTCTGAGCGTTCCACAAAGAAGGAGAGTCAGCGAGATAAAGATTCCTAATGGGTTTTCATACAAGGAAAAGTCAAATTTCAGCAAATATTGTATGTCGTTTCCTTGTTTATTCTGTTGCACAAACAGCTAGTGTCCTCTTTACTAAAACTTTCAAGAAGGTTATATCTGCTTTTTATATTTTTTTTTATAGTAAACTAGTGAAAAGCCAATACCTGTTTTATCGAACGTTTAGGGGAAGGCAATGTTCGTTGATAATCTAAAACTTTTAGTAAGAACAAAAAAAAACAAAAACCCGGACATTTAGGTGACAAAAAAGGAAAGAAACACACAAGTACAGACACACACAGACACACACAGATACAGACAGACAAAACAGACACAGACACAGACACACAGACACACAGACACACACACACACACACACATACACACACACGCACACACACACACTCAGACACACACACACACACTCAGACACACACACACATACACACACATACACACACATACACATACATACATACACATACACACTCACACACATACACACATACTCTCTCAACCCCCCCCCCCCTCTCTCTCTCTCTCTCTCTCTCTCTCTGTTTCGATCGGAAAGTTAGGATTCACTCGTTCTTAGCCCAGTTTTTACACTTGTAGGGTGCTTTGTTTTTTTTGGTTTTCTTTTCACATCGTTTCCTTAACCTCCACAGCTTAAAGAGCTATTTCTACTGTCACATATCGCATCATTACCCTTTGCCTCTCTCTTTCACATGTGTGTTATTCACACAATGCCTTTGTTGTTATGACACCAGTAACTGCCATGATTCTTTTTTTCAAGTACCATCTGCCCTTTTCTGAATCGTTTGATGTTACCCTGAATGGAGAATTTGTGAAGTTGAGCATAGATGACATACATTCAGATACGCGTGATGAGAGAATGCATATACCCAGAAACACACACACACACACGCACGCCGCACGCACGCACGCACGCACGGCACGCACGCACCACACCGAAAACATGCAAGCATGCACGCGCACACACAAGCACACACACATACAAGCACGCACGTAGACACACGCACGTACACACACACACACACACGCGCGCGTGCGCGCACGCACACACACATATATACACATACACACACATATAGGTATGAGGACTTGACCATATTGGTTCCTTTTTAGTGTCTGGAAGTTTTGGCCTTATTTCCTCTCAAAGAATAATTTGGCATTGCGCTGAAGAGTAATTCCCAAGATTCATACACTTTTTTGTCTATGTGATAGATCCTAAGCATGTAGAGAGCTTGAGTTTGTTTTCTTTTCTTTTTATTGAGGGGGGGGGGGGTCCTCATTCCTTGGCTAGAGCTCCAAGTTCACCAATGGTGAGATTTTTGTGTTTGTGACTGTCCCCCCCACTTTTTAGGTAGCCACATTCCGACTTTGGGAAAAGAAGTTTTCTATTTTCCGTATGGATCTACAGACCATGATTTTGTCTAATCTGTTTTTTCTCTGTAAACTCTTCCTTGTAGAATTTTTTTTAACAAAGCCATGGGATCTTGTTACGTGGCCATTCTAAAGCAGTTTGTGGGTCAGTGACTTAACACTTAAGACTGGTTTTCATGAAAAGGTCAAAATACTTTAACCAAATATTGTATGCCATTTCATTGCTTATTCTGTCGCACAGAAAGCTATTGTACTTCTCACTAAAAACTTTGAGAGAAGTGTTTATACCTTAGGAAAAGCACAGGTAAAAAGTCAATATCCTTCTTTCAATAAAAAAAGGGTAATGTTCTGTTGAGAATTCCAACACTCTCGTCAACAAAAACGAGGAAGGCTGTTTTAATTAGAAAATTAAGCATCGTAAGTTCATAGCCTAGTTTTTACATTATAGGGTGGTTGTTTTTTGTGTCCAGATAGTTTCATTAACCTCGAAAGCTTAATGAGCTATTTCTATAGTCACATATATCGCATCATTGCCGTATACCTCTCTCTTTCATATGTGTGTCATTCACACAATGTCTCTGCTGTTATGAGGCCAGTAACTGCTATGAACCTCTTTGAGATTCTGTCTGCTCTTTCTTGGTCATCTGAGGTTGTCGTGAGTGAAGAGATGGACAGGAGAGACTGACATACACACGTAAGTCAGAAAGTTTAGGAACACGTATAGTTATCCACGTAATGCATACACACATATGCAGACACGTGCCCAGGTGCATATACAGACAGAAATGGCAGACAGACACGCACACACACATACACAAACACATACATACACACCACCACACATACACACACACAGACAGACAGACAGGCACACACACACACACACACAAACACATACATATACACCACCACACATACACACACACACAAACACATACATATACACCACCACACATACACACACACAATCCCTCATAAGTGGAAGAACATTCAACTGAAGAATTAACACACGGGTGCATCCATATACACAAAGTCACACTGACATAAACATATACGTATGTACATATGCATAGACAGACAAAAAGATACAGACGGAGAAAAAGACAACACACCACACACACACACACACACACACACACACACACACACACACCACACACACACACACACACACACACACACACACACACACACACACACACTACCGATGGTATAATCATCACCTTTTGATATTTTCTCTAAGAAGAAGAAGGTGCTGTGCTGGAAGTGACAATCGAGCATTGTTAAAGCGCTAATGTCACGTGCTATAGCTACTAGCACACTGGTTATTGGTAGGTCATGGTGTGTAGGTACCTATCTTTCTATGGAAATCCAATTGGGTCAAAAACATTGATCAAAATTTAAATGTCTTGAAAGAAAGTGTGAGGGTGATATTGTTTCTGTGGATACTTTTATTTATGAACATGCATGTGTGTGCAAATACACATACAGAGAAAAAGGTACACACACACAGACACGCACACACACACACACAAACACACACACACACGCAGACATGCACACATAATAATAATACATGGAATTTATATAGTGCTATATCTTGTAAAAACAAATCAAAGCGCTTGCACTCGACCCTCACAACAAACAAGCAACCACTGACAATGAATAATTCTAGCAAATTCGAAAGCACGTGCACACACACACACACACACACACACACACACACACACACACACACACACACACACACACACACACACACACACACACACACACACACGCACGCACGCACGCACGCACGCACGCACACACACACTTATAGAGGCTATACATTTAGGCAGGGCGAAGGGAATTTCAAATGTTGAAGGCAGGGACAAAATTAATAGGAAATGAAAACAGAAGGCAAATTTAAAAATCTTAGGTTTGAAACAAGTGTGTCTTGAGGTTGGATTTAAAAGTGTCATATGTAGGCTTTTGCCGAAGGGAGAGAGGGAGGTCATTCCAGATTGATGGACCAGAAATAGAGAAAGAGCGGCGGCCAACGGTTGATAGGTTGAATCTAGGTATCTTTAAGGATAAGGTATCTGCAGCCGAGCGGAGGGAACGAGAAGGTGTGTACACGTGAAGACATTCACACACACACGTGCGCGCACGCACGCACGCACGCACACACACTCTTCTATTACTTGTAATATTACATCAATCAATCAAGTAATATTACATATTACTTGATCATATTTTTTTTTGTTTTTGCATTGGCAATTTCTTCTCCTGTCTTCCCTGAACTGTCGGTAGGTTACTGTTGAAGAGTTGTCCACCAGATTACTACCTTATGTCGGTCATGTGTAAAATCCTGGAATGTTATTATTTTTATCTACTCCTCTTATTGTTTTTCTCTTAACCTTGTAAACTTAGTTCGATAAAAGCCACGAGATGCTTCTATATGTTATCAGCAAAGCAACTGGCTACTTTATTTCAGTCTTTCATTTTATTTTTTTTCAAGATAATAGAATAAGCACTCATGTGGGTTTTTTCACATTCAGTCCCCATATACATGCAGCTTTGTAAATTTTGTTATCCGTTCCCACTGGCACACAGTAGCCTACGAAAAGCTGAACAGGCTTTAATGTGTGTGCAAGGTATTTCTGCTCACATTTGTACATGAGAGACCCCCAGTTTATAGTCTCATCCTTAATCTGTGACTAAGCATTCAAAACCAGTTTTCAAAAACATCAAATGAGTTTTGAATATTATACGCTGTTTCCTTATTCATTTTCTTAAACAAAAAGCCAATGTCCTTATTACTAGAGTTTCAAGGGCAATGATTTCAATTTTCTAAAAGAAATTAGCGGACAGTCAATGTCCTTTAGGGAAACAATACATTCTGTTGAATATTGCATCACTGTGATAAAAAATGACAATGTTGTTGTATTGTAAAATCGGGAATAGATCCTGTATAGCCTAGTTTTTGCTAAAGGTGTTTCAAATAGTTTCCATAACAGCGAAAGTTGAAAGAAATCGTAACAATCACACATTGCACCATTACCCTTTTGCCTCTCTTCAACACAGAAATATCAAAGATTATTGCTACCTTCATCTCGTAAGTTTAAATAATAGTTACACACACACAAAAACATACACACACATACACATGCACGCACACACAGAGACATACACACACCCACATACCCCCTCCCCCCAACATTCACATGCATACATACATGTACTCACAGGTACACAGGTGCAAACCTACACACGTGCATACACACGCACATGAATACGCTATGAGCGTAACAATCTTCGCCTTTTGATATTTTTATCTATCAAAAAAGTGCAGCACAGAAAGCAAGGATTAAAAGTTG
>CM060319.1:67690751-67693251 GCA_030674155.1 Stramonita haemastoma | reverse complement strand
TGTCTGTCTGTTTGTCCATTTGTCTGTTTGTCTGGTCCTTTCTCGTGGTTGCTTGTTTGCTGGGTTTTCCTTCTTTTCGATGTCACAGTGTCACTATGGATTTCTCAGTAAAGAATTGCGTTTGCTTTCCTCTTTAGCGAGTGTGTTTTCACTGGGGCAGACTAACCTTTGTTCTTCTTTGTCCTGTCTGTGTACATAATGTTTGTTGAGAAGAGGACTGTTGTTTGCTTGTCTGTCTGCTGTGTTTTCGTCTTTTGATTTTGTTTGTTGGTTTGTTTATTTTGTTTGGATTTTTTTTTCTTTCGTTCTTTTTTTTTTTTCTTTCTTTCTTTCTTTCCTTCTTTCTTTTATATCTTTTCTTTTCTTTTCATCCTGTCCTTATCTTTTGTCTTATTTCATTCTCTCTTTTAATTTGATTTTCTGTATTCATGTCTTTCTGTCTCTGTCTGTCTTTCTTCATTTTTTATTTCCTTATTACCTTTCAAATTTTTTCCCTCTCTTTTTTACCTTCCTTTTTCTTTCTTCATTTTTAGGGCTTTCTTTTGCAATTGTAATTTTTCTAAGCTCTTTATTTTATCTCTATTATAATTCCCTCTCTCTTGAATTCATATTCTTGCCTCGTTATTTTTTTCCTTCTCCTTAAATCCCCTCAAACGGGTTTCGCGGTAGTGGCTCCAACCTGGGCCATCAAAGTGTTAGTGCAACGGCTCTAACCACTAGAATACCCTACAACTCTGCCACACCCCACTCCATCCCCTTCCTGCAGGGAAAAAAAAAAATTCATGTGATGTTTGAACCATATACCCTTACGTTTTAGACAGCTACACTAGCCATTGGTTCATCGAAGTACTGGAAGCCAGAGACAAGACGTGGTTAGCGTGGTAAAAAACCCAAAAAAACAACAACAAAAAGACCCAAGAAACATACACGTAAAAACTTACACCTCTCGCGTGTACAATATCACGTGACGCGGTGAGCTGTCTTCTGATTGGTGCACTGCCCAACCCTCCCCCCCACCCCCCGGAAGCTGTGATATGCTAATTAAGCGGTGTCACGTGGTGATTGACGTGCTGGCGGATCTTGTACATCTTCTCTCCCACCTCGCCACCCCGAGTTGATTATTGTATCATTCTGTATTCATGCTGAGATGTATTGCACGCACTCGTTGTAATGGAGATGGGGGTAGGGAGGAGGAGGTGGTGGTGGTGGGGGGGAGGGGGTGGTGGTGATGGGGGTTGGAGAAGGGAAGGGGGTGTTGTGTCCTTAAGTGGTTTTTGTGGTTAACTGGACATGGTTTACAGAAACAAGAACTCAACACTAGGTCTGAAAATTTCCTGTGTATAAAAACAAAACCAACCAAAAAAAAACAACAACAAACAAACAAACAAGAAAATGAATTCTCCTTTCCTTCATCAGGTGGGCTGCTAATGCACAGATTGAAAATCGTTAGACAAACAATTTCAAATCTGACAATTTCTAATGTAATTCGGAACATGCGATTTGGTAAACTAACAGATTTTCCCTCGATGGAAAATTAGGAAATGCTCGCTTTACGTATGCAGTCTGGATCAAGTTTTTAGCTATGCAATATCTTTCTATTGTAATTAACTTGGGTCGCGTTTCCATGTATGTTGATAGAAAACGATGTGCTAAGCAGTTTGAAAATAAATTTCATGTCATTCTTTTAAAAGAATTTGTGCAGTTGGAGGTTACAATCCAGTTAAGGACAAGTATTCTGTTTAACAGCACCACACACGTTCAGTTCATTTTACTGCATCTGAAAAGGGGAGGGGGTGTGGGGAGGTGGGGAGGGGGGGGAGAGGGGGAAGTTGACATCGAGTTCATGATCCGGTGCTCTGACCACTGAGCTATCCCCTCCCTCCCCTCCCTCCCATCTGACAGTCACAGAGAATAATCAGAGCCAGGTGAATAATCGCCAAGAAAAGTTTTCAAAACTGTCGAGGCCAATCATTTACAGAAAAAAGTTAGTCCTTTCCAAAAAAGAAAGAAAGAGTTTGTTCACCTTATCCTTTTAATGTAGTCATGACACCAGTTATTTAAAGAAAACTTCCACTTAAAAAAACCTGACTTTTCCTTTCTGGATGAAAGAATTGTGTATTACTTTGTTAAATTTAACAAGTAAGGTTTTATTTTTAATCTTTTCACCTAGCGTTCAACACAACTTTCTCTTCATAATCTTCCTACCGTCCTCCCATCATCATCTCATTCGTTGTGTGACTTAGTCTTTCTGTCTTGTTCTGATCCATTTTCATGGACATTGTCATACACAGCTTGTGTCTGTAATACAGCCATCAAGCGTCCGATAAGCAATATTGACATTTACGGGCCTTGTTGAACTACAGGCATTTCTAGTCTCCCTTGGATGTTCTGTTTCTGAAATCTACTATAACAATTTTAAGTATTATTTTCACTCCGAGGAAAATGTGTAGAGATGGCGAATATATTATTAGTTTGGTTATTTTTGCACACAGATATATCA
>CM060319.1:67675751-67683251 GCA_030674155.1 Stramonita haemastoma | reverse complement strand
CACAAAAAGACAATCCAAACCAAAAAACAACAGAAAAAAATATTTTAAAAAATGCTGAAACAAATCAGATCCCTACCCCACCCTATTGTCACACGGTCTGCTGCTGTAAGGGTGGGGCTCCACACCTTTCACATGACTACACTGAGAAAAACAGGAGAGGGAAGGAGACAGAGAGGGAGGGGGAGGTGATAGGTAAGAGGGAGGGAGGGGAGACACAACACACACAAACACACACACACACACACACACACACACACACACACACATACACACGCGCGCGCAGCAGGCATACGCGCGCACACACACACACACATACACACACAACACACAGAGGCACATACACAGAAGTACACACAGGCGCGCAACACACACACACACACACACACACACACACACACACACGCACACACACGCACACACACCGACGCGCGCGCACACACACACACACACACACACACACACACAACAAAAAAAAGAAATAATTCTGTGGCTTCTTCTTCTTTCATTCTATCTTCATTTCTTTTTTTCTTCTTATCTATTTTCTTCTTTTTTTTTTTTTCTTTTTTTTTTATTCTTTTTTCTTTACTTTTTTTTTTACTTTCTTTCTTCTTCTGTTTTCTTTTTCTTTTTTCATTTCTTTCTTTCTTTTTCTTTCTTTCTTTCTTTCTTTCTTTTCTCTTCTTTCTTTCTTCTTTCCTTTCTCTTTCTTTTCTTTCTTTTCTTTCTTTTTTTGTCTGTTATTTTCTCTTTAAACTTTAGGTTTCTGACTTGTTCCTTTTCTATCTTATTTTTGGGTGATTTTCTTTTCTCAAACTCTTTGTGTGCATTTTTGTTCAGTTTCAATTTATTTGATGCATCTTTCCTTTTAAATCACTTTCTTTATTTCTTCTCTCTTTTTTTCGTTTTCTCTTTTTTATCTAGTACTTTCAGCTTGTTTTCTCTTACATTTGTTTATATATACATTGTTTTTTTTTTCGTTTTCCTCACTTACATTTTCCCTTCTCTTTCTATTCTCAATATTTTCTATTTTCCTAGTCTTCTTATTCTTCTTCTTTTTCATCTTTCCTCCTCCTCCTCCTCCTCCTCCTCCTCCTCCTCCTCCTCCTCCTCCTCTTCTTCTTCTTCTTCTTCTTCTTCTTCCTTCTTCTTCTTCTTCTTCTTCTTCTTCGCAATTCTTCTTCTCTTCTTCTTCTTCGTCTTCTTCTTTCTTCTTCTTCTTCTTCTTCTTCTTCTTCTTCTTCTTCTCTTCTCTTCGATCTTCTTCTTCTTCTTCTTCTTCCTTCTCTCTTCTCTCTTCTTCTTCTCTTCTTCTCTTTTTCTTCTTCTTTGTCTTCGTCTTCTCCTCCTCTCCTCTTCTGTCTCTCTGTCTCTCCTGTCTCTGTCTCTCCTGTCTCGTCTTCCCTGTCTTGTCTCTCTCTGTCTCTACTCTCATCTACTGTCTCTCTATGCTTGTTCCCCGCTAACACACACACACACACACACACACACACACACACACACACATACACACACACACACACACACACACACACACACACACACACACACACACACACACACACACACACACACATTCACGCATTATAGATTTGTAATGCCTTCTGTTTCATGGTCCTGAATATTTGCTATTTTAAAAAAATATTTGCTATGTTATTTTTTGTTTAAATAATTATCAGTGTATCCAGTTAGGGTGACGCGTTTTGTTGAATGTATTCTGTTTTCTTCTTTTAAAATATTGGTTGAACTGCTGCTGGTGGTGATGCTGGTATGTAGAGGTAGGGAGGGGGTTTCTTAGCTTTATTCCCTGATCAGAACAAGGGCTGGATGAAAAAAAGTATGTAATTGCTTACTCTGTTACCCTTGAAAAATAAAGATTTATTCATTCATCAATTCATTCATTCATTCATTCATTCATCATCATTCTCTATCTCTCTCTCTCCTCTTCTCTTCTCATCTCTCTCTCTCTCTCTCTCTCTCTCTCTCTCTCTTCCTCTCTCTCGTTCTGTCTCGAGTCTCCTGTCTCAGTCTGCTTCTCTCCCGTCCTCGTAGCTTGGGCCCTGTCTAGTCTTGCTCTGCCTGTCCTGTTATCTGTTCATCATCTCTTCTGTCTTCTTTTCGTCTTCTCTCTCCTTCCTCTTCCTCCTCTCTGTTTCTCTCTCTCCTCTCTCTCCTCTCTCTCTCTCTTCCTCTCTCTGTGAAGCAATAATTTACAATTATTATTGTTGACTATTTTGAAATAGGTTTTAAGTATAAGATTAATGATTCAACTGTCAAGTCCATGCTGTGCTTGATGTATGTATTTTGTATGTGATCAAGTTTGATATATCAGGTATATACACCATTAACAACTATGTGATATCCTGAAGAGGAGTTTCGGTGAACTGGATTATTTTTTACGGTGTTTTGTTGGGTTGTTGGTCTGCGTCAGCACTTTTATTTAGTCCTGATTTTGGAATATGTAGATTCAAGACGTGTCAGTTTTGGCTACAAGCTAAGGTATTATGCCAAAGTTTGATCAAAGTTTACGTGAAGTTTTTTTTCATTGTTTTGCATCTTTCCTTTTTCTATTTTTCAGAGTTCAGATCTCTCTCTCTCTCTCTCTCTCTGTCTCTCTCTCTCTCTCTCTCTCTCTCTGTCTCTCTGTCTCTCTTGTCTCTCTCTGTCTCTGTCTCTGTCTCTCTGTCTCTCTGTCTCTCTTCTCTCTGTCTCCTCTCTCTCTCTCTCTCTCTCTCTCTCTCTCTCTCTGAATCAAGGAATGGTGCCACTACCTCAGTACTCACCTTTCCCTTTCTGCCAGAAGCAAGGCAGGGCAGGCAGGAAAGGGCAAGGCAGGGCAGGGCACCTTGACCTGCAAGGTAGAAGCACTGGGAGGGTGGGTCCAACCCAACAGATCAAGATCAAGGTAAAAGGTTGTGTGTTTTGTTTTGTTTTTTAGTATTATTTCTTTGCCTAATCATCACACACACGATTTATAGATTTCTTGCCTTCTCACCGATCTCGTGAGTTAGGTCCTGCCCTTTGACTTTGTCGCCATGACATAGCGTTCTGCGTGCACTGTTGGGATCATTATAGTTTTTTTTGGTTAATTTGCTCTTCTGGTTTTTGTTATGTTTACTCAGCAAAGTATCTAATTATGATGTGACGTGATCTCTATTTTTTGTTAATGGGTTGATGTTGTGGATGATGACATTGGTAATGGTATAATGATCTTTTTTGTTACTTTTTTTGTTGTTTAGTTGTTATTGTTTAAGAAGTGGAAAAGGGTGGTAAAGGTGTTGTTGAGTGCGTTTTGATTTTTATTTCTTCTGTAGGGATATTGTGTCGTTGTAGGAATATTCCTTTTACTGTATATGGGGAGTTTTTATAGGACTTTTCCATTAGCGTAGAATGGGAATTTTTACAAGAATTTTCCTTAAACGTAGATGGGGAACTTTTACAGGAATATTCCTTACTGTAAATGGGAGTTTTTATAGGGATAATCTTTACGGCAAATTGGATTTTTGCAAGAATTATCTTTACTGTAAATGGGAGTTTTTACCAGAAAAAAATCTTTACTGTAAATGAGAGTTTTTACAGGAAATGTTCCTAGCCGTAGAGTAGGGAATTTTACCTGAGATATTCCTAGCGTAAATGGGGAGTTTTTAAAAGTAATATTCCAAAACTTGAATGGGGAGTCTTTATTTAAAAAAATCCTTAGCGTAAAGGGGAGTTTTTACGGGAATATTCTTAAGTGCAGATGGGAAGTTTTTGCAAGAATTTCTTTATTTATTATGAAGAGTTTTTACAGGAATATTTGCACCGTAGTTCGGGAGATTTTGCAAGGATTATTCCTTTGCATAGACGAGAAGTTTACGTGGATATTCTTTGGCGTAGATAGGAGAGTTTTCACGGGAATATTTTTTACGTAGGTGGAAATTTTTACAGGAGAATTCTCTGGCAAATGAAAACTTCAATTGTTTTAGAAAATGGGGGCTTAAATTTGATGTGATTACTACTGTTTTGTTTAATTGTTTAAAGGATATTTAAAAAAATACATAAAGGATTTCTATTAAAGGAAAAAATAGATCCGGATATGAGCCTCAGTTATTAGTACGATCAAATTTCAGAGCTCCGTCTTAAGAAATAAATGGCATTCATTGTTACAAGTATGCATATAATGCCAATAGAACTTTGTTTTAATTCACAATTTTTTTACAAGATAAATATGTGCCAGATTCCCCAAAACAGACACGACACAATGGGATACAATCCAACAAAACAAATTCAGCTCAGTGCTACAAACACAGTACAACGCAAAAATACAATACAACACAATAATTATAATACAATACAACAAACATAATACAACACAAACACAGCAAAATTCAACACAAAAGAATACAACACAGCACAACCAAAACAAAAATGCAACAATAGTAAAACAAAAACCCAACCCAGCATGCATTCTAACCTTACAGATCAATGGACTCCGCCAGATTCAACTTGCTCCAAGAAACACGACACGACCTGAAAAAATCAGTACAACGCTTCAATCACTCCTTGGAGAGTTCAGAGATTAAAACAAAAAAGATTGCGATAGCATCTTAAACCCCCCTCCCCCCAAACCCCCCCCCCCCCCCCCCCACTAAAAAGGAAAACTACCAAATCGAAGCTCAGGGTAGGTTAACAAGAAAAACTCTACTTAGATTATTTCAGACAAGCGTGAAATCAAATTTCTCTACGACCACGAAGAAGAGAGAGAGAGAGAGAGAGAGAGAGAGAGAGAGAGAGAGAGAGAGAGAGAGAGAGAGAGAGAGAGGGGAGAGAGAGAAGACAGACAGACAGACAGACAGACAGACAGACAGACAGACAGACAGACAGAGAGCAACGCAGACTAGCAGAGCAGACAGAAATGATTCAGAGGAAAACATAAGTACAGGACGTTCACCACCAGAGACAGAAAAGAGAGACAGAGAGAGAGAGAAGAGAAGACAGAGTACAGAGACAGAGAGACAGACAGACAGGACAGAACAGACAGAAAGATCAGAGACAGGAAAGAAGACAAGACACGTACACACAGCCAAGAAGAAGAGACAGACACAACACAAACACACAAGACAACAACACAAACACACACACACACACGACACAACACACAGCACACACACACACAATACACACACACACACATACATACACACACACAAGTGGGGAGAGGAGGGGGTGGGGGTGGCAAGGGGTATCTGAAGAATAGATTTTCGAAAATAGATTTCACCAATGGTCTCCCCACACGAAAAGCCAGACATTTTCTTCCTTTTTTGTAGCCGTGACGTCAGACTAATGGAAACAAAAGCAAATTAGATGTGGAGGGTGTGGAGGGGAGGTAGGTGGGGGAGGACACCAGAGATCAGAAGGTAAGAAGAGAGTCAAGAGTTTCGCCGAGAGGGAGGTGGAGTAGGGGTGATAGGTCGGTGGTTCATATCCAGATTTTAGAGACTGGAGGTGTTGCGGTGAATATCCTGGTATAGGGTGGTGATTGAAAGTCGTTAGGTACTGGGGAATGTTGGGGGAATACAACTACTATCGTGTGTGTTGTGTGTGTTGGTCTGTGGTGTGTGTGTGTTGTGGGTGTGTGTGTGTGTGTGTGTGTGTGTGTGTGTGTGTGTGTGTGTGTTTGTTGGGCTGTCTGTCTGTCTGTCTGTCTGTCTGTCTGTCTGTCTGTCTGTTGTCTGTCTGTCGTGTGTGGCAAGGGGTGGGGCGACAGATAGATAGTAGATAGATAGACAGAAGATAGACAGACGACTAGAGAGAGTAGAGTAGATAGAACAGACACGACAACGACACGAGAGAGAGAGAGTAGAGAGAGCAAGACGAAGAAGAGAGAGAGAGAGAGAGAAGAGAGAGAGAGAGGAGAAGAGAAGAGAGAGAAGAGAGAGAGAGAGAGAGAGAGAGAGAGAGAGAGAGAGCGAGAGAGAAGAAGACAGACAGACAGACAGACAGAAGACAGACGAAACAGACAACAGACAGACAGACAGACAGACAGACAGACAGACAGACAGACAGATGATCATTCAGACACCACAGTTTAGATTCTATTCTGCTTATCATGTGTTATCTATACACGCTGTCTAAGCACAGAAATATGTTTTTTCCTACAGTGAAAAAATCATTTTGTTGAAAAAATATTTGTTCTTCCTGGGATGAAAAAACATGTTGTAAAAATATTCCTCCTTTTGTCCCCCCCCCCCCCCCCTATCTGTCACTAGAGCATAAAATAACTCCATCAGTCTTTCTTTCTTTGGGTTTTTTTGTTTTGGTTTGGGGTTTCTTTGGGGTTTTTTTTTGCTTTCGCAAGCAAACGAGCTGAGTTATGTATTTTAGGTGTTTTTTTCTAAGGTATGTTGATCTTTATTCATCATATTTTTTTTTTCTTTTTTGTGGGCATCCCCCCTTACTCTTTCCCTTAATCATCCGTAGCTTATCATTGTTACTTTTTTTGGGCAGTTGCTTTCACGGTTTCTTTTCTCTTCGTTAACTTTTTATTTCCCTGTGTTGGTGATGGATTGCAGCATAATACAAATCGTTTGGCCGTGGGTGTTATCAAATGAGTATGATTGCATGTCATGTCTTTAACAATACGTATACTGACACACGTACACGCATACGTGTATATTTCAAATATTTGTTTATTTTTCTTTCTTTTCATTTTTCATTCACTTTTCCGAATTGCAGATTTTGTATATAAAATAATTGTCATCCGTTACCTCTGGCACTGCTGGTCTACCCTTCCGAATGGCGGAACAGGTTTTTAACGTGTGCCTAAAATGTTTTGCGTGCGTTTGCAGACAAGACCTCAGTTTATAGTCTCACCCGAAGGATTTTCAAGGGAGTGGTGTCGGCACTGATGCTATCTCTAGGGTCGTGGGGTGGGGAATCCTCTAAAACAGAGGTTTTGGTTGTGGCTCAAAATCGGCCATCAGATTACGAGCGTAACACGATAACCACTAGGCTATTCTGTCCCCCTTGTCAGTGTATCTATGTTAGCATTGTGATAAGCTCATTTTGAGACTTGATCATTCTTGGATCCTATAAATTGACCTATGTCTTACTGAAGACAGTAGACTAGTTTACATAGAAGTCCTATGTCTTCTGAGACATAGACCTATGTCTCATAGACAGTAAGACTATGTTTACATGAAGACAGTAGACCTATGTCTTACATGAAGACAGTAAGATAGATGCAGCAGCCCAAGCAGGAGCCAGACAAAAAGTTATTCTCTACCATTTAAAACTGTTTTGTCAGGATCCAATAGGTTTAACCACATTTTACTCAACAAAGCATGCTGGTAATACTTATTGTTCATACATATAAATGTCATATCATGACATTTATATGTATGAACAACGATCAGCAGCTGCATAGCAACAGCAAGCTTAAAGCCTATATTGTGTCATAAAAGACATCATTAGTGCAATGACTTGGTGGACAGACTACATGCCGTCTTTATAATGATACTCAGT
>CM060319.1:67648251-67660751 GCA_030674155.1 Stramonita haemastoma | reverse complement strand
TAGTTTGAGTTTTTTGTCGTTCCTTGGCTAAAGCTGCGATCCAGGTTCATCAACGTGGAGATTGTGTGTATGCCACCGGTTGTTTGTAACTTGCCATCAAAGTAGCCGCTTTCTATTTCGGGGATGGTGTCTACACACCCCTGTGTGTATGCCTGTTTTCTTTTAGTTTGTCATCCTTCTAACTGGCTCAAAATCGAAAGGGCTTACAGTTCCAAAAGGCTGGAACATAGTTTTTATCGTGTGAGCAAGATGTTAAGTGTAAACGAAGCTCAGCTGAGGAATGAAAATATACATAACTTTGTAATTGGAGTAAATTTCCGTAGTAGAATACATGGGTTAAAATGTATTCCTTTCTTGATGATACGACAATGATAAATGTTGGTTCATTGTTTAATATTTGATGTCCTTGTTTTTCTTTGTGTTTATTACAAAAAACTGATGTTTTCATGGTCTGAGTATAACACCAAATATGATATTATGAAAAGTTATTTCACAAAATCACAGTTAAGTTCAACACTGTAAACTAAGGTATATGTAGACTAATACTGAGAGTAAATTGTATTTCTAATGATCAAAGGGCCTAAAGGCCCTATAGGTGATACATACACAATATCATGCATAAAAAAGTACGCAGAAAAGTGTGTCACCTTGACACACCCCTTTAAAACTTGCAGAAACAACATCGATGACAAACTGCTATTGCAAAAGAATGAAACATTGCATCGTTATTCATGCTTATGAAAACAGAGAGAGTGATGTTATTGATCTGCTCTGTATTAACCTAGGACCACATCATTTCTCTTCATGCTAAGCAGAACGCTTTTTCAAAGTCAATAAATGCATTTATTATCCTCTGTGTGTGTGTGTGTGTGTGTGTGTGTGTGTGTGTGTGTGTGTGTGTGTGTGTGTGTGTGTGTGTGTGTGTGTGTGTGTGTGGGGTAGAAAGCTGTATATATACATATATATTATATATATATATATATATATTATATGTGTGTTGTGTGTTTGTTATGTGTTGTGTGTGTGTGTGTGTGTGTGTGTGTGTGTGTGTGTGTGTGTGTGTGTGTGTGTGTGTGTGTGTGTGTGTAAGACATGTAAAAAAAAATGTTCCTAATACATGTGACATTTCTATTTCAAGTTTCATTCAAAAACATTAATAACATTCCTTCAACATCCATTATTCCAAGGTTACTTTCTTGCTTGTTCCACACCAACACAAACACCCCCCCCCCCACACACACACACGTACACACACCACGACGTTCCCCCAACACACACCACACACACACACCTACACACACGCACACGTACACTCACACACACACACACACACACACAACACACAACACACACACACACACACACACACACACACACACACACACACACACACACCACACACACACACACACACGCATGCACCATAACTACACCACACAAAACCCCCCCCCCCCACACACACACACACCATGTATTCCCAACGCACAATACACAACACACTACACACACGCACACGTACACACACACACACACACACACATCACACACACACACACACACACTCACACAACACACACACACACACATCACACACACACACACAGAGGAGGGTGGGATGTGCTTCATAGAAGAGTGGCACAGTGGCGTAATTCGTAGGATCTATAACAATGTACGATTTTCCGTCGTCTTATATCGATTATTGCTTTGTCTTCCTAAATGAACTGTTGCGAAATAAGAAAGGAGAGTTGGCCCACCCCCCACCCAACTGCTGTTGATGTGTGTGTGTGTGGGGGGGGGGGGGAGTGAGTGTGTGTGTGTGTGTGTGTGTGTGTGTTGTTGTGTGTGTGTGTGTGTGTGTGTGTGGTGTGTGTGTGTGTGTGTGTGTGTGTGTGTGTGTGTGTGTGTGTAGGTGATGTGTGTGTGCGTGCGTGTGCGTGTGTGTGTGAAGGAGGGGGAACTCATATTGTGTGTGTGTGTGGGGGGGGAAGTGGTGGTGATGGTAGTGGTCGTGGTATATATATATATATATATATATATATATATATATATATATATATATATATATATATATATATATATATATATGTGTGTGTGTGTGTGTGTGTGTGTGTGTGTGTGTGTGTGTGTGTGTGTGTGTGTGTGTGTTCGCTGAGTAGGGGGGGATGGAGTTGTGTGTTTGAGGGGATCGGAGGTGGAGGGGTGGGGTTCGGTGAATGTGGGCGTGTGTGTTTGTGTGTGTGTTGGGGGTCATGTTTTCTGTGGTGTATATATGTGTGTCTCTGTGTGCATGTGTGACTCTGTGTGTGCTGTCTGTGTGAGTCTGTGTCTGTGTGTGTGTTTGCAACGAAATGTTTCAGCATATTGTTTTGTGTGTTTGATAATATCATATTTCGTTACCTGCTGCCAAAAGAGGCTGTCGAGGACAGTTTGGGAAACGCTGATAGTCGTCAATGTCTTCAATCCTGAGAAATTCTAGAATGTCAACGCTTAGTGAGAAATGTGTGTCCAGCTTTGTAAAGACCAAGGATGCTGAAAAAGCATCACATCGCGAGCTAACGACAGGCTTGACCTCCTAATTCGTCATCCATCCGCTATTACGTCATAGTTGTTACAATGATGAGGTCACACTATAAAGCTGTTTCAAACCTTTTTTTTTACAGTTTTAAAGCCATCTCTGCCTTTCTGGTGTTGTGGGTTTATTTTTTCTCTTTTCTGTCTTTTTTATGTTGTAAGGGGAAAATGTATAAAGATAGATTGTGTTTTCTTAGGGGGCCGAAGTTTCTCTTTTATCGTAGGAGATTCTTATTATGGCGATTTTATTCCTATAGTTCTTTTATAGCTGAAGTTTTGAGTTGTGATTCTATGTAGTGTGTGTATTTTCTCTCTTTATGACACTGTTATATTCTCCGTGTCTGTGTGTTCTTGGTCTCTGTCTTTGTCTGTGTATGTCTCTCTCTTTATCTCTGTCCCAGTCTGTATGTATGTTTCTCTATCTGTCTGCCCGTCTGTCTGTCTAGGTCTCTGTCTTCTGTCTTGTTATCTGTCTGTCTATCTATCTATCTATCTATCTATCTATCTATCTATCTATCTATCTATCTATCTATATATCTATCTATCTATCTATCTATCTATCTATATTTATCTATATATCTATCTATCTATACATTTTATATCTGGCTGGCTGTCTATCTATCTGGCTGGCTGTCTGTCTTCTATCTATTTATATCGATCTCTCTTTGTTTTTTGTGGTTGTGTGTGTATGTGTGAGTGCACATGCGCGTGCGTGAGTGCATCCGCGTTTGTGTGTGTGCATGTGTTTGGGCGCATACACGGAAAAGTGTGATTGTGCATGCAGGCGTGTGCCTGATTGCCATCATGTGTGGGCTGGCACGTACATGCACATGTTTTTGCCCTTTGGGTTTTTTTTTTTTTGCAACAAAATGTCTCAGCATATTGTTTTGTGTTTGATGATATTTTGTTACCTGTTTCCAAAAGAGGCTGTCGAGGGCAGTTTGGGAAACGCTGATAGTCGTCAATGTCTTCAATCCTGAGAAATTCTAGAATGTCAACGCTTGGAGAAGTGTGTGTCCAGCTTTGTAAAGACCAAGGATGCTGAAAAAGCATCACATCGCGAGCTAACGGTAGGCTTGACCTCCTAATTCGTCACCCATCCGCTATTACGTCATAGCTGTTACAATGATGAGGTCACACCATAAAGCTCTTTTAAACTTTGTTTCCACAGTTTTAAAGCCATCTCTGCCATTTTAGATTTCTGGAATTTTTTGTCTTTTTCTTGTTTTATACATTTAAAGGGGGAAAATGTTTAAAAGATAAAATTTCAATTTTCTTGGCGGAGGAGGGTTTTGTCATAGGAGATTTATAGAATGGTTTTTTATTCGCATAATTTTTTTTTATAGCTTAACTTTTCAGAAGTGACTGTATATAGTGTGTGTATTTTTTTCTCTTTATGGCATTCTTATTTCCTTTATGTCTGTGTGTCTCTCGGTCTCTGTCACTGTTTGTCTGTCTTTCTCTGTCTGTTGTCTGTATGTCTGTCTGTCTGTCTGTCTTCTGTCTGTCTGTCTGTTGTCTGTCGTCTCTGTCTCTCTTCTATCTCTCTCTTCTCTCTCTCTCTCTCTCTCTCTCTCTCTCTCCTCTCTCTCTCTCTCCATCTATCTATCTATCTATCTATCTATCTATCTATCTATCTATCTATCTATCTATCTATCTATCTATCTATCTATCTATCTATCTATCTATCTATCTATCTATCTCTCTCTGATCTCTCTATCTCTCTATCTCTCTATCTCTCTATCTCTTATCTATCTATCTATCTCGATCGATCGATCGATCGATCGATCGATCGATCGATGATCTCAATCAATCAATCAATCAATCAATCTATCAATCTATCTATCTATCTATCTATCTACTATCTATCTATCTATCTATTATCTATCTATCTATCTACATCTATCTATCTATCTATTATCTATCTGTCATCTACTATCTATCTATCTATGTATGTGTGTGTGTGTGTGTGTGTGTGTGTGTGTGTGGGTGTGTGTGTTGTGCACGCGCTTGCGTGCGTGGGTGTGTGCGCCCACGCAATTGTGCCAGCTATTGTTAATATGTACATTTTTCTTATAGCATTTTTTTCTTGTTTCCAAAGACAACCCCATTATTATGATCTTTGTTCTTTTTTTCCATAAAAGATAAGCAAAGTTATTAGAATATTACTACAACTACTTTTTTCAACTGTTTTTTTTTTTTACTTCATATTTTTTTTATTGATAACTTGATTGGAAAAAGACCAAATGCATTCTTAATTAACTGATTGTTCCATTTGGAAATAAAATTTTGACTTTGACGTTTGATATACAAAAAATAGCAGTGGAGTGGACGAACTCCTAATCAGAGCATTGAATTGTAAGCTAACAGTAATATGTGGGAGAGAGGTCAAATCGTTAGTTTTTTTTGTTCTTCGACTAGAACTCCGAGGTTCACCAATGGTGAGAGCCTGCGTATGCGACTGTTTTTTGCCCACCGTGAAGGTAGCCACATTCCGACTTTGGGGACAATGCTAGGTAAGTTCGTGTTTCCGTAACCAACTGAATCTGACATGAATGACGGGAACTTTAACGTGCATATTTTGGTCTTCTGCATGTGTATATACACAAAGGGAAATAAGGCACTGGCAGGTCTGCACTTGATTGACTTGGAGATCGTAAAAAATCCCCACCCTTCATTCAGCAGATGTCGCCGAGATTCGAACCCACAACTTCATGGATCTAAAGGATAAAAGTCGAGCGGTCTTAACCATTCGGCTACGCGTCGTAAGATCGTTGATATATTGTCTTTTAGAGGAAATCTCTTTTACCTGATTTAACGTTAATTCCACATTAATTCTCCTGTAGACCGGATAGATAAGAATAGAAACCCTGGCTGTGTATGCAGATGCATGCATAACATGTTTGCGCACACTGTAAAAGGCCATATATGAATCTCGCACAATTTCCCCCGTGGAAATGCAGAGGAGTGGGTGGGGGCTGCTTTCAGTATAAGCAATATCCCCACCTTCTGAAAACTCTATGACAGAAATTTCCTCTTTTCTATCGCTTCCTTTGTTTCTGTCTTTGTATTAATCTCTCTGTCTCTCCTCCTCGCTCTTTCGCTCTTCTGCTCTTCTTCTGTCTCTTCTGTCTGTCTTCTCTCTATCTGTCTTCTGTCTGTCTGTCCTGTCTTCTCTCTGTCTGTCCCTGTCTGTCTGTTCTGTCTCGTCTGTCTGTCTGCTGTCCTGTCGTCTGCTGTCTGTCTGTCTGTCTGTCTGTCTGTCTGTCTGTCTTCTGTCTTGCTCTCTGTCTCTTCTCTCTTCTCGTCTATCTCTCTCTCTCTCTCTTCTCTCTCTCTCTCTCTCTCTCTCTCTCTCTCTCTCTCTCTCTCTCTCTCTCTCTCTCTCTCTCTCTCTCTCTCGTTCTCTTCTCTCTCTCTCTCTGTCTCTCCCTCCCTCCCTCCATCCCTCCCATCCCCTCTCTCATTCCTATTTCCTTCCTACTCAGCCTATTCTCCTGCCATTTATTTTTGTATGCAAATCCGAAAGTCTTTTTTTATGATGCACTTTCTGATGAGCTTCCCTGAAGTCAGAATGTGTTAGCTGAGGTCAACAGGCAAACCTCTTGCAGAGTCACAAGCATAGGAAAAAAAAAAACCAGGCACTACGCATCCTACTCATTATGTCCATGGCAATTTTGGACAAAAACAGGTTAATTAATTAAGATCGATGGCATTGAAAAACGAAATGCTACTGGCAGTCCGTAAAAAGATGGACTCCCCCTGTTCAATTTGCCCTAAAACACACTGCCTGAAACATTCCAATGCTTTTCAAAAACCATCCTTCTGCGACGTGAATTGAGATGCGAACTGAAGCCAAGTGAAAACACAAAGACATACACCGCACGCAAGCACACAGAGACAGACAACAAAACAAACACACAGCCCGATTTTCACGCAGAGAAATCTGCTGTGACTTAAAGTGGTATATATATATATATATATATATATATATATATAATATATATATATATATATATATATATATATATATATATATATATATATATATATATATATAAGATCCTTTATTTACAACGATGAAACAACATTCAAGGCGGAATATCGGAATATTATAGATGTGGCTTCTTCCATAACGCAGTGACCGTCCTGCGCTGACCCTATGGTTGACCAGGGCCATTGATACAAGGAAGACATAGTAGAGTTTGATTTTTATACCATGTTTAATCTGCACATTGTGAGATTTAAAATTGACAGGTGACAGCCTCGATATTGCAGAGAGAGAGAGAGAGAGAGAGAGAGAGAGAGAGAGAGAGAGAGAGAGAGAGAGAGAGAGAGAGAGAGAGAGAAGAGAGAGAGAGAGAGAGAGAGAAGAAGAGAGAAGAGAAGAAGAGAGAGAAGAGAGAGAGAGACAGAAGAGAGGCAGAGCAGGAGCAGACAGCGGACAGAGACAGAGACAGACAGAATTATGCTGTTGGTCTGCGGGGCAATAAACAATAACATTGGATTAGGATTGGGATATCAAAGTGGGCAGACTGCTGCGCTCGCGATTTGACGGCCCAGGATTGACCCCGGGATCTAGCTACTGCCGTGAGGGGATTTTTCCTCCCATCATCAGTATTGACTCCACAGCCCCGGGCCCCAATTATATGGCTAAGAGTCCTTCAGATGAGACTATAAACCGGAACCCCGAGTGCTAACTCAGGCAGAACATCTTATGCCCGCGTCAAAACCCAGTTCTGTCTTTCAGGAAATGTAGGTTATTCGTGCCGGTAAGAACGAATGACCAAAAAAAAATGAAATTAAGAAAAACAAACATGCGTACTGGTGTCGTATTTAGTGATCACCCGAAATCAGAATACAGCTACCTTAAAAGAGTGGGCACAAAAAGAATGGTTGCATATTAAAAAGTCTCATCAATTGATGAATCTTGGAGCTCTAGCCGAAGTTTCTCCACCCAAAAAAAAAGGAGAAAAAAAGAACAACCCATCGAAAAACAAAAAAAACAACCCCCCTCCAAAATATATACACACACAAAAATACTCAACAACCCCAACCCCCACCCAAAAAAAAAAGCAACAACAAGAAATAAAAAAACACAATAAAAATACAAGCACCAAAAAATGTTAAGTATGCAGAGCATTCTCTCTCCACACAATCCATATCAAGGTTTACTGCCGCGAGGGATGATGTGTGATGATGATGAGAGAGGAGGAGGAGAGGACGACGACGACGACGACGACGACGACGGAGACACGACGACGACGACGACGAGGACCAACCAGAATAACATGAACACACACCCTGTCTGAGAGAAGACAGATTATGTGATGGAAGATGATGCGCTAATGAATGACTGTCTGACTGTCTGTCTGGCTGTCTGTCTGGATATGTCTGTCTCTGCCCGAGTTATTCCAGACAACGAAAACAGATACTGTGTGGAATCAATGCCGAGTTGACTCCATCGAGCTGTTTTGACTCGTCTTGACCTGGATGGCTGGTTGGTTGGTTGGCTGGTTGGTTGGTTGGTTGGTTGGTTGGTTGGTTGGTTGGTTGGTTGGTTGGTTGGTGACTTAATGATTGGTTGGCTTGTTGGGTGGGTGGTTGGGTGGGGAGGTGGCTAGTTGTTTGGTTAGTTGGTTGGCTGGCTGGTTGGATCATTTAAAGTCCATTGAAAAAAGCTGATGGTTTTATATTATGAACAGATAAAGGTAAAGTGATCATCCTTTGGTATTGATAATGTTGTCATGAGAAAATGGGAAATGACAGCAATAGAAAAGTAAATGAATTAATTGATTTTAAGGCAAAAATTCAACTGATTTAGGAAAGAAAAGAGACAGGCAATTAAATGAGAGAGAAGGAGAGAGAGAGAGAGAGAGAGAGAGAGAGAGAAGAGACAGAGACAGAGACAGAGACAGAGACAGAGAGACAGAGAGAGAGAGAGAGAGAGAGAGAGAGCCAGCAGCCAGACAGCCAGACAGACAGACAGACAGACAGACAGACAGCCAGACATACAGACAGACAGAGAGATGAGATCTTTGCGTATGCGACTGTTTTCCCCCACCATGAAGGTAACTGCAGAATTTTGCCAATGGGACAACTCTCTTGTTACTGTGGGTTCTTTTACGGTTGGCTAAAATCAGTGCTATTCCATTATCCTTGATATAGAAGAACAAATAAACAAACAAATGAATAAATAAATGTGTAACACACGGGGCCTCGGTTTATTGTCTCATCTGAAAGACTAGCACCCAAACCACCACTCATTGTTTAATGGAAGGGGGGCTGGAAGGAGTTCAGTCCCGAACGGGGATCAAACCACCGCACACTTCCGACCCGGACTTTTCGCTTTCTAGCTAGGCAGGTGAATTACCTCCAGACCACCGATCCATGTTCGTGCCTTTCATGCCACCGTAGTTTCCTTAGCTCGCCTTGTCTCCCCGGGAAAGATGAATGGGTTTCTAACATGTAGACAAGTGGCTGTGCGTGCCTTTGCACTCGGGACCCGAGTTTTATGGTCTCACACGATGGACTCAGAGAAGAGTAGAGTTGGAGCCTATGCTCTGTTCTTTTTTTCGTTCCTCTGTTTTAAGAGCTCTAAGGTTTAACCATGGCCAGATTGTTGCGTATGTGGTCGGTTTTTTTTAGGAGGGTGGGGGGCTCACACCATCATTAAGGTAGCCGCATTCTGACTTCCTGGGTAGAGGTAATGCTAACTTCAAGGACAAAATCCATGGGGATGGATGTTTAAATGGGCACACCATCTCTGCATCTTTATTTACAAATGAAATTACGAGTATAATTTTCAAATCTCTAAAGTTTTCTTACCTCTTTTCCATCATTCTACTACTACTATGACCACTACTGTTCTTGTTTTTGTGGTTGTTGCTGCTGCCGATGATGATGATGATGATGATGATGATGATAGAGGAGGAGGAGGAGGAGGAGGAGGAGGAGGAGGAGGAGGAGGAGGAGGAGAGGAGGAGGAGGAGGAGGAAGCAGGAGGAGGAGGAGGAAGGAGGAGGTAGAAGGAGGAGGAGGAGGAGGGTGATGATGCATAGATCGAAGTGAGAGTCTGTGAAGCATCTTACCCAATATTTTCACCTCATTGCTAACAAGCAGGCGCAACATGGTGCATAAATTATCTTTATCCAACTTAGAATTCTTTTTTCCTATCATTTCCTTTTTCGTCCTATCCTTTACATAACACAGGGCATTTACTTTCCTTATCCAAGTGAAAAGTCTGTTGTGTCCTGTCACCTCTTTTTTTTTAATCCTACCATTTAAAAAAAAAACTAAAGAAAAGGAAACTGTTCACAAGAAGACAATGTAACCACGACAGTGATGTAAAGTAAACGTCACATCAGCTGTGGATTTTTCAACATTGTTTCACAGAAACAAAGGCACTCTGATCACAGAAAAACAACCTGATCTTTCACTTAGGCTGTCCCTCCTCTTTTTTGGGGATTATTTTTTGGTCTTGTAGAAAGCTGTAATTGTTTCACGGCATCTGTAAAAAAAGAATTTTTTTTATTGTCAAAGTTTTAATGAAGAAAAGCCACTTCAACATGTCCAGAATGAGTGATGTAGTATTTGCCTTTGCGTGTAGTTTCTGTTCTGCTGCACTGTCTTCTATTTATGCCTGCCTTGCTCTAAAAAAAAAAGGAAGAAGAAAAAACACCAATAAAAATTTGTGTTCCGTTTAAACCGTTTATGGTCACTTAAACTCACTCCCATCTGTCATTCCCTTTCCATCCCCTTCCCTTCCCCCTCCCACCTCCTTTATTCTGTTTTATCTTTTCTAAAGACACAATAGAGATACATCACGTGAAGAGGGAGGGGGGGGTAAGATGGAGGGTGGACAATTTTGGCAAAAAGTTAAATTCTTTAATGCTTTGCCTGAAGGCTAGTTGTCAGCTCTAATGCTTTTTTTTCTTTGTTACGGATTTTTTTTTCGGTTAAAGTGGCTGTTTATTCTGCTGATGCGTTGCACCACGAATTCTGAAAGGAGGGAAGAATGAAAAGAAAGAAAGAAAGAAAGAAAGATGGAAAGAAAGAAAGAAAGAAAGAAAGAAAGAAAGAAAGAAAGAAAGATGGAAAGATGGAAAGATGGAAAGATGGAAAGAAATAAAGAAATATGGAAAGATGGAAAGAAAGAAAGAAAGAAAGAAAGAAAGAAAGAAAGAAAGAATGAGCAAAACAAAGAAAGACAGACAGAAAGAAAGAAGGAGGAAAAAGAGAGACAGTAATAAAAGATAAAGACAAAAACAAAAGAAAAGGAAAGAAGAAATTAAAAACGCATGTAATGAAAAAAATTTAATCATGGGCAAGGATAATTGAACCCTTGTTAATCCCCACCCCCACCCACATCCTACATCAGACCTTTTCATACCCCATACCCCCTTCACCCTTAACATTAAGTCTAACCCATAACACCCCGACTCCTGACCTGAAAACCACTCCTGACACTGCCAATTACTCTCTGGGCATGCCCGTCACTCTCACCAACTTCCCCTCTTCCGTTTGGGTTTGGGACATGCACTTCCTCCTTTGTGTCCAAAACCACAGACACAGACACACACACACACACACACAGACACACACACACACAGACACACACACACAGACACAACACACACACACACACACACACACAACACACACACACACACAACACACACACACACACAACATACACAAACACACATGCAACACACACACACACACACACACACACACACAACCACACACACACACACAACAACACACACACATACACACACACAAACACACATGCACGCGCACACACACACACACACACACACACACACACACACACACACACACACACACACACACACACACACACACACACACAACACACAACACAAAGCCTAGCTCTATACCTTGAAACCCTCCATCACATCCCCTACTCATTGATCAACAGGCAGTGGGAGAAGAACAAAGGAGCTTACAGCTTTTCTCTGATGATACAATCATAGATTTCTCTCTCAATCCCCCTCCGCTCCCTTAGCACTAAGGGTCTTGACATGTGAACAGCTGTCTCCCATCTGCTCTGGGTTCCTGGGTCATTGGTTGGTGATTTGTCCCCTTAATGGAAGGGTCATGGCCAGGTATGTGACCTTAGGAAGGCGACTAGTGGGTGGTAGTTGGGGGAAGAGGGGGTGGGAAGTATGGGGAAAAGTTAAATTTTCAAATTCTTTGCCTGCAGGCTCGTTGTCAGCTCTTATAAGTTTTTTCCACAGATTAATTTTTGTGTTAAAGTGGCTATTTACCCTTGCTGATATGTTGCATGGAATATATTGAATTATGAAAGAAGGGAAGATTAAAAAAGAGAAAGAACAAAAGAAAGAAAGAAAGAAAGAAAGAAAGAAAGAAAGAAAGAAAGAAAGAAAGAAAGAAAGAAAGAAAGAAAGAAAGAAAGAAAGACAGAAGGAAAAAAGGAAAGAAAAAAATGAAAGAAAGAAAGACAGAAAGAAAAAAAGCAAACAAATGAAAGAAAGAGCAAAATACAGACAGAAAGAATGAAAATAAAGAACAGAAAGAAAGAACACTGAAAGCAATCAAGAAAAAATGAAAGAGAGAAAAAAGAAACCAAAAGAAAAGGAAAGACGAAAGAAAATATATGTAATAAAATCAAGGTGAAAAATTAGTGAACTAATACTTTCATGCCTCATACCCCCTTCACCCTAAACACTAGCTGGAAACAAAAACAAAGAATCCCCACAAACCAACCCTGACCCCAAAACCACTCCTGACACTGTCAATTACTCTCTGTGCATGCCCCCGTCACTCTCATGAACTTCTGTCCTTCCCTTCTGACACAGCACTTTCTCTTTGGTGTCCAAAACCAGCTCTCCTCTCTCTTCTCTCTCTCTCTCTCTCTCTCTCTCTCTCTCTCTCTCTCT
>CM060319.1:67613251-67645751 GCA_030674155.1 Stramonita haemastoma | reverse complement strand
CAGGCACGCGCACGCACGCACGCACGCAGGCACACACACACACACACACACACACACACACACACACACACACACACACACACACACATACACACCGGAGCCTAGCTCTATACCTTGAAGACACCACTCCTCCCCCCCCCCCCCCACTTCCTTATCCCCCTTACTCATTGATCAGACAGGCAGTGGGAGAAGAACAAAGGAGCTTACAGCTTTTCTCTGATGATACAATCATAGATTTCTCCCTCAATCCCCCTCCCCCCCTGGCACTAAGGTCTGACATGTTAACAGCTGTCTTCCATCTGGTCTGGGTTCCTGTCATTGCTGGTGATTTGTCCCTTAATGGACTAGGAAGCTGTACAGGTTTTTGAGTGAAAGGAAGTGTGGGTGTCTGTTGGTGGCTGTTGTGTTGTGTGGTGTGTGTGTGTGTGTGTGTGTTGTGTGTAGAGTAGGTGTAGTGATGTGTGTGAGAGATGAGTAGAGAGAGTGATATGATGAGTGATATAGTGATAGATAGATAGGATAGATAGATAGATAGATAGATAGATGAGATAGATAGTAGATAGATAGATAGTAGTAGATAGATAGAAGGATAGTAGATAAGATAGATAGATAGATAGATAGTGAAGATGTAGATAGTATAGTAGTTAGATAGTGATGAATAGATAGAATAGATAGATAGATAGATAAGTAGATAGGATAGATGATAGATAGTAGATAGATAGATAGAGATAGATAGATAGATAGATAGATAGATGATAGATAGATAGATAGATAGATAGAATAGAATAGATAGATAGATAGAATAGTAGATAGATAGATAGATAGAAGTAGATAGATGATAATAGATAGAAGATAGATAGATAGATAGATAGTAGATAGATAGATAGAAGATAGATAGATAGATAGATAGAGATAGAAGATAGATAGATAGATAGATAGATAGATAGATAGATAGATAGATAGTAGTAGATAGATTAGATAGATAGATAGATAGAAAAGGATAGATAGATAGGATAGCAGCCTCTGAAACATTGGTGGGTTAAGTCTTGGGGTTGGTGGCGTGGGAGTAACTTTTTTTTGGCTAGATTTGTGTTGTGTGGTGTATTTTTATCCATGTATTAGTACTATGAATTCCTTTACAGATTTTAAATGCCTGTTTCACATTAGATATGGGCTTTGGTGATAAGGGCTTATTTTGCTCACCCAAAAGGGAGGTAAAATGAAATTAGGAAGAAAAATCTGGTTAGAATCAAATTAAATCTGTGTACTCCCTCCTCCTTTCCCTTTTTTTTTTTTTAGTCCTTTCCTTCCTAAAGGAGTGTGTTTATATGCTCCTGCAGACTGTTAAACCACCCTGTTTAGTTCTGACTTTCAGGGGGGCGGATAGCCTAGTGGTTAGAGCAATGTTCCTGATCTGACAGCCCTGTGTTTCAACACTCCCCTTCACTGGCATTGTCATATCCATCATTCACTAAACATTCACCCACTGCAACAGCAATACCACTAAAAGTAAAAAGGTAAAGGTGTCCCATAACCGATGTGGTCGTAGGAGAGCGAGTGGTCAGAGACCTCAGCTTCTCCATGAGCCAACATATTGAGAGCGCCGCCCATCTCCTCTCCCTTGCTGCTTTACCTTCCTTGACCATCAAAAAGTCAGTATTAATTTACAGCTGGATGAACTAGGGGATTCTACTGAAGCCAAGGCGCACAAACGGTCACCCGTCCTCTTTGTAACCAGCTCAATGCTGTTTAACATTGGTTTGGAGAAAGCGAGTGCTCTGACCACTGAGATATCCGCCCCGCAGTCACTAAACATCCACTTCACAACAACAACAATACCACTAGTATTCACAACAACAACAACAACATCCCCATACTCTCCCCCCACTCACCCCTTACCCCTTTTGGCGGGATAGCCTAGTGGTTAGAACGTTGGGCTTGTGATCTGCAGCCCGGGTTCTCTCCCCCTATCCAAGCTTCTAAGCTATCATCTAGATTCACAAAACATTCACTAGACAACAACACAAAATCGTCAAACAACAACAAGAAGCCTCCTACATCTCCCATCATCCCCCCCCCCATCCCACTTAGCGGGACAGCATAGTGGTTTAGAGGTGGGCTTGTGATCTGATGGCCCAGGTTCAATGCCCAATTCACTAGTCTTACATATCTCGCATTCTCTAAACATTAACTCCACAACAGCAGCAGTACAACTAGTACCCCTAAACCACAACTAAACCACAACAACACACCCCCTACATCAACTATCACTTCTTTACCTCCCCTTTCACAAAAAAAAAAAAAACATCACTAAAGAGAAACCAAAGAGAGCTAGAAAAAGATGGGGAGGCAAAAAAGTAAAAAAAGGAAAAAAACGAAAAACCGAAACCTGGGGCCCAATCTGACCATCAAGGAAACAACACCAAATCTTCAGGGACACCATTGATTTCTCCACACACATACACATACTAACACACACACACACACACACACACACACACACACACACACACACACACACACACACACACAGATAGAAGTAGTGTTCAAGCCCGCACGCATGTGCATGCACACACACTAAATAAAGACTCTCTACTAAATAAATTGAATTAAACTACTACTACTACTACTACTACTACTACTACTACTACTACTACTACTACTACTACTACTACTACTACTAGCTGCTGCTGCTGCTGCTGCTGCTGCTGCTGCTGCTGCTCTACTACTAACTACTACTACTACTACACCACCCACACCTCTCTCTCTCTCTCTTCTCTCTCTCTCCTCTCTCTCTCTCTCTCTCTCTCTCTCTCTCTCTCTCTCTCTCTCTCTCTCTCCTCCCCTTCTCCGCCCCCCCCCCTCTCTCTCTCTCTCTCCATTTGTATCAGTCTCTGGCATTGATTACATCATCGTCAGACGATCCCTGTGTCTTGCTTCCTTCCCATAAGGGTGACTGGCTAGCAGCCTACCTGGGTACTGACGGAGAGATAAAAACAGCGATTTGTGAACTCACCATACTCCTGGGACCTGGAACTTAGTGCTTCTGTTGCTGCTGATTTCTTAGATTTGGGATGTAGTGGACGGGGCTTTTTTGGTTTCGGTTTGGGTTTTTTGTTTGGTGGGTGGTGGTGGTGGTGTGCGGGTAGTGGTTGTGGTAGGTGGTGTTGGTAGTGATAGTGGTGGTGGTAATAGTGGTGGTTGAAATGATGAGTGGGTATAGAGGGGAAGTAGACTGAAAAAAAGTGTGATAGGGACTACTAACTCTGTAGTCATTAACACGTTAGATAAACTCTCTCTCTCTCTCTCTCTCTCTCTCTCTCTCTCTCTCTCTCTCTCTCTCTCTCTCTCTCTCTCTCTCTCTCTCTCTCTCTCTCTCTCTCTCTCTCTCTCTCGACCAGTTTTGTCCACCACCATTAAGTTAGCCGCATTTCGACATCGGGGATGATTGTTCACTATAACAAGCTTTGTTGAAAATCCTCTCTTTACCTTATCCACATCTGTTGCAGAGGTCATACAAGTTGTTGCAGGAATCTTTTTACAATGATATCGCTCGCTCTTACAAGACAAGTCCATTAACATTATATGATGCATTACTTTCCTCTTTATTTTTGTGTTTTATTAATTTTGATGATAATGGAATAAGCAGTCTTGGTTTTGTCTGGTTTATTTGCATCAAGTCCCTGTATTCACGAGGCTAAGTAGATTTTTTTAACATTCCAACCGGTACACAAAGGTGTACTTTTCCGAAAAAGTGGAACAGGTTTTAACATGCTCGAAAGAAGTTCTGCGTGCGTTTCCGCGAGGGACGTCGGTTTTACAACTTTACTTAAAGGACTGGAATAATTGAATAAGTCAAAGTCAAACTTTTATTTTCAGAGGGTACATTGAATAAACTCTCATGTGTACTTTGTTTTACATCCGGTCGCCTTGTGCATGCGGATTCGTAAATGTTGTTATCCCTTCCTGTCACCCACAATGGCCTACACGCTATCCAAAAAGTGAAACAGGTTTTAACGTGTGCGCAAAGTGTTAGCATGAGAGGTCACGTGAGGTAAATGAAAGCCTCAGAGCTTAAAGTCACGTGGGAGTCTAGACTTTTCCCCTCTCCATTCCTCTGACACTTTGACCAAAGGTCTGGAAGTTTGTCTCTCAGCTCAAGTCAGACAGACGACTAAAGTGAAATTGCAGTAAATTGTAGCAAAGGAAAAAATAAAGAGAGGATGGGGTGGGGTGGGGGTGGGGGGCTGGAGATGGAAGTGAAAGGTCATCTTGATCCAGACCACAAGCTTTGTTGGTTATTTGGGATTTTGGGGGTGCTGGGTGGATGGGTTGTGGTGGTGGTGGTGGTGGAGGTGGTGAGTGGTATATGTGGTGGATGATGGTGGTGGTGTGGTGGTGGTATTGGGTGTAGGTGGTGGGTGGTAGTGTTGGTGGTGAAAGGATAACTGTGGGTATGGGGAATAATATAGAAACTTACATCAATAAAATAGATAGCAAGAAGTCTGGCTTCGGAATGTGTGATGATTCAAACCCTATTTGTGTCCAAAACTTTCCCCCTATCCACTAGAATATGAATGGTAGTCTGAGAGATATAAAAGAAAGTTCCTTGTGTAACACGCATTTAGCGCACGTAAAAGAACTGGGCGGAGGGAATAGCTCATTGGTCAGAGCACTTGCTTTCCACAAGCTGTGGTTAAGCAGTATTGAGCGTGGTTACCAAGTGGATGGGTGACTGTTTGTGCACCGTGGCTTCAGTAAAAATCCTCCAGTTCATCCAGCTGTAAATGGGTACCTGCCCTCTTTAGGGTCTGGGAATGTAAAGCAACTAGCAAGAGGAGATTGGCGCCGCTCTCAATATGCTGGCCCCTAGAGAAGCTGAGGTCTCTAACACTTGGTCCCCTACGACCACATAGGCTATTGGACACCTTTACGTTTTTTAAAGTAAAAAATCTACTCTGATAGGGAAACAAATACACATGCAGACAGGACAAGAATTGGTGTTTTCCTCTAATGGTGACGCGCTCTCCTCGGGGAGAGAAGCCAAAAGTTCACGCAGAGAACTGACGTGACAAAGTAATATACAATGCGATACAATACAAGACAATACAATATATCTGCATAATGTATATATGTTTATACATCTTCATACACATATTTTATAGAGAGATATATAGATATACAACATACTATATATACATATATATATATACATATATATAATATTGTATATATATATATATATATGTATATATATATATATATATATATATATATATTATGTGCGTGCGTGAGTACGTACCCGCGTGCGTGCGAGTGTGGTGTGTGTGTGTGCGTGCGTGTGTGCGTGTGTGTGTATGTATACTTATGTAACCCAAGCCTCGCACAGGTGGCATATCCACTTCATAAACCAGTGTCTCACCGAGAGGCAATGGTAGCTGCCATCACTTCAAGCCTCCAAGGCCCACACGCTACCACTGCACTGCTTTGTGGGCAGAGGACAGACAGAAAACGAGTGTTGCTATGTAATACTCTCTTGGTGGTTCACCCTTTGCTGCTCTGATAGATGAGGGAGGCAGGGATGGAGGAAGAAGAGGAGGAGGAGGGAGGGGTGTATAAAAGGGAGGGAGGGGGTGGATGAGAAGGGAAGGGGATGGGAGAGGGGGGGTGGTGATAAAATGGGAGACTCTGCGTGATACGCAGCTCCAGCCTACAATTTCCTCTCTGCTGGGTTAGGTTTTTTTTGCTTTGATACGGATGAATCTATCTTTCTGCTTCTGCTGTTGCCCCCCCACCCCCACCCCCTTCTCCCGCTCCCTGTCCCAAGCATCGCCCTTTTTTGTGATATGTGTACACGCATGCACAAGTGTGTGTGTGTGTGTGTGTGTGTGTGTGTGTGTGTGTGTGTGTGTGTGTGTGTGTGTGTTTGTGTGTTTGTGTGTGTTGTGTGTGTGTGTTGTGTGTGTGTGTGTGTGTGTGTGTGTGTGTGTGTGTGTGTGTGTGTGTGTGTGTGTGTGTACGTGTGTGTGTGTGTGTGTGTGTGTAGTGTGTGTGTTTGGTGTGTGTGTGTGTGTGTTTCTGTCTGTCTCTATACCTACACATCTCTTCTCTCTGAATATATATATATATATATATATATATATATATATATATATATATATATATATTGCTTTGGTCGGTTTTGTAGGTCAAAATGGATAATACACTTCTGGAAAGAAAATCATAAATTATGCATTACGACTTGTTGGCAATACAGTGACAGAAACAAAGTGGACGACAACAAGGTATTAAGAAAATAAAACCTTCCAAGATGCAGATTTTTTTCTTTTTTAATAAATTAAAAAAACAGCCTTTGAACATCAGTGCAGAATTTGACAATGAAAAGTTCGATAACTTTCTTGTGTATGTATTGTACTGCAGTTTGGGGGATAAGTCTGAAATAACATGAACTCATAACGGCCACATATATCAACTGTTTTTGTGTACTCTCACCGTACCTCATCTAACCCGTAGTCTGGAAGATGGTTGGGGAACCATTTAAGGTTTTGCAACCAGCTTCATCCACAGCTCACAATTTTTAGTTTTCCTAGCAAGTCGTTTTACTCCTTTTGTGAAGCTAAAGGTAAAAGGTAAGGGTGTTCCATAACCATGTAGTCATAGTTAACAAAGGCATCAGACACCTCAGTTTCTCTAGTGGCCAGCATCTTCAGGGTGGCACCCATCTCCTCTCCTCACTGCTTTACTCTCCCTGTCAAAAAAGAAGGCAGGAACCCATTTACAGCTGGGAGAAATGGGGGAGTGTACTGAAGCCAAGGCATGCAAATCATCTCCCTCCACTTGGAAACCACGCTCAATACTGCTTAGCCTTAGCTTTGGTAGAGCAAGTGACTGACCACTGAGCTAACCCATCCCTTTTTACATACACCTGCTCAAATCCCCAAATCAGGGAATGAAAATATAGAAAAGAGAAAAAAAAATCATTAATAGTTTAGAGCAGTACTCTGGACAACCTTGTTGTTTTCTGAATGTCTGAAATTTTCCCGTTGCAACAGGAAGTCATTTCACATTGTTAGAATAATTACCATGCCTTCACCCCAAAGAACACAGCCAATGAACGATTTTTGAAACCATCCTACTTTCATAGGGTGATAAACCAGACCTTGTTAGTGTATCAGCCTTTTCATTACTGAAATTATAATCATGTCAGTTTACATAAAAGCATAAAATTTAAACAGACCAGAAAGCCCACGCACACGCACGCACACAGCACCACACCCCCACCCACACACACACACACACACACACACACACACACACACACACACACACACACACCACACAAGGGAGTTATAAAGGAATATAGGGCTAAAAACCAGACACACTGTGCCCATCCCAGTGTTGACAATATTTTTACCTGGCTGCCTGAGTAAATCAGGTCAGGTGACACATCATAGATCAGACTGTTAAAAAATATTCCTCACAGACTGAAAGAAAGGTTGAAAATAGCAAAGCCGGCTTTAAAAGATAAAGGAACAAACAGGAAAAACAACACAACAAATCTCAGGAAAAAATGAAACAAAGGAAATTCTAAAAATAAAAGAAACACACACAGTACATACAAAGAAAGTGTTACAGACAAGAACATTTCTTGCACACAATTTTTAGAAAGGAAGTAGGGTATTTTTCTGAGTGCCAAAAAAAACACACCTGCCTATATCTCAAGAGTAAAATAATCAGGACAACTTTGACAGGTGTCATAATTGAACACTAACAAATAACAAAACTATCTAAAAACAACAACAACAACAAAACTTGTTGCCATTAGCATCATCTTCACACATTTCCCCTTCCCACCCCACCGTACCAAAACTATAGCTAGATGAACTTGAATGACCCTTTTTTTTTCTTTTTGGACAAAATCATTTTAGACACAGTAAATTGCTATGCACGTGCTGTCCGTTTCATAACCCAGTGTCACATCCAACCAGAAGTCTATGCATTCAAATCCCTTGTGCCCCTCTGCCCTCATTGATTTGTGCATGGATGGACAAAGCAATTGTTGCCATGCAATACTCCCTCAAGACCAGCTTCACAAGCTTCATATATGTTGATCCCACTGAACAGCCTGCTGAGAGAGAGAGAGAGAGAGAGAGAGAGAGAGAGGAGAGGGGAGGAAGAGAGAGAGAGAAAGGAGGACAGAAGGAGAGAGAGGGAGGGGGAGAAGAGAGAGAGAGAGAACAAGAGAAGAGACAGAGAGAGGGAGTGGAAGGAGACAGTAGTAGAGAGAGGAAACAAGAGACAGAGACAGGAAAGACTAGAGATCAGTATATCACACAGGAAAAGTAGGAAAAGTATGTAGGTTTCTTTACATCTATCTCCTTTGTATCAGGATTAATTGTAACAATCTTGTCTTTTGTTACATCGTCCTCCTTCTGAAAGCAGGATTTTGAACTTGTCAAGTGTTCACCGGCCCAACGGTTTGGCCTATACTCTTGAAGGAAATTGCGGGGAGTTGTAGCAGGCAGCGTGTGTACTCCAGGGGATTTCATTATAGTTCTCATCTGAAAAATTGGGAGAGTATCAACGGTTTACTCAAGCATTTTATGTTTGCAATGCTACAATGGGTTGGCTATTCAATGTAATGTTGCTTTTATAAACAACAAAGTGAATATTATAAAAGGTTTTTAAAAAGACAACTCCAGGAGAAAAATCTCCTCCAACGGGAATTAAACCCGGGTGGCAATTTCGTCGAATTGCCAGCGCAATGTTCTGACCACTAGGCTATCCACGTCCCCCCTGAAGAATGAAGTGGGGTGCTATGCATGAGGAAAGGAAGGAAGAGGATAAACTCTAGAGGAAGATGTAGGAAGGGGCAATGGCTTAGCGTGCAGTGCAGACACCATTGATTCCTGTCATGCTGTGGTTTCTCTGTGATAGGGTTTGGTCTTCTTGGTTTTTGTCTCTCTCTCCACCTTACCTTGGCTGAATCAATGCTCTCTCCCTTTGATCTTCTTTTATACTGGTTTGGTTTTTTGAGTCTCTATTCCAGTTGTGTAATTGTGTGCACTTTTAGTGCTGATTTAATCAATAGCAATTCTACAACCATTGTTTTTATTGCTTCATCTCCACAAATACTTTTTGTCAGTGTGTGGTTGCTAAAAAGTGTTGTTGTTTTTTTTGCGTTGGCAGACCGCAAACTAGTCATAAATGGGAAACAGTCCTGTTTTTCAAGCTTGAATCAAACCCAAGGCTTCTTACTTTTTAAATTGTTGAATACTCTAAAGCTACCAAGCCACTCATTCTTTAGCATCCTGAAAATGAAGGAAAGCTATGACCAGTTTATCTTGGAAAAGATGAAAGGTTATTACCAGTGTTTTTTTTTTACAAAAAAAACTTCTATGCCATAAGACCAGACTTTGCTGTGACAGTGCATTTTCTACTTAAATTATCACCTTGTCTACACAAATACACAACAGAATGGATTCAAAACAATCAAAACCTATACAAGATTCCTTGGTGGCAAACAAGACAATGAAAGGGACAGCTTATGCCAATCCCAGTGATGACAACATTGTTGCTTAGCCACTAAAAATGCCCAGTGCAGGAGACAGTCATACATCATCCCAAAAAGATGCCTCACAGACTAACAAGTTGGCAAAAATGCCAAACTAGCAACAATAAAGAATAAAGAAAAAACAGCTAAGAAGATAGTAACAAATAATTTTTTAAACAGCAACAAACAAAGTAGTATGGTAATGAACTTTCTACAAAACTTTTTGAGAAAGGAAAATACTGATTTAACTGAGAGGGCTTCCGTAATCATGATTGGAGAATGATGGAGAATAACTTGATAATAAAAGTCATGTCTCAACAGACCTGACAAGATATCATCATAATTATCCAAGAAAAATCTTCTTTGTGACTGGATATCAAATCTTCTGCATAACATGACCCCCTTCTCCCACCCAACTTTTCACTCCATAACTACAATCCTCATCAGCCTCATCTATATTACCTCACCACCACCACCACCTCCACCACCACCACCACCACCACCACCAACAACAACAACAACAACAACAACATTACCACCATTATCCCCAAAACAGCAAAACAACAACCAAAGACAAACCAATTTTTTTTAATGAATATTGGTCTGTCTGGGACAAGTCATTTGCAGCACTCTACATTCCAGTGCATGTGCTGATTGTTTCATAACCCAGTGTCACATCTAGCCAGAGGTCTATCCATTCAAGTCCCCTGTGACATGGCTCCGCCCTCAATCGATGTGTGCCTCCTGGACAAAGCAATTGTTGCCATGCAATAATCCCTCAAGACCAGCATCACAAGCTTCACATGCGTTGATCCCACTGAAGAGCCTGCTGAGAGAGAGAGAGAGAGAGAGAGAGAGAGAGAGAGAGAGAGAGAGAGAGAGAGAGAGAGAGAGAGAGAGAGAGGGGGGGGGGGGGGGGGAGGGAGAGAGAGAGAGGGAGAGAGAGAAAGAGGGAGAGAGAGAGAGGGAAAGGAGAGAGAGAGAGAGAGAGAGAGAGAGAGAGAGAGAGGGAGACAGTAAGAGAGAGGGAGACAGTGAGAGAGGGGGGTGGGAGACAGTGGGTGGGGGGAGACAGTGACAGAGAGAGAAAGAGAGAGAGATGGGGGGTAGTGAGAGAGAGAGAGACACAGAGAGAGAGAGAGAGAGAGAGAGAGAGAGAGAGAGAGAGAGACAGAGACAGAGACAGAGAGAGAGAGAGAGAGAGAACACAAGAAGTAGTGTAGAATGAAGTGCACGAGGAAGGGCAGGCATCAGATAAACACTAGAGGAAGATGTAGGAAGGGGCGGTGGCTTAGCGTGCATTGCAGACACCAGTGATTCCTGTCATGCTGTGGTTTCTCTGTGAAAGGGTTTGGTCTTCTTGGTTTTTGTCTCTCTCTCCACCTTACCTTGGCTGAATCAATGCACTCTTCCTTTGATCTTCTTTTATACTGGCTTAGGTTTTTTATGAGTTTCTATTCCAGTTGTGAGTGTGTGTATGCACTTTTAGGACTGACTCAATTAAAGTCATTTCTAGAACCAAATACCACCTCTACAAATCCCTCGTGATATCTATCCTCCTATATGGCTGTGAATCATGGACTCTGACAGCAGAGTTAGAGAGGAGAATCCAAGTATTCGAGAACAAGTGCCACAGAAGACTCCTCAAAATATCATACAAAGAACACAAGACCAATAACTATGTGAAAGAAGAAATCAAAAAGCGTGTGGGCCCCCAAGAGCCTTTGCTCTCCACCATAAAGAGGAGAAAGCTGATGTGGTTTGGTCACACCACAAGACACAACACCCTAGCAAAAACCATCTTGCAAGGAACAGTCGAGGGCAAGAGAAGAAGAGGCCGCCAAAAGAAATCCTGGGTTGACAACATCAAAGACTGGACCGCCCAACCCCTGCAACACCTCCTACTAGCCACACAGGATGTGAAGCATGGAAAAAGATCTCTGTCGCGTCTTCTCTCATGTCCCCCCTACGTCCTTTGGGACATGGGACTGAGTGAGTGAGTGAGTGAGAACCATTGTTTTTATTGCTTCACCTTTCATGGAGAAGTTTTTACCAGTTTGCTCAAAATGTGTGTTGTTTTTTTCTGTCTGACCACCAATCCACTCATTTTTTAGCATCCTGCAAAATTAAGAAGGTTATGAGGTTGAATCTTGATGAGTCAATAATAGAACACAATATATAAAAATCCAGTCTCAACAGATCCAGCAAAACATTATCACAGCCAACGAAAATCTTGTTAGTGATTGGGCACCAAATTATCTGCATAACATGCCTTCCCATTCTCCCACCCAAAATTTCACTCCTTCACCACCACCCTCATCAACCTCATCTACATCACCTCAACACCACCACCACCACCAACACCATCACCACTACCACCACTAACAATAACATCAGCACCACCACCACCAACAACAACAACAACACTACCACCATTATTCCCCAAACCGCGAAACAACCACCAAAGACAAACCAAAAAATATTTTAATAAATTTTGGTCTGTCTGGGACAAGTCATTTGCAGCACTCTACATTCCAGTGCACGTGCTTCCCGTTTCATAACCACTGTCACATCCATCCAGAGGTCTGTCGATTCAGTTCCCTTGTGGCACACTGTTCTCATCGATTTTGTGCAGGGACAAAACAATTGTTGCCATATAATACTCCCTCAAGACCAGCATCAAAAGCTGTACATGTGTTGATCTGACAGACAGACCATCCACATGAGAGAGAGAGAGTAGTTGGGGGTGAAAATGTGGTGTCAGTAGGTGAGGAAGGGCAGGAGAGGAGTGAGGGAGGAATAATGGAAGACCTTGGCAGGAGGAAAGCTTAGTGTGCACTTCAGATGGAAGAGGTTTCTACAACACTATGGTTTCTCTTTAACATGGTTTAACCCCTTTTTGTCTCAGCACCTTGCCTAAAGTAAGTCAGTTCGTTTCATTTGATCAGAAAAAATGCTTTTTTCTGGGCATGATTGTCTCTGATGTTTCTTTCTTTTAAAACCAAAGTACTTATGTTTGATCCTCATACACAATTATTTGTTGCCACAAGCATGTTTGTGAAATTGTGTGCTGCTCAACAATACTAGCACCTAAAATACAACTCAAGATCTAGTGGATAGGAGAAAAGTCTGGTTTTATACAAGGCTTAAACACACACAATCTTACAGTGTGGATAAGTGCAAAACCACTTGACTACTTATCCAGTTAAATTCAACATCAAGCACAAAATGGCATACAAGACTACTTTTTGAATCATTCATTTCTTTAAGGTTTTAAGGCAATATTATGCTGAGATACTAGCCTTTTGCTCAGATCATCATTACCTTTGTACAAAAACATAAACAAAATCTATTTTTGTGCAATGAGAACTAGATAAAAGAGCCATCGAGGCGAATACTACACATACTAATTCAAAGTTCCCATCTTAGTGCTAACAGTGTCTTTGCCTAATTGCTTGAACAAAACAGTTTTTAAGTGACACATCATAGAATGCAAAAAGATAAGTAACAAATTGAAAGACAGTTTGGTAGAAACAAATCTGACAGGAGAAAAACAGACAGGAAGAATAGAATTCAAGTGCAGGAGATTTTTTTTCAAAGTGTAAAAGCAAGCAAAATGGAAAAAAAGAGATACATCAGATACATTAACTTGCAGAAAATCTGCAGAAATAGAGAATGCTGTTCTGTATTTTTTAACCTGACAAAACTGCTTATAACAACCTCCCCCCCCCCCCCCCCCCCTCGATCACGTGATGTGGATCATATTTCAGCAGATTGACTGAAATGTGAATAGAGCCAAGGGAAATGTGGTTCATGATTAGGGGCTAAATTCTCATCATACACCCACCCCCACCCCACCCCCACCTTGCACCCACCAAACAACCCCCTACAACAAAGGAACAGAAATGACCTCTGTTTCATTAAGAACAAAGTCATTTGCAATACTATACACTCTTCTGCACGTGCTGTCCACTTCATAACCTGTGTCACATCCAACCAGAGGCCTGTCAATTCAGTTCCCCTGAGGTACACTGTTCTCATCGATTTGTGCACAGACAAAACAATTGTTGCTATGTAATACTCCCTCAAGACCAGCATCAAAAGCTTTCGTGTGTTGATCTGACAGAGAGACCAGCCACCTGAGAGAGAGTAGGAGTGGGGTGGTGGGGGAAGGATTGTGATACTGGTGTGTGACAGACAGGGGAAGGGAAGGGTGTGAGGAAGATGGGAAGGTGTAGTAAGGACAAAGGCTTTGTGTGCACCATAGAAGTCAGCACTCCTGCAACAGTAGGGTTTCTCTTTGATAGGGTTAACACTGTTTTTGTCTCCACACCTCACCTAGAGTAAGTCAGTAGGTTTCATTTGATCTGAATATGTTGGTTTTGTGTGCATGTTTGTCCAGAAGGTCTCTATGCACGTAACCTGAAGTGAGTCAATATGTTTTATTTGATCTGAATATGGATTTGTAATTTTGTTACATGTGCGTTTTTGTTTTCTGATGTTTTTGTCATTTAAAGCTATCATTTTTTTGTGCTTAATCTTCATACATAATTCTCTGTTGTTGTCACAAGCGTGTGTGTCAAACTTTGTGCTGATCAAGATGCACCAGTATCTAAAATACAGCTAACAGTCCAGTAGTTGAGAGTGTGGCAAAGTGTGGCTTTAGACAAGGCTTAAACCCTCATACCCTGCTCATGATTGGTTCTTAACCACTTGACCGTGTATTATATTCATTTAACTTAAAGGTCACACATGAAAAGGTGTATTGCACCAATTTTCTCAACAATTCCACTCTTTAAGGCTAAAGTGACACACTATGCTGAGATACCACTCTTTCTGCCTAGTTCATCATCAACTTTGCACAAAAACATGAAGGACAATAAAATTTTAAGACATGTGAAATAGGGAAAAAGAACCATCTGGGCAAATAACACAAAAACTTCAATGTCCATATCCCAATGCTAACAAGAAGTGCTAAACAACACGCCTGAACAAAATGCTTTTAAGTGGTACATCATAGACTGAAAGATACAACATCACAGGTGGACAGACAATGTTACAAATAGGAAAGGCAAAAACAAACTAAGTCCATGAGAAATGACAGAAAATCTGTAAAAAGCAAAACTGCCAAAAAAAAAGATACATCAGAGACATATTTAACTTGCACAGAATCTGCAGAATGAATCATGAGCAGAAATTAATCATACACTTCTATATCTTTATTAACCAAACAAAAAACTGCTTATACCCCTATATATTAGTAATACAATCCTATCTCAGCAAATTTACTGAAACAGGAACACAGCCAAGGGAAATCATTAGGGGCCAAATCCTCAGCACACACCCCACCACACCTTACAAACAGCCCCCCACAAAATAAACAAACACAAAATGACCTCTGCTTCATTAAGAAAAACGTCATTTGCAACACTATACATTCCTCTGCACGTGCTGTCTGTTTCATAACCAGTGTCACATCCATCCAGAGAGGTCTATCATTTTAAGTCCCTGGTGTTGCTCTGCCCTCATTGATTTGTGCATGGACAAAACAAGTGTTGCTATGTAATACTCCCTCAAGACCAGCATTAAAAGCGCACATGTGTTGATCTGACAGACCAACAAACCAGCCAGCATCTGAGAAAGCAGGAGGGGGGGGGGGTGACAGAATGATGAAAGGAAGGGTGTGAGGAAGAATGGGAAGGTGAAGTAAGGACAAAGGCTTTGTTTGCATTATAGACTCAGTACGTCCTGCAAAAGTAGGGTTTCTCTTTGACAGGATTAAACCTGTTTTGTCTCCACACCTCACCTAGGCCTATGTCAGTACTTTTGATTGGATCTGATAATGGCTTTTTGGCATGTAAGTTAGTCTCTGATGTGTTCTTTATTTAAAGCTATCATTTTTTGTGCTTAATCCCCATAGGCAAATTTCTGTTGCCACAAGCTGCTTGTGAAAATTTGTGCTTTCACAAGCACTGGCACTAAGAATACAACTCGTGGTTCAGTGGTTGAGAGAAAAGTCTGGCTGTTGAAAAGGCTCAGACCCACACTGTCCTACATAATAAATGGATGCATAGTTTCTTGAAACGCATCCACTTATTTAAACTTCACACAAGAAAACCTATTTAAGACCAGTTTTCTGAACCATTTCATTCCATATGGTTTAAAAGTTTACATCATGCAGGGTACCAGCCTTTCTGCTCAGTTTATCATCATGTTTACACAAAACATAAAACAAAACAAGATGTAAAAACAATGAGAAAAGAGGTTTTTCAAAAAGTCACCTAAGCATAAAAATGCCTTGAGTTGTGTGAATGTCTCTATCCTGTGCTAACAATGTCTTTGTCTTGTTGCCTGAACAAAACAGTTTAAGTCACACATTGTAGACAGTAAGACATAATGACACAAATAAAACATGAAAGACAGTTAAAATAGAAGCAAACATGGCTTTTTAAAAACAAATGAAGAAAGGTAGAAATTGAGTGCAGGAGAAGACAGTAAAATGTAAAAAGCAAAACCTGGAAAAAATGAGACACATCAGAAACATTAACTTGCACAAAATCTGCAAAAAATGAATAATGCTCTTCTGTATTATCTTTAACCTGAAAAAGTCGCTTATACACCCCATGAATCACATTATACAGATCTATCTTAGCAAATCTATGGAAACATGAATACAGCCAAGGGAAATCTGGTTTATCATCAGGGGCCAAATCCCCAGCATACACACCCACCAAAACAACACCCCCACAAAACAAACAGAAAATGCATGACCTCTGTTTCATTAGGGAAAATGCATCTGAACAAAAGAGTGTTTTTTCATAAAAGCCATCCTTAAAGCATAAAATCCTTGGTGTTATCTGCCTCATATTGTGCGAAAACAATGTTTTGTCTTGTTGCCTAACAAGACAGTTAAGTCCACATTGTAACTGTAAGACATAATGACAGCAAAGAGAAACAGAGAAAGAGAAGAAAATAGAAGCAAACAGGTTTTAGAAGAAAGAGAGATGAAGAAGAGTAGAAAGAGTGCAGGCAAGAAGGGCAAGAAGAAAATGTAACAAGCAAAACCCTTTACGAAAATGAGTACACATTCCTAACTTTAACGTCGCCACAAAATCTGCAATAAAATGAATAACTGACATTATTATTATCATTACCAAGACAAAGTCCTTAAATACAACCCAGTAGAATAACAGAATACAGATCTATTTTATAAAAGGCTATCAGAAACAAATGAATAAGCAAGGAAATTTGGTTTAAATATTACACAGCAAAACCAAACAAACAAAGAAACCAAAAAAAAGAAAAAAATAAAAATAAAAAAAAGTAAACAAACAAACAAACAAACAAACAAACAAACAAACAAACAAAAAGGCGCAATGATATGATCAAGGACGAGAGAGAGAGAGAGAGATGAGAGAGAGAGAGGAGGAGAGAGAGAGAGAGAGGGAAGAGAGAGAGAGGAGAGAGAGAGAAGAGACAGGAGAGAGCTTCAGACTTTTACTGTACATGGGCCTTAGGCCACAATACAAAAGCAAATTGGGCATGGGGAATGGTACATAACAAGAATTGAGGAGAGAGAGAGAGAGAGAGAGAGAGAAGGAAAAGAGAGAGAGAGAGAGAGAGGAGGAAAGAGGAGAGAGAGGAAGAGAGAGAGAGAGAGGAGGAAGGAGAGAGAGAGAGAGAGAGAGAGAGAGGAGAAGAGAGAGAGAGAGAGAGAGAGTGAGAGAAGAGAGGGAGGAGGAGAGAGAAGAGAAAAGAGGAGGAGAGGGAAGGAGAGAAGAGAGAAGAGAGAGAGAAGAAGAGAGAGAAGAGAGAGGAGAGAGAGAGAGAGGGAGAGAGAGAGAGAGAGGGGATGAGGTGGAGCGGTGAAGTGCTGGTACGTGAGGAAGGGGAGAGGAAGAGGAATGAGTGAGGAATGAGGAGAGACCTAGGAAGGACAGAAGCTTAACCTGCACTTCAGACATCAGGGCTTTCTTCTAACTCTGGTTTCTCTTTAATAAGGTTTAATCCCTTTTTGTCTCGAGTAAATCAATACATTCTGTTTGATCTGTATAATTATGGCTTGGGTCTGGGTTGTGTTTTATGCATGTTGTGTGTGTGTGTATATGTGTGTGTGTGGGGGGGGGGGGGGTAGTGTAGTGTGTGTGTGTGTGTGTGTGTGTGTGTGTTTGTCTATGCCTCTGAGTGTGTGTGCCTGTGTGCATGTGAATGTGTGTGTGTTTGTTTATGCCTCTGTGTGAATTTGTGTGTGTGTGTTTGTATATGCCTCTGTGTCTATGTTAGTGCTGGTGTTATCTCTTGACACAGATTCATATAGCCAACACTTCACGTTACTGTGCACGTGCTATCTATTCCATTTCCATACACAGTGTCACACAGCCAGACAGCGCTGTCAGCCCGCGGTACAAGGCCATCAGCATTGCTCTGTCAATGGACAAAGCCAGTGCTGGAATGGGGGTAAAGCCCTGATGACCAACAGGGAAATGATATCAGTTCTGCTGATGAATAAAAAGAAATGAAAAAAACCCAGTGTAGGCCAAAGTAAGAGGGAAGGGAATCAGGGGTGGGGTGGGATGTGGAATGAGTGTATGAAAAAGGGTGGAGAGGAGAGAGGGGGGGGGTAAAGAGAGAGGGGGGAGGGGGATAGAGAACTAGAGATGGAGAGACAGACAGACAGACAGACAGACAGAGAGAGAGAGAGAGAAGAATGAGAGAAGAGAGAGAGAGAGAGAGAGAGAGAGAGAGAGAGAGAGAGAGAGAGAGAGAGAGAGAGAGAGAGAGAGAGAGAGAGAGAGAGAGAGAGAGAGAGAGAGAAATAGAAAAGATAGAGAGACAGAGGCAGAGGAGGAGAGACAGAGGAAGAGGGAGGAGAGCTGGGGGAGATATAGAAAAAGAGAGAGAGGGGAGAAAGAGACACATAGACAGACAGATAAAGCAGAAAAAGCTTTGGCATGATCCACAAGATGTCAATGGCCACTGGCATTTGCCACACTATGGCTTCTCTCTGACATTGCTGAATCTTTTTTTTCTGTTTTTGGTGTTTTTTTTTTATTTCTGTCCCTGCAGGCTGGCAGAATCAATCAATACAGGCCATTGGACCTCCTGTGTTTGGCTGGCCTGTGAACTTGGGATGGTTTTTTTTGGGGGGGTGGTTTGGGGGTCAGTTTGTGCAGTGGGGTTCTGAACAGACTTTTGAGGTTTTTCTTAGCTCTGTCTCTGATTTCGTTGGGTGTTCTAGTGACTATTTGTTTTAATGCTATTCCTCACATTAAGACATCTGTCGTTGCCTGAAGATTTGGTTTTGTGACATTTTCAGCTACTCTGAAACTTTTTTTTGTTGTTGCTGATAATTATGTCAGGTCTGCTGTTTTCCTACCAGTTTATCTTCCCCTTTTTCACTTCCTCTTCAGTAAACGTAAAGATGTCCCATAACCTATGTGGTCGTAGGGGAGCGAGGGATCACAGACCTCAGCTTCTCCAGGGACCAGCATGTTGAGGGCGGCGTCCATCTCCTCTCCTTCGCTGCTTTACCTTTCCTGACCCTGAAGAGGGCAGGTACCCATGTACAGCTGGGTGAACTGTACTGAAGCCACGGCACGGAAATGGTCACCCATCCAACTGGTAACCATGCTCGATGCTGCTTAACATTGGTTGGGGGAAAGCGAGCGCTCTGACCGTTCTGTACACTACTTCCACTTATCATCCTTAAAAACTCCTTAGTTCACCACGTTTCCTTATGTAGCATCCTTTCTGTCTAATGATTGTCAACTTTATGTGCATTCCAACTGAGTCTCAGGCATCAAAAGAGCTCTTAAAACTTTCCTCTTTTCTTCTGTGTAAGTTTGCAACATTAAAAAACTTGGAGTCTTTACTGTCTGTGTGCCTGTATGCTGCATGTATGTGCACATGCAAGCCATGTGTGCGTGAGAGTGAGTAAGTGGATTTGTGTATGTGAAGGAGGAGGGTGTATGTCTTTTTGTCTGTATGCCTGTCTTTCAGTCTGTCTGTCTGTCTGTAAGGCTTTCTCTTGGTCTATCAGACTTTGTGTTTGTATCAGTCTGTCTTTGTATTTCTTTCTGTGTTTGTATGCATGCACGCTTGAAAGCATCTGTGATACCCATTCCATGCACAGGTTCATTAGCAAACACTCCACATCACTGTGCACGTGCCACCCGTTTCTATAAGCAGTACCACAGCCAGACAACAGTGTCAGCCAGCAGTGTCATGCCATCATCCTTGCTGTGTCAATGAACAAAGCCAGTGTTGGAATGTGGTAAATCCCTGAGGATCAACTAGAAAATTCATTTCTGCTGAGTTTTTTTTTTAATGTGCACTTCAGTATAATGCAAAGTGAAAGTAAAGGGTGGGAAAATGTGGAGGGATTGTATGAAAAAAGGGGGAAGGAGAAAGAAATAGAGGAAGAGACAGAGGGACAGACAAAGGCAGACGGATAGAAAGACAGTGACAGAGACTCAGAGGGCAAGAGACAAAGACAGGGACAGACACACAGACAGATTCACAATTACACAGACCAACAGAAAGACAGATAAGTAGATAGACAATCATGTACAAAGAGAGGAGAGAGAGAGAGAGAGAGAGAGAGAGAGAGAGAGAGAGAGAGAGAGAGAGAGAGAGAGAGAGAGAGAGGAGAGAGAGGGACAGACAGAGACAGATAGATAGACAGACAGAGACAGAGATAGAGAAAGAGACAGAGACAGAGACAGAGATAGACACACAGACACACACACAGACACACACACAGACACACACACAGAGACAAACATACATACAGACAAACAGACAGACAGATAGACAGACAGACAGATATATCAAAAAGCAAAATCAGCTTTCCCATGAGCCACAAGATGTCAAAGGCCAGTGACACTTGCTACACTATGGTTTCTCTCTGACATTGCTGAATCTTTTTTTCTTTATTATTTTCGTGGGTTTTTTCTCTCTTTTTTATATCTGCAACCGGGCAGAGGCAATCAATATAGACCATTGGACATGCGTGTTTGGCTGGCTGTGCACTTGGGCTTTTTTGTGGATGATTTTTTGGTCAGTTTGTGTAGTGGGGTTCTAAACAGGTTTTGTTTTGTTTTCATTTTAGTTCTGTTTCTGCATCTGTTTTGGTTTAATTTTCTAGTGATTAACTTTTTAATGCTACCCTACAGTGAGATTTCTGTGGTTGCCTGAAGATTTGATTTTGGTGAAATTTTGAACTACTCTGAAACTTTGGGGGTTTTGTTGCTGATACGTCAGGTCTACTGTATCCTTACCATTTATTTTCCCGTCGTGTGAGCATCCTTAAAAATTCCTTCGCTCTGTACTTTTCCTTGTGTAGCATCCTTTCTGTCAAATGATTATCCACTTTGAGTTTCCTTCCAAACTGAGTCTCAGGCATCGAAAGAGCTTTTAAAAGTTGTCTTCCTTTCTTCTGTATAACTATGCAACATTCAGTAGCTTGGATTTTCACTGTCTCTATGCATGTATGTTGCAATCATTGTTATGCACTCGCAAGCCAAGTGTGTTAGAGAGTGAGTGACCCCATGTGTGTTTGTGAGGGGGTAGGGTGTATGCCTTTCTGTCTGTCTGCCTGTCTTTCAATCTGTATCTCTGTCTCCATCACTGTCTGTCAGTCTTTGTGTTTGCATCTATCTGTCTTTGTAATTGCTTCTGTGTTTGTATGCGTGTAGTGTATGCTTGAAAGCATCCGTAATCTCCATTTTTCGCACAGGTTCATTAACAAACACTTCACATCACTGGGCACGTGCTGCTTACTCCATTCCATAATCAGTATCACAGACAGACAACACTGTCAGTCAGCAGTGTCATGTCATCATCATTGCTGTGTCAATGGACAATCAAATGTTGGAATGAGATAGTCCCTGACAATCAACTGGAAAAACTTTTACACTTCTGTGGAAGAACAATCATAGAGTTGGGAAGGATAAGGTTGGAAGTGGGTGCTAGTTCACGGGAGAGGGTGGGAACAAAGAAGAGAGAGAGAGAGAGAGAGAGAGAGAGAGAGAGAGAGAGAGAGAGAGAGAGAGGAGAGAGAGAGAGAGAGAAGAGAGAGAGAGAGAGAGAGACAGACAGACAGACAGACAGACAGACAGACAGACAGACAGAACAGACAGACAGAGACAGAGACAGAGACAGACAGAGAAAGAAAGACAGACAGACACACACACAGACACACCGACAGACACACAGACACACAGACAGACACAGACACACCGACAGACACACAGGCAGAGAAGGAAAGCAAAATCAGCTTTGGGGTGATCCACAAGATGTCAATGGCCAGTGGCATTTGCCACTTTTTATTTCTGTTTTGTTTTATTTTTCTCTCTGTGGCTTGCAGGCTGGCCAAGCCAATCAATACAGGCCATTGGACCTGCTGTGTTTGGTTTGGCTGTGGACCTGGGCTTTTTTGGCTTTTTTGGTTTGTTTCGTTGGGTCAGTTTGTACAGTGATGTTCTGATCAGGGTTTCTTTTGGTTTGGTTTTCTAGTGATTAACTTCTTTCATGTTGTCTCCTGTTGAGGCATCATTGGTCGGCTAAAGGTAAAGGTGCCCCAAAACCTATACTGTCATAGGGGAGCAAGGCATCAGAGACCTCAGCTTCTCTAGGGGCCAGCATATTTAGGGCGGCGCCCATCTTTTCTCCCTCGCTGCTTTGCTTTTCCTGGCCCTAAAGAGGGCAGGTGAACTGGGGGACTATAACTGAAGCCGAGGCGTGCAAGCAGTCACCCATATACTGGGTAACCATGCTCAATGCTGCTTAACCTTAGCTTGGGGAAAGTGAATGCTCTGATCACTGAACCATCTCTTCCAACTCGCCCGCAAGGTAGCTGTTAATGTTCGTTGTTGGTCTGACCATGAGGTTAGATAAACAGAAAGCACTGATGTGGTGGGCAGGCTTTTTGACAGTGACAATGATTGTCATTTTGTTTTCCAAAGTTACAAATAATGGCTCCACAGCTGATTGTTTTATATTCTGATGAAATAAAATGACTTCACTCCCCTCCTCCCCTCAAGTAATTTTTCATAACAATTTCAGTAAGAAATCTACTCATCAAAAGTGACAAGGCAGCACTTTTCTACAAAAAATATGACATCATTATGTAACAGACAACTGATTACAGTATAAAAAGGAAGGAAAAAAAACACATAAGGAAACCAATTACAAGTAATTGACTACGTCATATATGACCTAACTATGACATCATGATATATGATACCATAGTTTTGAGCTCTCTCTCTCTCTCTCTCTCTCTCTCTTCTCTCCTCTCTCTCTCTCTCTCTCTCTCTCTCTCTCTCTCTCTCTTCTCTCTCTCACACACCACCACACACACGCACACACACACACCACACACACACACACACACACACACACATACATAAGCTAGATTTTTTTCACATTTGCAATGTGTTTATTATCTATTTGTCCTTCAGAGAAACACAATCTGCAAACGTAAAAACACAAAAACCCAGTGTGTGTGAGAGAGTGTGAGTAAGAAATGAGATGAGGCAAAAAGAAGGAAAAAACAAAAAGAACCACAAAGCAACAACGTGATATGTCAAAGTTAGGTCACGTCTGACGTCATCAATTACGTTGTACACGCAGGAGTTGTTTTCCTCCTCACACATGATATCGACTCATATCTCCACACACGCTGTTATCCTATATCATGTTCAGAGCTAGGCAAATGCTTCTAGGAGGAGCCACTCATTCATAAGAAACCTTCACCAGTGAGTGTCATCAACTGCTCTATCGATAGTCTTTATAGTGGCTCTATTTGCGAAAAGTCCTGCTTAAAACTTTTCTTGTTTCTCTCCAACAATCTGTTCACTCTGGTAAATAGGTTTTCTTGGCAAAAAAAAGGGAACAAATCTAGCATCACTGAACCATACTGAAAACGAGAAGGTAGAAAATTAATGGTCTCAGTCTTCTCTTAGAACGTCTGTGAAAAATAATTGGAGTTCTCTCCGAGATTCCCCAGACTATTATGTATATATATATTATATATATATATATATATATATATATATATATATATATATATATATTATATGCATATATATATATATATATATATATGCATTATATATATATAAAACTAAATGTAACAAACAAAAACTGTTTAATAGTTTTTTTCAAAATCTAGTTATATGAACATGGATGTTGTTCTGTTATGATTTTGTTTTAGATATTATGTAAAATCTTCCAGCCACCAAAGGATGATAGGAAATAAAGAATTTGAATCTGATGTCAGTGCGAAAACGGTAATGCACGCACTAAGAGGGTGAGAAATCGTGGTTTGAATCCCTTTTGAAACCAAATTCTTTTCCATCCAGAAGAGCATGAATGGTGGTCTGGGTGCTTCTATTGCGGATAAGCTAGGTCCAGTGTGCAACTTGCTTTCCTATTATGTAACGAAAAATATTGTCCCTGGTAAATTCTGTCAAACAAAAACACTTTTATTAAAATAAGAAGAAAGGCCAGACAGGTTTGAATTTCATGCAAAGAAATCTGCTTGGAATGAAACATTTTTTTATGGAATCAATAGAGTAACACAATACAATACAAAACATTACAAACATATAACATACTACAATACAATACAATCAATACAATACAGAACAATACATACAATACAGATAACAGCACAATAATTCAATAGCAAACACAATACAACAGACGTACAATACATACAGTAAAGATGATACTGCAACGGTACAATACATAAAATCAATCAGTACAATACAAGACAGTACAATGATACAATACAAACTACAAACAGTTGCAATACAAGTACAATACAGTACAGTACAGTACAATACAGTACATTGCAAGACAGCACAATACAGTAAAAGTACAATACAGTACAACAATACAGAAATAAATACAGTACATAACAATACAGTGTCAACTAGAGTACAATACAATCAAGTAAATGCAGTACAATAAATAAAAACAATTCAAACAGACGTACAATACAGTAATAATACAATACAATACAGCAAAACATACAAAACAACCAACGCAACACACTACAACACTCTACAAACCGTACAATGCTTTACACTACAATGTAATACAACTCAACACACTATAACCCAACCCAACCCAGTACAATACAATGCCTGGTTACTGAACCCCGCCACCTTATCTCTCCCCGGGGAAGATTCCAGAACATTGTTAGTTTCAGGCGAGTGGCCAGCAGACGGACGGAATCAAATCCTGATGGCTCTGTCAGAAGAAACCGCCTCCTCCGCCCAGATCCAAATTAATTGGTGCCACGTGTGCCGTGTGAGAAAGAGACACGAGACACCGGGAGTGAGGAGGGAGTCGAGGGAGAGGGAGGGGGAGGATCCAGACGGAGGATGGGGGAGGAGGGGAGGGCTTGGGTCAGGAGGGGGGGAGGGGAGGGGAGGCAGGGCTATCAACCGAAACGACCCGGAAGAAGGGGCAGACAGGTGAGATTGGAAAAGCGCTCAAGCAAAGATGGCTGATTTTGCGGAAGAACCATCAAAGTTATTTCTTTTTTTATTCCTTTCTGGTAGTTGTGTATATTCTGAACGTCAAAGATACCCTTGGGAGATCTTTTTTTTAATCCTTCTTCTGGAAAATCTACTTCCCGTGAATAAATGAATCAGACTCGAGTCTGCCCGAACCCTCATATCATTCTGGAGGCCATGATGCCCTGTTGTTGCCTTTTTTTAAAGTCTGGAACGTGGCTCTGTTTCTCACGCAGACACTTGTTGCTGGTGGGGAAATTTACGAAATTGTGAGGTTTACTTTTATCCAGCCATTGACTCGATCATCATCATTATTATTATTATTATTATTATTATTATTATTATTATTATTATTATTATTATTATTATTATTATTATTATATTATTATTATTATTATCATTATTATTATGATCATTATTATTATTATTATTATTATATTATTATTATTATTATTATTATTATTATTATTATTATTATTGTTGTTGTTGTTGTTGTTGTTGTGTGCTGCTGTTGTTATCCTTATTTGTATCCTTATTGTTATCCTTCTTCTTCTTCTTCTTCTTCTTCTTCTTCTTCTTCTTCTTCTTCTTCTTCTTCTTCTTCTTTTATTATTATTATTATTATTATTATTATTATTATTATATTTCTTGGCTAGAGGCCTGAACTAGGCTCACCAATGATGATATTTTCTAATGCGACCGTTTTTGCCCACCAAGAAGGTAGCTGCATTCTGACTTCAGGATTGACCAGACCTAAGTGACATTTTTTTCTGCTACCGCCAAGTATTGCTTTTAGGGCTGTGGTCCGTTTTCTTTAGAATCAGTTCAAAGACCATAGGTATACTATGCCTGTGTTAACACACTATGTGTTTACAGATCGTCTTGCTCCAACTTTTCTTGGGCAAACTTTTGGCTGAGAAATCAAGTTTCTTAGAAACTCGATTCCCCCAAACTACATGGAAAATCGAATTCTCTCAACTTGCAAGGAAACTGGGATATTTCTTCAAGCTTAATGGTGATCAGATTACCGAAAGCTTTTTTTTTTCGTAGAAACGGAATTCCCCTCTGGTTTCATAGCAACAGAAGTGTTTCCAGCTATTTGTGGAAACGGAATTCCCTCTAGTTCCATAGAAACAGAACTGTTTCCAGAACTTTTTTGGAAACCGATTTCTTTCAAACCTTATAGGAACTGGATACCACGGTGTTCATAAGCTTAAAAAGACGAGTTAAAAGTATATGCCCTTGTATGCAGAAATATCAAGAATAGGTGAAGGTGTTTTCTTTTTTTTTAAGTCTGCCCTTTCCAAATGTCATAATGTCAAATATATTCTGCCACGTATGTTTATGGTTTTAAAATCTCTATGCATAATCAGCACTGCGTAATGGACAAACATGATAATATATTGTACTCTATTCGTATCAATGATTGCTGCTGATGAAGAAAGTGATAAAAGCACACCAATAACCACAATTATCCTAAATTGCGGGAATGGAAATAAAAACGAGACAAATGATTGAGAGAGATACCGAATGAAAGACAGGAAAATAACAAAGGCATGGGATAAAAAGTCAGGAACAAAGAAAACGACAGAATACAGGAAAATTTCTGACACAAAGCTTTCAAAAGAGAAGGAAACTATTGACAGGGAAGAGAGAGAGAGAGAGAGAGAGAGAGAGAGAGAGAGAGAGAGAGAGAGAGAGAGAGAGAGAGAGAGAGGAGAGAGAGAGAGAGAGAGAGAGAGAGAGAGGAGAGAGAGAGAGGAAGAGAGAGACGAGAGAGACAGAGAGAGACAAGAGAGCAGGAGAGAGAGAGAATGCAACTGAAGAGAGATCACAGTTATCAGGCATTGGATGCCTAGAACAGAGAGACAAATACTAACTGGCTTGCAGGCTTCTTTCTGAGGTCTGGTTTCGCAGAAAGAAATACGAATATTCTCTGCTGCAAGAAACTTGTCTTCAGGATATTCCTTTTGTGGATATCTTCTGCTGTGGATTTTGTTTTGGAAAGATAACGAAACGCGAGTGTGTGTGTTGTGTGTGTTGGTTGTGTGCGTGTGTGTGTGTGTGTGTGTGTGTGTGTGTGTGTGTGTGTGTGTGTGTGTGTGTGTGTGTGTGTGTGTGTGTGTGTGTGTGTGTGTGTGTGTGTGTGTGTGAAAATATCTGTTTCGATGGCTTTACATGTGTATTTGTTTTGTACTGTATGTGTGAGTACACACCCAGTTACTTGGGTTCTTTATTTTTTTAGCACAACAAAATTACATCTCTATGTAAACGTGTATAGTTTTTCAACACATTAGGGAAAATGGTTTACTTGATAATGTAAAAAGGTAAAGGTGTTCCCATCACCTATGAATTTGTTTGTGATCAAGTTGTCAGAGACTTCAGCTTCTCCAGGGCCAGCATATTGAGGGCGGTTCCCATCTCCTTTCTCTCGCTGCTTTACCTTCCCTGACCCTAAAGAGGGCAAGTACCCATTTACAGCTGGGTGAACTGGGGGACTGTGCTGAAGCCAACGCGGGCAAAGGGTCACCCATCCAGTTGGTAACCACGCTCAACATTGCTTAACCTTAGCTTGGGGAAAGCGAATGCTCTGACAACTGAGCTACCCCATGCCCTTGGCAATGCACAGTATTCACATGAATATGGAAGAAGAAGGGACTGTTAAAAAGAAAACACAAATAAACAAAGAACCACTCAACCATATATTATTTTTGAAAGAATGTGCATGCATGTTCATTTCACTATCTGGTCTTTCCTGTTTTGACTGATAGAAAAAGTTTTCATAGCATAATCTACATATTGGTAATCCAATCATAGATATTCAGAGTCAGTACAACACTTTTCCATTACAACTATTTCTGATCTGAGACATTTTACAGATGAAGTTGGGGAATGTAAACACGTTATTACCATAAAACAGTTTTGAAAATAAACTACCAAACATTTGAAACGTTTTCATCACTACCACCCACGCAAATCTTATATTCATGATAACATATCACACGCATTTGGGTACTGGTAAAAAGGGCTGATGCTTGAAGGCTTTAGACTTTCCAGACAGACAGAAATGTGAGATTGTTTCTGCTTTTCTTTTTAACCTTGATTTCACAGACAGCAGAGCATTCCACACTCACTACAAGTGAACTCTTAAGAAATCCATATAGGCCGCACTACACAGATAAGTTAAGAGATCCAATCCAACTAAACTATGATGTTTAGACGGCCCTGCTGATAAGATAACAATTTTTGTCCCATGCTGAAGTTGGATGCACTAGGCCTGACTTGTCAGATCCTTAATGGCAGTGCTAAGCATTTTTGCACATGGGAAAAAAGCTGCGCTGTCATTTTTCTGGCGTTTGCTAGTGTCTCAGCAAAACACACACCCCCACTTCCCACATACATAACCCCCCCTTAAACACACACACACACAAACACACATACACGCACGGACGCACATACACACACACACACACACACACACACACACACACACACACACACACACACACACACATGCACTACACTGTTTTGCATTGCACCTACATCACTACCCATATAATTATTAACATGACTGTGGTCTACCCATGTGTCCATCTGCTTACCTTTCTGCATGTCTCCCCTCTAATCCCTGATGCCCTTTGGGAGAGAGCAGAGCAATGATAGATGCTGGTCATGGAATAACAAGTGTATATGGGTGGGCTTGGGGTGGCGTCGTGTGGGTGGGTAGGTGGGCTTGGGGGTGGCGTCGTGTGGGTGGGTAGGTGGGTTGGGGGTGGCGGGGGGGTGGGGATGGCGAGGAGGTAGGTGGGTGGTTGGGTGTGTGTGTGTGGAACCACTGCCTACACAGCTGTGACCAACCTCCTGCTGTGATGGATAGGAAGTTGTCTTTGGAACCATGGCAAGTCTCTCTTCCATTCCTTCTCCTCTGTCTGTCGATCTGTCTGACCTGGTTGTCCATCTGTCTGCCTGCCTGTCTGTCTGTCTGTCTGTCTGTCTGTGTGTCTGTCTGTCTGCCTGTCTGTGTATCTGCCTGTCTGTCTATCTGTCTGTCTGTTTGCCTGTCTACCTGCCTGCATGCTTGTCTGCTTATCTGTCTGCCTGTCTGTCTGCCTGTCTGTCTCTCTGATTGTCAGTCTCTGCATTATCTGTGTCCGTCAGGGGAAGAGAAACAGGAGGAACAGCAGTGCATGGTGTGGTCACAACGACGATGAAGAAACAGTATAGTTTATTATGTGTGGTGGTCACCCACACCTGAGGCAGTTCAGTTCTTGCTGAAACAGCCATTACCTTGATGAGATGCCATGCTTTCTCTGGGAGCATTTTCTTATCCTTCTTCTTCTTCGTTGTCGAATGCTCAGACAGCAACTATTGTTGTCTGTCATCAGAGCCAAAATGCGTTGTGCTGGAGACGCAACGAACTTGAGTATGGCTGTGGCGGGGAGATTGAAATGAGCGGCGTGGGAACAGCAGGACGAGGAGGTTACAGAGGATGAGGCAGCAAACAAAGAAAAAGTATAAAGCAGTATGCTGCCATTAAGCATCTGACTAGTCAGGCCCAGCAGTATCCAACTTCGGCGTAGGAGAGAATTGTTATGGTTGAAGTTTTTCTGTGAAGAAAAGGCGGGAGAATGGATCAAGAAGGGAGAGAATAAACAAGAATATGGAGACAAGAAGAAAAGGAACAACGCAGAAATAAAGAAAGGGAGTACAAAAAAAGGAATTCTAAGCTTAGATATTCCAGAAGGTGTGGATGCTATTGATACTGACAGGTCCCTTCGAATCCCCATGGGGAATCATGATTTTCTTTTCTCCATAATTGTATGACTTGTGGATTCATGTTTTCTCTGTGTGTGTGTGTGTGTGTGTGTGTGTGTGTGTGTGTGTGTGTGTGTGTGTGTGTTGTGTGTGTGTGTGTGTGTGTGTGTGTATGTGTGTGTGTGTGTTTGTGTGTGCCTGTCTGTCTGTCTGTATGTCTGTCTATCCGTTCGTCTGACTGTCTGTCTGTCTTCGGAAAACACCGAGGTGGTGATAATGACAGAGGGAAGTGTATGTCTGGGAGCCATTATTTCACACCAGCTGAGATCTGCTGCTGTGGGCATTGAGTTGATTGGAGGTTGTCCTGTCTTTGTGTATTGTCTGTCCTTCTCTATGTCTGAGTTGGTAGGATTGTCCTTAGCTGTCTGTCTGTCTGTCTGTTTGTCTGTCTGCACCTCTCTTTGTTCGTTTATCTCCATCTATGTGTATAAAAAAATTATCTTTGTTTTGTCTTTTAGGTGTGTTGTTAGTTTTTTGTTGCTTTGCCTCTGTTCTTAAGTCTCTGTGTTTCTCTATATTATCTGTTTTGAATCTTTTTGTGTTATTCTTTGTCTGCCTCTGTGTATGTGTGTGTGTGTGTGTGTGTGTGTGGTGTGTGTGTGTGTATGTGTGTGTGTGTGTGTGTGTGTGTGTGTGTGTGTGTGTGTGTGTGTGTGTGTGTGTGTGTGACTTAAAAGTACATGCATGCACACATACACATAAACCCATAAGACAGGGAACAGTTTTAGCTTGTCATTTTTTTTGTCTTTTTGACGAATCTGTCAACACTTCTAAGTCTAGTCCTCCTCCTCCCCCATCCATTCGCCCAGTCATACCTAGACACACCATGTTGTCACCTAATTGCTAGAAGTTCACAAAACCTTATCATCGTAAGGCCACCAGCAAGAAGAGCCCGGCGCTAGCTGAATGTTCACTTTATGCAGCGGTCAATAATGATGAGTCTGGTCTAACGTATGGCCCACACAAATGTGCTTAACAGCCTACTGAAAACAATACTGAAATAGTCTGGAAGTCAGACTGAATGCCAAAGATTACAAAGCCGTTCAGCAATGACCTCCTATGAATGTACAGAACATGATGGTTTTGACCCAAACGTACTACAAGTATATGGTAAAAGTAAAGATGTTCCATGACATATGCGATCGTTGGGAAGTGAAGTGTCAAAAGATCTCAGTTTCTCTAAGGGCCAGCATATTGAGGGCGGCACCTATCTCCTCTCCCTCACTGCTTTACTTTCCCTCACCCTAAAGATGGCAGGAATCTAATTATATCTGGATGTACTGGTGGACTATACTACTGAAGCCAAGGTGCGCAAACGGTCACCCATCCACTCGGTAAACCCACTCAATGCTGCTTAACACTGGCTTGGGGAAAAGCGAATGCTCAGACCACTGAGTTATTTCGTACCCAAGAGAAGTACATACCAAAGCAAATCTGAGGGGTCACCATGAAACCAGAGCAATAAAAAGCTACCGAAGCAGAGACGTATTCTTTTATGGCATGATGGTCAACAGTCATGAATACGTTATAGCCTGGTACTATAGAACTGCATTAAGCTTTGAGACCACTCACCATAGTATGTAATCTAAGCTTTCCACCATAACATATATCCCAGCATCAACCAGGCCTGAGAGATACTTAAACCTGCAGCGTTGGTCAAGTAACTTGACCAACATTCTCAGGTTGCATGGGTAAAGTGGATGCAGTGATACTCGACTGTGTGGTTTCAGTCTTTGCATTGATTCCGTAGCAAACTTGCTTTTGGGTTGGGGCTGGCCAGTTTTCTGAAAAAAAACACCCTGTATGACTCTTGTGAGATTCAATGCTTACATACAGAATGCCAAATGCTAAAGAAGGAATGAATGAATGAATAAAAGAAAAGAGACACAGAGAGAGGGAGGGAGGGAGGGAGAGAGAGAGAGAGAGAGAGAGAGAGAGAGAGAGACAGACAGACAGACAGACAGACAGACAGACAGACAGACAGACAGACAGACAGACAGACAGACAGACAGACAGACAGACAGGTAGACCAGCAGATAGACAGAGAGCGAGAGAGAGATCGATAGAGAGAGGCGAGAGAGAGAGAGATTGAGAAAGACATAGAGAGAGATAGAGACAGAACAGAGACAGATAGACGAAAACAGAAACAGACACAAGGTACAAACACACACACAACAACAACAACAACAACAACAACAACAACAACACAACAACAACAACACACTAACAGAACCACAGAGAAAATCAGATAAACTCACGGACACACAAACAGACAGAGAAAAAGAAAGAAAAACAAAAAACACATCTATACAGACAGACAGACAGACAGGCAGCAAAGATAAGCTCACAACTCTTACATGGGAGAAAAAAAATACATGTCAAAGAAAAAAAACAACAACTCTCCCGCACCACTAACCCCAACGTGCACCCCCCCACCCCCACCCCCAACAACCTGTGATCAAGTTGATGGCTACCACTACACCGCCACAGCCACAACCACAGCCACAGCCACAGCAGACCTCAGCTGTATACAGTGGCAGCCAGCAAACATTAACTCCTCCATGTCCTTACCACCACTGGGTCCACTGGGCAAATGGATAGACTG
>CM060319.1:67585751-67590751 GCA_030674155.1 Stramonita haemastoma | reverse complement strand
TAGCACTCAGACTAACTGACAGGTAATAACCGAGGGTTTCTGTGTGATTAGCGGTCTTCTGTGAAGCATTGGATACGCGCTGTAACCTTTGGCAATTCCACGATCTGCCTGTGTCAGTCTGGTAAGAAAGCAGGTTGTTTGTCCTACAGTCTGTAGGCTGTGTGTGTATCTGGCTTTCCTGTGACAAACGACTTCAGGATTTTTAGGATTTCGCGACCTGCCCTACAACTAAGAGCACTGTCAGCAAAATTGGAAAACCAATTACAAAACAGAATAAATCTAACTCAACCAAAACAAAACAACAAATCCATTACGCAGTTGTTGTGTGGTTTTTTGCAAAAATCTTGAAGTTGCTGCAATCACACGGGTGTTTTTCTTTAAAGTGTGTTTCTGAATAACAACATCATCAATTTTTTTTTACTGATATCTCAAGTTTTTCACATAACCAAGTAAACACAAAGGATTAAACCATTTGTAAAAAAACACACACACACACACCAAAGGTTACATTTAACAAATAAACCCACATCCTCAACCCCCACAAAACACAAAAACCTATTTCCAAATTGGAAGTGGTGGTACAGTGGAACAACAGCCTGAACGAACCCTCCTTCACCATGACAGAGCGGACGAGGACGGGTGTACAGGACCAAGAGTACCATCCCCTGTTTCACCAGCACCATGACCACAACCACCACCACACCCCCAGACCTCTCGGGGGCGCAGAAGCCTACCATCGCTTCCTGTGGCACAACAAGCACGTGATCTTCGAGCTGAAACTGTCGGTGATGGTGGTGGTGGGCGCCATCATCATCGTGGTGTGTGTGGTGTACATAGCCCTGCAGTGTCGGGCCAAGGTCAGGCCCATGGGCTCTGGCAAGAACCGCAGAGACGATGAGAAGGAGCTCTTCGGGTCCTCGGACACGCTGGAGAACTTGATACCGCCTGTGGAGAACAGCATTCGTCTCAAAGTGCGCAGGGAACAGGAGTTTTTCGTATAGCATCGTCGCAGAAAATCGTCTGTCCGGTTTTTGTCCTGTCCTTGCACTGACTACTACTGTCTGGTCTCAGTGTTTGGGTCAATGAACTGTTGTTATCTCTGGCTCTGAGTCTTGGTCTTGTGTCTCTCTCTGTCTCTTTGTCTCTGTGGTTCTCTGTTTCTTGTGTGTCTATCTGTTCTGTCAGTCTTTGTTGTTGTCTCTTTCTTCTCTGTCTGTTTCTCTGTCTTGTACAAGCGTCTCCTTCTTCTTCTTCTTCTTCTTCTTCTTTCTTCTTCTTCTTCTTCTTCTTCTTCTTCTTCTTCTTCTTCTTCTTCTTCTTCTTCTTCTTCTTCTTCTTCTTTGTACTACTTCGTCCTTCCTCTTCCTTCCTGTTCCTTGTCCACTTTGTCCCTTTTCGTGTCCTTTTTGTTACAGCACCATGTCATGGTTTGTTTTTGACCTTTCTCTTATCAATTAAATGGCTTGTCTCTCCGTTTACTTTAAACTGTGCAATCCTTTCAGCAATGCATGCTATTTGACGGTGAAAGAACGGGATTTTACGCACAATGGCATGGTTTTGTAAACTCTCTCCATCTCCCACCTTACAGTTTCCAATCCGCCAGTTTTTCTCTTATTCCTTCATTATCTTCCTTCCTCCTCCCCCCACCCCCCACCCCCAACCAACCAACATTCTTCATCTTATTTCAGACGTGTGTGCGTAATTTGTCAGTGGTGAATTTCTTCGATTTAAAAAAAAAGTTGGATTTGTTTTTCTTTTCGTGAAGACTTGAGCTGTAGCCCAAAGTAAATTGAAAAGTATGCATCTTTTTATGATATGCTGAAAGCCTACTTTATCGTTCTGTTGGCAAAGTGATATATGCACAGCACATGTTTACGATATTAGAGTTACTATTGCATTAACAACAATAACAACAATAATTACAACAACAACAGCAGCAAGATTATAGCAAACAGGTATAGAAGTATCTGTATCGACAATCACAAGAAACAATAGCAAAAGGAGTTGTGGGCAGTATCAACAATAACAACACATTAACTACCAAAGCAGAGGAAGCAGCAGTATCAACAATGCAATGACTACAGAAAGAACGGTAGTACCCACAACAACATCAACAACGACAACACAGTAAAAAAGAGCAGCAGAAATTTCAACAATAACAAATCAATAACATCAGGAGCAGCAGCAGTAGTATGATCAGTAACAAGACAACACAATGACAACCGATGCAGAAGAATTATCAATAACCATAACAAAAAAAACGCAGATACAGCATCAGCAGGTCAGAAGTCTCAACAACACCAACATAATAACAGCAAGAATAGTGGCAATATGGGCCAAAACAACACAAAAGCAACCAATGCAGTAGCATTATCAACAACCATGGTAACAGCAACAGAACAATGGTAACAACTACAGTAGCGGTATCAGCAACAGCAGCACAATGACAGCAAGATCAATAGCACTATGAGCCATAACAACACAATAACAAGATGCGCAGCAGTGTCAAAAACCACACCAACAACAACAACAGAACAATCATAATAAGAACAGTAACAGTATCAGCAACAGCAGCGTAATTACAACAGGAACAGTAGTAGTGTCAACAATGGTTACAACAAGAACACAATAACAGCAGCATCAGCACGATTACATGAGATGCAGTAGCAGCACAAATGTAAACCAACATAACAACAAGAGCAGCAGCTGTAGCAATATCAACACTAGCAACACAATGAAAACAACAGCAGCAGTATTATCAGCAACAAGAACAACAGGAACATAAGCAGCAGCAGTAAAACCAACAACACGATGACAACAGGAGCAGCAGCAGTAATGTCAACAACACCAACATGACAACATCAACAGTAGTAGTTTCAACAACATTAACTACAAGGGCAGTACCAGGAGCAGTATTAACAGCAAAACCAACACAATAACAACAGCAACAATAGTAGTATCAGCAACAATAACAACAGGAGCAGCAGTAACAGTATTAACAACAGTAACACGATAGCAACAGCAGCAGCAGCAGCAGAAGCAGCAGTAGCCACGACAGCATTGAATGCCAAGGGAATGGGCTTTCAACGATCAAAGACAATGACATCATGAACTTTTGTTGTTGTAACCTTCGAAACATTCAACTTTTGTCATTGAATTGAATTGAATGAATGAATGAATGAATGAATGAATGAATGAATGAATGAATGAATGAATGAGTTGGTTGGTTGGTTGGTTGGCTGGTTGGTTGGTTGGTTGGTTGGTTTGGTTGGTTGGTTGGTTGTTGATTGTTGATGGTTGGCTGGTTGGTTGGTTGGTTGGTTGATTGTTGTGATGGTTGATTGATTGATTGATTTATTGATTGATTGATTGATTGATTGAAGTTGATTGATTGATTGAAGCTGTTTCTTGGCTCATTGATGGTTGGTTGGTTGGTTGGTCTGGCTGGTGGGTTGGTAGATTGGCGGATTGAATGAGAGAGTGATTGAATGATTGAGTGAGTAAGTCAGTGAATGAGTGAGTGAGTGGGTGAGGAAGGGAGGGAGGGAGTGATTAATTGGTTGATTGATTGATTGATTGATTGATTGATTGATTGATTCGTTGACTGACATTGACTGATTGAAAAAAAATTGTACAGTTCATTTTTTCGGATGATAAAGACAAAAAATACAGACTGCTTCGAGTCGGGTGTTTCATCATGTGTTGCATGCTAGCTTTGTCTCCTCTTTCCTCCTCTATCTTTTCCTGGTCTCGTCTCATCTCATTTCGTCTCGTCTCCTCTCATCTTGTCTCGTCTTTTTCCTCGTCTCGTCTCGTCTTATCTTGTCCTGTCTTGTCTTGTCTTAAGGTGTGATAAGATACGATACCGTGCGGCTCAATTTTGTACGGGACGGTACAGTCTGGTATGGTATTTTTCCCCGTTTCTGGCTAGAGTTCCGAGGTTTACCAATGGTGAGATTGTTGCGTATGCGAGGACATTTTAGCCCCCTTTAGAGGTAACTGCAGTTCAATTAGGAGTTGTATCGTATATAATATTGCATCGTATCGTATATGAGACATTTGTGGTGTGAGTTTTGTATGGCATGTGAAATGGTAGGGTCTGGCAAAGATAGGGTGAGGAATGGTTTGGTGTGGTTTCATCGCATTATGCTGTATAACATTGAGTTTGATTTTCTCGTATCGAAATGTGTTGTATAGTCCCGTACCGTATCATATCTTACGTCTTGTATCAATCGTATTGGAACTCAGTGGCTTCTGTTGTTCTTTTATCAAAGCTTGGATTTTCATGTGAATATGTCGGTATGATCCCTATCATCGTGACTGGCAACTTATGAACATGTCCACACATATACATGCGTGCGAACACACGCACACACGCACACACAAACACACAGACACACAAATACAGACACACACACACATACACACACACGCACACACACACACCACAGAACACAGAACACAGAACACAGAACACACACACACACACACACACACACACACACACACACACACACACACAACACACAACACACACACACACAACACATGTATGTATGTATATGTATATATATGTATATATATATATATATATATATATTATATAATATATATATATACATATACAATATATATATAATATACATATATATATACATATTATATATACATATATATAAATATATATATATATACATCATACAATACTATATATAAAATACACATAGCACACAAACATACACACACAGAGATATACACACATATACACAAACATACACACACAAACATACACACACACAGATATACACACACTCATACACACATATACATACACTCAAACATACATACAAACATACACACACAACACATACTTGCACCCACACACTACAACACACACACACAAACACACACAACACACACACACACACACACACACCACACACACACACACACACACACCACACACACACACACACACACACACACACACACACCACACA
>CM060319.1:67575751-67580751 GCA_030674155.1 Stramonita haemastoma | reverse complement strand
ATAGATATATAGATATATATATAGATGTATATTATATATAGATATATAGATATATCTCTTATCGACAGAAAGGGGATATATCATCTGAACGGGTTCATTGACTTCAAACCTTGCTCCTGAAAGAATCAGGCTTTTCCCATCCGGTATGCCTGAAGATGTCATAATTAGTCACTAAGCACAAAGTTTCTTTAAGGAATCTGGTTTTGGTTTTTACCTTTTTTGGTTAATGTGGCTTCTGCAACGCAGGTGACTGTCCTGGGTTGACCCTTAGAGTTAGCTGTCCAGGGCGGTGGCAAAATGAAGGACAGTAGAGTTGATTTGTTTTCCCTTTTTTAATATGTACATAGTTTCACAGTTTTATTGTGAGATTTAAAGTTTTACGAGGTGACAGCTCCGATATAACCACTCTGTTTGGTGGGGTTATAAACGTCAAGATTGGACTGGATTTGTTCCGACTCGCCAGTTGCAGATTGTCTCCCTTTAAAGATGGCTGAAATCATGAATATAGTATCTTTTGGGGGGAGGACCTATAGGTTTGTTAAGCCACTTGTAGCTAGATAATGCATCTATAGTACGTCTTTTATCTTTCAATGACACATTTTGATATCTAGGATTTTTATCTTCTTTTTATGCTTATCAATACACATGAATAACTAAGGCTGATGTTTCTTTTGGTCATTTAGCTTAAAAATATCTACAGACTGACATTTTCTTTTGATTGTTTTGCAATCATTCAGAGTAAGCCTGTGGTACACTGACTAACATTTCCCTTGAAGCTTTTCAAAGAACAGCAAAATCTTTCCCGGGGTGGGGGTGAATGGGGAAGGGGGGCTTGGAGTGGATACCCCTTTTCCTGTTCAAAAACTGCTTATCTATTTCAATCTGTAATTGTGTGAAACTCAGTCTTACACACCGTAAGTCACGAGAAAAGTAGAACGTAGGTCATGAGAAACTGTAAGTCATGAGAAAGTCATATTATAGGTCAGGAGAAAGACAAGTGTAAGTCATGAGAAAGTCAAATGTAAGTCACGAAAAATGTGAAGTATTGAGTGTTAGCCTATGTACTAAAAAACAATCTGAGACTCTTAACAAATCCACATGAACACCATCACCACCACCACCACCATCACCACCACAGAAAACACCCAGGTTAAAAAAAAAGAATAAGAAACCGGAAGTGACTCTATTCTTCTGCGCTTGCGTAGTGACAGAGAGAATCGAATCCTGAGGGTTTTGTGGGGGGATTTCATGTTGGCTGTATGAAAATCCATAGGTTGCCTGATCTGCATAACCAAAGCTGGCCCTCACCCTACCCCTACCCCACCCCTCCTGACCCCCACCCCAATCCCCACCCCCACCCTTGGCGTCAATAAACAAGAACTGTATGGTAGGTAGTGAGGATAAAGGCCAGACTATATCATGGTTTAGCGGGGTTTGTTGTGGATTGCTACGCCTTCGTTAGTGGCAGGGAACTGTAATGATACTGGCTTGTTTCTCTATCTTTCTTTAGTCTGGCATTGATTCCACATACATATTATACACATACGCACACGCTCGCCAGCACAATGCATATACATACGCACACGCATACACCCACACATGTACACGGACACACACATAGACGCAGGCACACACAGTCTTACAAACGCGCGCGAACACACACACACACACACACGCACGCACGCACGCACGCACGCACGCATGCACGCACACACACAGGGTCTTTTTTCTGATATAATTTTGTAATTGTATATGAGAAATTATGGCCATATGTTTGCTTGTTTGTTTGTTTATCATCAGTTGTGTATTTATATCTATAGATCTAGTTAGCCTAGTCGGTAGAGCATCAGATTTGATTATTTTTAGATGTCGACTGTTTGTGTGTGTTTGTGTTTGTGTTTGTGTTTGTGTGTGTGTGTGTGTGTGTGTGTGTGTGTGTGTGTGTGTGTGTGTGTTGTGTGTGTGTGTGTGTGTGTCTGTGTGTCTGTGTGTCTGTGTGTCTGTGTGTGTGTGTGTGTGTGTGTGTGTGTGTGTGTGTGTGTGTGTGTGTGTGTGTGTGTGTGTGTGTGTGGTGTGAGAGAGTAAGATAGAGACAGAGACAGAGAGATAGACGGACACGCAGACAGGCAAGCAATGTAAGAGAGAAAGAAAGAGAGATACAGAGACAGACATAAAGACAGACTGACAGACAGAAAATAAGCAAGTGGGAGAGAGAGGCAGATAGAAAGACGGAAAGACAGACAGAAAGACAAGGGATATGCACAGAAACAGGAATGGGAAAACGAAAAGACAGAGAGAAAGGAAGAGTACAAGCAAACAGAAAGACAGATAAACAGAAAGATAGACAAACAGAAAGACAGACAGAGACAGAACCTAACTGAAAAAAATGGATATAAAGCTTGGGATCTAAAGACCCATGGCTCCCTTTCTCCGTCTTTTGTTAGCAGGAAATTCATTATCAAGCGAAAACAGTATTTTAGGAACACAGTGATGGTGTCGTGAAATGGATCTCTTGTCCCTAAGTGGATTAATCGTTCAAAACTGCGCAAACCCGATCAAAAACTAACTTTTTTTAAAAACTGCAGTACACATTGTTTTCTATTACCACACATAGATAAATGACCCCCAAAATTATAACATTTCTTTTAAAAAATGTCACATAAATAAAAATTTAGTCGAGACAGCGAAAGTAAAACGAGTAGGCCTACTTCCAAACTTTCCCTGGAGAGAAAATCGGGTTTTATCCAAAATCACACATTCACAAAAAAACAGTAGGAATTATCAGATTTTGGAATCGATTATCTTGCGAATTTTCAAGTCTGTGCATTGGCAACTCACGGAGCGAGTAGAGATTTTGGTGGGGATTTTTCCCCATAAGAAGTTTTCAGACGCAAAAGAGGCGTTCTTATCTCTGTTAAGCCTGTCCACTTTAGGACAATCTATACTTTTTAGGACACTAGGCGGGTTATTGTGTCATCAAGCCTCTGGCATTCTCCTGCTAACTTCTGAATCTGCTCTGGAATGATGCAGCCAGCAATTACCAAAGGGGGCCTCATCCATAAAACTTTTCCATCCGAGGCATAAAGATGCACTCTTCTAAACAGCTTCAAAAGCAACGACAATAACAACAGTTGCAACGAACGATGACGACAGCAAACAGCAACAAATGCAGCAACTACAATAACAGCAACACAAGTAGCAACAACGATTACAACAGCAAAAATCAGCAAATACAGTAATAAAACAACAGCAACAACAGTAGCAAGGGACGAAGATAACATCAAACAGTAACGAATGTAACAGCAAGAACAAAATAGCAATGACAAGAACAACAGCAACAACAACGAAGACCACTACAGCAGACAACAATAATTACAACAACAATAACAGCACAGCAACAAGCAAACAAAAACACTCGTTTGCTGCTGTGGGCTATGCCATCTATTTGATGTTGGTCATGACTTCCTTAATGGAAAACAAATGTAACAATAACAACACTACCATCCCCTCCGCCATCATCCACACCTACAACAAAAAAACTACAAAGCAAAAACCAAAGAAAATAAATTTTTTAACGCTTTGGGTTTTCCCTCCTATTTGATGTTGGCTATAACTTCATCAACTGATTTATTTAAAAATATAACAACAACAAAGCAAAAAGCAAACACAAACATTTATTTTTACTCTTTTGGGGTATCCAATCTATTTGTGTTGGTCTTGGTTTATGTTGAAAAAAATATGAACAACATCAACAACAATAACAACAACAGCAAAACCAAACATCATCACCACCACTAAAACCATCAACAGCAACATCATCAACAACAACAGCAATAGGGAACAACAACAACACGGCAGAAAGCAAACATTTTTTCTTGACTCTTTGGGCTATTCCATCTTATTCGAAGTTGGTCATGACTTTATTATTTGAAACAAAAACATGAACAGCAACAATAACAACAACAACAAACCAAAACCCAGACAATATTGTTTTGACGATTTAGGCTATCCTTTTGTATTTGAAGTTAGTCGTGACTTCAAAGAAATCAAATGTGAAAAACAGCAGCAGCAGCAACAATAACAACAGCAACAGCAGCAACAACAACAACAACAACAACAACAAGGTAGAAAGCAAACAAAAACATTTGTTGATGCTTTGGGCTATCCCATCTTCTTTGAAGTTGGTCATGACTTTATGAATTGAATTTTTAAAATGCAAATAGCAGCTAAAACAACAATAACAGCAAACATGGCAAAAACAAAAAACAACAGTTTTGTGACGCCATAGGCTATTCCACCTCATTTGAAATTGGTCGTGATTTCATTAACTGAAAAATCAATGTCAGCAGCGGCAGAAACAACAACAACAACAACAGCAACAACAAAGCAAAAAGCAAGTAAAAACATTTTTAACACTGTGGGCTATCCAATCTCATTTGATGTTGATCATGGCTTCATTATTTGAAAATTTGAATGTGAAAAACAACAACAATAACAACAACATCAACAACAACAACAAAGCAAAATCAAAAAGTTGACTTCCTGGCTACCCCATCTTATTTGAAGTAGGTCGTTTTCATTAGCTTTTTTCTTAAAATATGAAGAACAACGACAATAACAGCAACAACGACCACAACAACAACAACAACAACAACAGCAACAACAGCAGCAGCACCACCACCACCACCACCACAACAACAACAACAACACCAACACCAACAAGAACACAGCAAAAACCAAACAAAAGAACAGTTTTGGACGATGATAGGGGCTAACTCATCTTCTTTAAAGCTGGCCATCATTTCATGAACTGCAAAAAAACTTAATGTCAAAAACAACAACAACAACAACAATAAACAACAACAGCACCAGCCACCACCAACAACAACTACAACAAGAACAAGAACAAAGTTCCCAAAGCACAAAATTCACACACTTTATTATCTCATAGAGACAATCACACATTAACGTACTTTGTTTATTTTTTCAGCTCTTAAATC
>CM060319.1:67568251-67570751 GCA_030674155.1 Stramonita haemastoma | reverse complement strand
AGTGGTGAAGGTTGTGTGAGTGAATCACACATACTCACACACACATACTAACACACACTAAAATACACATTCTCACGCACACACACTAACACACCCACTAACACACACATGCATACTCACACAAACACACTAACACACACTAACTAACACACACGCAAACAAGCAAACAAGCAAACACACATACAAACACACAACAACAACAACAACAACAACACAACAACAACAACAACAAAACAACAACACAACAACAATAACAGCAGACCATAAGGGAACTCACAAAAGACCGAAACAGGAACACACAAAAAGACACCCTCTCACCCCCACCAACCACCACCTACCCCCCCCCCAAAAAAAAATCTCTAACAGTACAAGCAAAGAAAGAAGTCTCCAGAAAGTCTCAAGCCACAAAAAACCCATACAAAGCCAACTTAAACCCACCAAAAGGAGACCCAAAAGTAAAAAAAAAAAAAAAAAACACAAAAAACAGAAGAAAAGAAAGGAAAAATGCACGGACAGGAAAGCTAAACACAGCAGACGACAACTTTCAAAGCAAACTCATCAATGAACGTCAGTCAGCCCCTGCAGCCCTGCTATAGCCAACACAAAGGAAAGATAACGCAGAATGGCAAGAGTCCAAGACAACCCTCGAAACTTCCTGACAAAATTGCCCTCTCCGATTCCGTTCCTCGACACCAGACATTATTGGCACTGTGAGGGGTTTTACCCGCTAACTTCTTGGTACCAAAGATCTACTTTTCTGATTGATTCACGCGACTTTGGCGTGTCAAACACAACATCAAGTGGTTAGTTACTTGGAATATTACCAAATCACGTGCGTTCTATATACATACTGACATACATATACCCCAGAGATTTTTTGCGCAGATCACACTGAATCACGTGAGTCCATGCCACCAAAACCACCAGAAGTTATTATCATTATTTGCACGCTGAATTACGTGAACCCCTATGCCAAATATTCTTCTCTGGCACACTGTTGGCCGTGACTTCATGCCAACGAAAACACCAGAGGTCATTATCATTAGCCCACTAAATCACGTGAGCCCTATTATTTTGTAGCCGTTGAATCACGTGACTTCATGCCACCATCAAGTCGGAGATTATTATTATTATTTGCTTACAGAATCACGTGGCACACTACACCAATTATTTTTGGCACATTGAGTTACATGACTTCATGCTACAAAACACTGGAGGTTGTTATTAGAACACTCAATCTCGCAGGTCCTACACTAAAAATGTTTTTGGCACACTGAATCACCTTACTTTTTGCCAAAATACCCCCCCCCCCCCCCCTGGGGTTACTGGCACGCTCAGTCACGTGACTTCTCCTTTTTATTTCCAATTCCAGATAGTAGTGTTTCACTACATAACTGTACATGGCGTAACTTTCCATGCCAATTCCAGAGATTCTTGGCACACATGCACACACTGGAACGAACGCCTTTGATAGGGACACCATATCAAAAGCGGTAGTCACTGGCACACTAGTTCACTTGCCAAGCTCATCCAGCCCAACCCAACACACACAACCCAAATAACCCAGCTTAATGAAATCCAACTCAACCTAATACAACACCATCCAACCTAATCCAACATAACCTAACCATATCAAACCAACCAATCCCAAATAACCCAAATTACGCACATAACCCACATAACCCACATAATCCAAACCCAAACAACCAAACCAGATCAAACCCAGCCAACCCAAGCCAACTCAACTTAACATAATCCAACCCGATCTTACCCAACCCAACCCAGCCCCACCCCACCCCACCTCACCCAACGCACCTACCCCAACTCACCCAACACCACCCATCTCACCTCTCCCCTACCCAACCCTACCCAACCCAAACCAACCCAACCCAACCTAACCCAATCATACCAGCTCAGTTTAACCCAGTATATTCCTGTGTAATCCAGTCCAAATATCATACCCCGAAACAAGACCAAAAAAAAAAGAGAGAGAGAGACAGACAGAGGGAATGATAGACCTATGAAATCAGAAAGAAAGACTTCCTTCTCTGTCTATCCCTGGCTTCTCCCAGCTGTATTGATTTTCCCTGGATGATAACGACTGTCAGCAGACGTCACAGGATCAGCCAATTACCCCTGGCCTGCTATCAAAGACTATAGACAGTGGGTATGGAGGGTAGACGGAAACTGTTATGATACTTAGCCCATAGTGGAAGGTCAACAACTGTGGACTGTCGTTTGGGTTTTTTTTGTGTAGATATCTATGGGGATTTTTGTTTGTAAGGCTCTGCAGTTTTGTGGGTAACGGTTTTTTGGGTGAATTAGTATCATGTTGTGTTGTCTTAGAGTGAATGATAGTAGGAAAATTCAGAATCATTTTCTGTTTTTTGTTTGTTTTTGTTTTAGTTAAAGCAATATCTAGATATGATATTTTCATGGATGTAAGTGCTGTATGTAATATATCACCTAGTCCATTGTGCCCCAAATGTAAAAGTCGGTT
>CM060319.1:67533251-67548251 GCA_030674155.1 Stramonita haemastoma | reverse complement strand
ACCTACGCAATTCTTTTTCTCACAATGCTTCCTCTTCTTCGTAATTCTTTTTCTTCTTCGCAATTTTTTTTGGCAATTCTTCTTCGCAATTCTTCTTTGCAATTATTCGCAATTCTTTTTTTTCGCAATTCTGCGCAATACGTTGCAATTCTTCTGCTGTGCAATTCCTCTTCTGCTTCGCTATTCTTTCTTCTTCTTCTTCTTCTTCTTCTTCTCTTCTTCTTCTTCTTCTTCTTCTTTCTTCTTCTTCTTCTTCTTCTTCTTCTTTTTCACAATTCTTATTTTTCCTCTTCATGTTCATCCTCCTCCTCCTCACCTTCTTCTTCTTTGTATTCACTGTGTTCAGCGCTTTCAGTTAAATTGCTTTCAATATGGATGAAAGGCATTACAGGGAAAAGTGTTCAGAATGTGTAAGGTATAATAGGATCACAGATCATCGCCAATATTGTTGAGGATTTGTCTCTTTGAGAGAGAAGGATGGAAAAGCAGATAATTGGTATTTTCAACAGAAAAGATAAAACTGTTCCGTCTGTCTGTCTCTGTTTTTCTGACATTCTCTCTCATTTTTATCTTTCTTTTTGTTTGTCTTTCTTTTCTTTCTTTCTTTCTTTTCTTCTTTTATCTTTCTTTCTTTCTTTCTTTCTTTTCTTCTCTTTTCTTTTCTTTTCTTCTTTTTTTGTCTCTTTCTTTTCTTTTCTTTCCTCTTCTTTTCTGTTCTTTTGTTTCTTTCTTTCTGTCTTTTTTCTTTATTTCTTTCTTTCTCTCTTTCTTTCTTTGTTTTTCCTGTCTTTCCTTCTTTTCCTGTTTTCTATTTTATTATATATATATATATATATATTTTTTATATATATATATATATATATATTCTTTCCTTCTATTTCTTTTCTTTTGTTTCCTCTTTATTTCTTCCTCTCTGTCTTTCTATCTTATTGTCTGTTTTTCTTTGTTGTTGTTTTTTTCCTCGCTCTTTCTGTCCTGTCTCTTTTCTCTTCCTACTTTCCTTTCCTTCTTCATTCGATACTTCTTCCATCCGCCTTTCTTCGTTGCTTCTGGTTTCCTTTCTTTCCTTTCTTCTGTTGTTTCTTTCATTTGGTCTCTTTGTTTTCCTTTAATCGTTCTTTCTGTAATTCCATCTTCTTTCTTTCTTTGTTTTTTGTTTGTTTCTTTCGTTCTTTCTTTCTTTACTGCTTTCTTTACTTTCTTTGTTTGCTTTCTTTCTTTCTTTCTCTGCTTTCTTTCTTTCTTTACTGCTTTCTTTCTTTCTTTCTTTCTTTACTGCTTTCTTTCTTTCTTTCTTTACTTCTTTCTTTCTTTACTGCTTTCTTTCTTTCTTTGCTTGCTTTCTTTCTTTCTTTCTTTCTTTACTGCTTTCTTTCTTTCTTTACTTTCTTTCTTTCTTTACTGCTTTCTTTCTTTCTTTACTGCTTTCTTTCTTTCTTTACTTTCTTTCTTTCTTTACTGCTTTCTTTTCTTTCTTTCTTTCTTCTTTCTTTACTGCTTTCTTTCTTTCTTTCTTTGCTTTCTTTCTTTCTTTACTGCTTTCTTTCTTTCTTTCTTTGCTTTCTTTCTTTCTTTACTGCTTTCTTTCTTTCTCTACTGCTTTCTTTCTTTCTTTCTTTGCTTCTTTCTTTCTTTACTTTCTTTCTTTCTTTACTGCTTTCTTTCTTTCTTTCTTTACTGCTTTCTTTCTTTCTTTGCTTGCTTCTCTCCTTCGTTTGCTCATTCTTTTGTTCGTTCGTTCTCTCTTTCCTTCTTTTGTTTCTTTGTCCTCTCGAGCTGTCTTTGTAATGAATGCTATCAACCTGTCCTCTCGTTCTTTGTATATCTTTTTTTTCTATTTTTGTGTGTATTTTGGGTTTGTGTTTGCTTATTAGCTCTTTTGTTTTGTCTTATTCTGGTTTTGTTTGCGTTGCTCTTGTCTTCGTTTCTTTTGTGTTTGCTTATTTTTGTTTTGTCTTGTCTGTTTCTGTTTGCATTTGTTTGTTTTTGTTTGGTTTTGTGTCTGTTTTGGTTTCTCCTTTGAAAACTCCTCGTCTGACACAAATGGCACAGTGAAAGAATATCCTAACACTTTTTGGGCCACTTGTCTGTTAAGAGTTCGATTCTTGCCCTTGTAATTGTCCTCTCTGTATCTGGAAATCAGTAGGCGTATAAAACAATATTGGGACTATAGAAATTGGAGAGAGAGGGAGGAAAGAGAGAGAGAGAGAGAGAGAGAGAGAGAGAGAGAGAGAAGAGAGAGAGAGAGAGAGAGGAGGGAGGGAGGGAGGGAGAGAGACAGAGACAGAGACAGACAGACAGACAGACAGAGACAGAGAGAGACAGAGAGAGACTGAGAGAGACAGAGAAAGACAGACACAGAGAGATACAGAGGGAGGGAGGGAGGGAGAGAGATAGGAGAGAGAGAGACACAGGGAGAGGGAAGGGGTGGAGAGAGGAGAAAGAGAGAGAGAGAGACATATAGAGATAGAGAGACAGGGAGGGAGAGACACACATAGAAACATAGACATATAGATAGAGAGAGAGGGAAAGAGGAGATGGGGAAAGACAGAGAGACTGATATATATGTATATATATATATATAGAGAGAGAGAGAGAGAGAGAGAGAGAGAGAGGAGAGAGAGAGAGAGAGAGAGAGGCAGAGACAGAGAGAGAGACAGGAACAGAGACAGAACGGTATGGAGATAGACAGAGAGAGGAAGTAGACAGAAGGACAGAGACAAAGAAACTACCTACTCCCCCCCCCCCCCCCCCCCCCCCCCACACACACACACACACACACATAGAGTAAAAAATCAAAAAGAGACAAATTCGCTAGTGGGTATGATTGTATACATGGTGAAAGAAGAATACAGTACTGGTATTTTGTATGTCATTTTTGCTCCTGCTTTAGGTGATGTCGACAATAACGACTATATTTCAAACAGTTTAAAAGAATGCAACTGTTATCATTATGTAGCCAGGTGCAGTAGATCTAGTACCGGTAGAGTTAGCGTTGTGAGACAGCGCGACAGGGATTATCTCCCATGTGTGTATGCATGTGTGTGTGCGTGCGTGCGCGTGTGTGCGTGTGTGTGTGTGTGAGTGAGTAAGAGATTTTGTAAATAATATGTTTGTATGCTAGAGTAGTGTGCTAGACTTAGCGCGACAGGAGACTTGATTAGATAATATCCATGCAATCTTATCGCTGTGTAGTGAAATAAGACCTTAAGTTAGAGCTTTTGTCTTCATACGGTCTTCATACGGTCTTCATACGACCTTACCTGAATGCTGAGTAAAAAATAAAGAATGACCAGCAGCTACTGTCTTCCCTGAGTCTTCATTGCCCAATTGTTGAGACTCGTTGCTTGAGAATTGTTGCTTGAGAATTGTTGTCCGCCATTCTCTAACCTGTCTTTTCCTTACCTCTCGGCACCATCACAATTATATAGGGTTTTTTATCATTTTTTTGTTCTTCTTGTTGTAGTTGATGACACGTTGCTGTCACAGTTTTTATCCATTTGTTTCTGTTTTGTCTTTTCTTATTGATTTTTTTTTTTTTTTTTTGTAAATGCAATTTACTTGATTGTGTGCAGTTTTGTGAACAAAATGCTCAAATGGGAAAGTAGAATAAGAAAAAGTGATCTTAAAACCTCAGGGGTAGAGGGTATGTTATAGCATACTCTGATTGTGACCAATCCACTAGCCTGAAGAGGATCTTAAATACACTTAAAGTTTGTTTTGACAAACACTTGAATGTTGTGTTTTTACCTCTTTGTTCTTATTATGTGTGATTTCTTGTGAAGAAAAGTTGTTCTGTAGAAACATCTATGGAAAGAAAATAACTGGTATGTGTAAGGAGGCCTCGTTTTATTCTAAGGATTGCTTTGTTTTTTTTGCTGTGTATGTTTGTTTGTTTGTTCAGTTATAGTTGCCTTTGATTAGTTGTCATATTGTTTTTCTTTCTGTTTTCCTCATTTTCTTCCTTTTTTTCTTTTTTCTTTTATTTCTATCGTCCTTTCTCTCTTTCTGTCTGCCCATATTTCTGTAACTCTGTCTTGAAGAATTCCTCTGGTTTTCATTTGTTTGTCTTTATTTTCTCTCTCTCTCTTTCCTTCCTTCCTCTTTCTTTCATTATTTTTTTTCCCTTTTTCTTTCTTCCTTTGTTTTTCTATCAAGCCTTTGTTTCCTCTTTCTGGTTTCTTTCTTTATGTCTGTGTGTGTTTTTGGTGTTTTCTTTTTTCCTCTATCCATTTTAGATATTCTTTTTTATATGCTTTCTTTCCCTCTTCAATTCATTAATACCTTTTCTTTCTTTCTTTTTTACAGAATCCCTTTTCATCTTTTAAAAAATTATTCAAAACCCTTCTTATCTGTCTCCAAACCTATCTCAGACACAGCCAACACAAGGGCTAACTAACTCTGTCAGCTTGTTATTCACGTCTACACACGTTGGTTATTCTCCGCACGTACAGGGGACGTCACTGCTGCAGACCTGTTCCTTTCACGATGCTCACGTGCTGTGGCCTCAGTCTCCTGTCCCTGTGAAGGCCCCAGACACCCTGAACAAAGAGACACAGCTGGAAAGAAAACACACAGAAAGAAGGGAAAGAAATTCCCTGAGGCTAGGTCTGCTTTCTTTGATTGTCAGAGTGTTGATATTGTTTGATATCTCAGCAGTACATAATGATTGTGGACATGTATAGTTGGATCAGTGGAAGTAGAGCAGTCTTGTTTGTGGATGGTAAATGATATGCATGTAAATGTTAGGAATGTGTCCAGTGTATATTTAAGAAAATACATTATTTGATATGTTTAGCTGAGAAATTTGTTTTCACATACAAAAAATGTACACAGAAGATTGTTTTTACAAACAAGATCATGAAGAGAAAGTTTGGTTTTAAATGCAAAGGCAGGTGAAGACAGATTATGTCTGATATTTTAAAAAAAGATATGTAAATATGGATTGTCTTTAGACACAAAATGTGAAAATATACAAATGCATTTAATGACCAATTTGTAGTGTTTCATTATAAGTTGTGTTCTATATTTCATGTAGCCATTATACATGTTATCATATTTTGTCCTGTGTTGGAGTGTGTTTTGAAAAAGCTACATTCCATTCTTGATATAAAAAAAATTGTCTGTCATCCTTTGTAATCAGTCTTTTTCTACTATTTTTGTTGCTTTGTCAGCACTCTCCTCTCTCTCTCTCTCTCTCCTCTCTCTCTCTCTCTCTCTCTCTCTCTCTCTCTCTCTCTCTCTCTCTCTCTCTCTCTCTCTCTCTCTGTATTTTCTTCTTCTATTTTTGTTGCTTTGTCAGCATTCTCTCTCTCTCTCTCTCTCTCTCTCTCTCTCTCTCTCTCTCTCTCCTCTCTCTCTCTCTCTCTCTCTCTCTCTATTTCGTTTTCCTCTTTCTATCTTCCCTTACAGCAGTCTCGTGTTATCTTGTTAACTCAAAACCCTTCTTATCTGTCTCCAAACCCATCTCAGACACAGCCAACACAAGGACTAACTAACTCTGTCAGCTTGTTATTCACGTCTACACACGTTGGTTATTCTCCACACGTACAGGGGACGTCACTGCTGCAGACCTGTTCCTTTCACGATGCTCACGTGCTGTGGCCTCAGTCTCCTGTCCCTGTGAAGGCCCCAGACACCCTGAACAAAAGAAACACAGCTGGAAAAGAAAACACACAGAAAGAAGGGAGAGAAATTCTCATGAGGCTAGGTCCTGCTTTATTTGTAGCTAGGGTTGAGATATAATAGAGATGTCTGTGTGATGAATAAAATAGTACTAGGAGAGTGGAACAGTTTAGTTGAGGGTGTGGCCAATCTGATAACTCTGCTAGGATTCTGATGGACTCAAACCCTAACCAACCAACCTTGCATGGTTCTAGATAATCAGGAAATGATCCGTGTTGAAATTTTCTTCCTGTACCAGAATTCCAATTCACTTTTTAGAAGAAAGTTTCGTAGTGTGATGAACACACATAATAATGACATCACACATATGGAATAGGTGCTTTAGCACACACCCACAACACCACACAACACACACACACACAAAATATTAGTGATATCACATGATGTCATATAGCAACATATCACATCCATAAGACTTACTGCTTTTCATTTGAGCAGATGTTTGCTTTTGTGTATCTCTTTGTTTGTTTTTTTGTTTGCTGGCTTGGTTTCATGTTTGGGTGCTAACTACATGTTGCTGTTTCTGCTGATACAGCTGCTGCTGCTGGCTTGCTGCTGCTGCTTATAACGATGATGATTTAGAACGCATATTTTCTACTTTTCTCTGTTCCAGAACATCATAGACTTATCATCAGGAAAAAAACCATTGCCCTTATCTCTACCCTGAAATTTAGTTTGAAAGATATTATTATGGCAAAGCCAAGTCATATGTTTGTGAGACTTTAAAACAGCATAAACTGTTATCAGAATTGCATTGCTTTAATTTGCTGTCTGAAATTTATCTTTGCATGTATATATCAAAGCTTCGTGATGATTTTTGCTAGATTGTTCAAACAAAAGACAATATCAGTGATATCAAGGGAACAAACTGAGTGCACTCAAGGGAGATAACTGTTGGTTATGATCAAAGCTAGTTTCTGATTTTTCCTGCTCTTTATTGATAATAATGTGATTTATTGCCACAGCAACCTCTTTCGTAAGCAAAAAGCGTGCAATTTCCCTTCTTTATCAAGAAATCCACATATACAAAATAAAACATCAATTGATTAATCAAACTAATTGGATGAAGAAATTTTAAAAAATCAATTCGTGAATGAATAAAGAAATAGATAATTCAATTTCAAAAAAGAAGAAGAAAAGAAAGAAAAAAGCACAAAGAAAAAAAGAGACAAAATTGAATGAAACAGAGGTTATTTCACAACGTGTTTTCACAGCAAGTGCACTATAACAAACCCTTTATTTGCCACAACAATTCGTATCTTGCTGCATTGCCTTAAATTATATTGCATTGAAATTCCATTGTATTGTGTTATATATCACAAAAGATTGTTTCATCAGGTAAACTTGGGCTGTAGTTCCTGAGGAAGTATGTGGATACTTAGCAGTGCCACATTCGTTTGTTTTGTGTTTGTTTGTTGTTGATGTGGGGTTTTTTGTTGTTGTTGTTGGGTTTTTTGTTTTGGTTTTGGTTTTGGTTTTTTTTTGGGGGGGAGCTTGTTTCGTTTTAGCTTTTAGAAAAGTCAGTCGACATAAATATTTTTATTTTGAATCTATGCAACCGAATCTGTAAACTTCCTGATTTAGACAGAGTCAATCCCTTTTGCTGGCCCTCACTTGAAAGAATATCTTTCGTTTGTGAACTCTTATCCATGTGATAAAACATGTAATATTTTGCTGTTCACACGACTTCACTTCTTTCAAACTTCCTCAGGAGTTGTTTGGGCAGTCACTAGGTTTTTTCGGGTATTGCATCTTTGGCTGTCTAAAATTGACAGAGTACATTACTCTCCGCGTTGTATGCCCTGTGTGTTTGTATCAGCCATGGTTTTATTTTATTTTTCATTTTTACTTGTTTATTTCGTGTGTAATGAGTACGCATGTGTGCGTTTGTTAACCCTTTCTTTCTCTATTGTCTGTAACCTAAGACCACGTGTTCAACGTTCTAACCGCTATGCTATTGTACCCCTCTCTCTCTCTCTCTCTCTCTCTCTCCTCTCTCTCTCTCTCTCTCTCTCTCTCTCTCTCTCTCTCTCTCTCTCTCTCCTCTCTCTCTCTCTCACACACACACACACACACACACACACACACACCTCAGAACATCAAATTTCTGAATTCTAACTCTCTCTCTCTCTCTCTCTCTCTCTCTCCTCTCTCTCTCTCTCCTCTCTCTCCTCTCTCTCTCTCTCTCTCTCTCTCTCTCTCTCTCTCTCTCCTCCTCTCTCTCTCTCTCCTCTCTCGGTTGTATTGTGGCCTAAGGCCGAAGTACCATTAAACCATTTCAGTGTTCAGTGCTCTCTCTCTCTCTCTCTCTCTTCTCTCTCTCTCTCTCTCTCTCTCCTCTCTCTCTCTCTCTCTCTCACTCTCTCCTCTCCTCTCTCTCCTCTCTCCTCTCTCTCCTCCTCTCTCTCTCTCTCTCTCTCTCTCTGAGCTCCAAAGTATCAAGTAAATTGAACTCGAGAGGGGGGTCTGCAAATCTATTCCGGTCATATTTCGTGACCCCTCTCGTCTTGGTGAGTTCAACTTTTGTCGCTGGCGTGTTGCCATACACCATTATTCCATTTGTATCGATTTTCTGCCATATACACTGGTTTTGTAGTTTGTTGTATTTTGCTGTATTTTATTTTATTTTATTTCGTTTATTTGGTTGACACTTTTGACAAAGCAGCTTTCTTGTTTTGGTAATGTTCCAAGTCACTCTGATTTTCGTCTGTGAGAGAGAGGAGAGCTGGATAGATATAGCAGATTGCTCTTCTTCTTCTCTCTCTCTCTCTCTCTCTCTCTCCTCTCTCTCTCTCTCTCTCTCTCTCTCTCTCTCTCTCTCTCCTCTCTCCTCTCTCTCTCTTCTCTCTCTCTCTCTGTTTCTGTGTCCCTGTGATTCTGTGGCTGTCTTGTGTGGCTGTCTTGCTGTCTGTATGCATGACTGTATGTCTGTCACTCTGTCTCTCTGTCTCTCTCTCTCTATGTCTATGTTTTTCTTTGTCTTTGCTTTTGTTTGTCTCCGTGTCTGTCTGTCTGTCACCGTCTTCCAGTCTGTCTGGCTTCTCTTTCCCCGTCTCCGTCTTTGTCTGTCTGTCTGTCTGTCTGTCTGTCTGTCTGTTTCTGTCTTTCTCTGTATCTGTCTCTGTCTGTCTGTCTGTCTCCCTCTCTCTATCTTTCTCTCTCTCTTTCTCTCTCTCTGCCTGTCTCTCTCTCCCTCCCTCCATCCCCCCCCTCTCTCTCTGTCTCTCTCTACCCCCTCTCTCTTTGTTCCTCATTGTTCAGGCTTATAAATATTATTGTGTAACCTGATATTTATCTGTGTTATCTGTCTATCCTTACCAGTGTGTGTGTGCGTGCGTGTGTGTGTGTGTGTGTGTGTGTGTGTGTGTGTGTGTGTGTGTGTGTGTGTGTGTGTGTGTGTGTGTGTGTGTGCTGTGTATATGTTCAAGTGGCATCTTTCTTGCTGTGCTGTTTGACATTTTCTCCTTACCCTTGTTTTCTCTAAAGATGTCTGGATGAAAACAAAGCAGTTGTTGTGCTCATTTCATTGTCCTCCTTTACAATAAGAGATTGATTTGTTTGTTTCTTTGTTCATTTATTTTGTTTGTTTATTTTCTTTCTCTTTGTCTCGGTCTTTGTGTCTTGTGTCTGTGTCTGTCTGGCTAGTTGGCTGTTTGTGTCAATTTCTATGTCTGTCTCTCTGTGTTTGTATATCAGTGTGTCTTTGTATGTATGTATGTCTCTCTGTCTCTGTCTCTGCCTCTCTCTGTATCTCTCTGTCTCCCTCTCTCTCTCTGTTTCTGTCTCTGCATATCTCTCTCTCTCTCTCTCTCTCTCTCTCTCTCTCTCTCTCTCTCTCTCTCTCTCTCTCTCTCTCTCTCTCTCTCTCTATCTATCTATCTATCTATCTATCTATCTATCTATCTGTCTGTCTCACTCTCCATCTTTAGGTTCTATCTTTCTCACTGTTTGTCTGTCTGTCTCTGTCTCTGTCTCTCTGTCTCTGTCTCTATCCCTGTCACTCTCTCTCTCATTCTTGAAATTTAAAATTGTCAATGAAATATCTTTGAAATTTTGCCAAAACTTAACTGTTCCTGAGCTGTACTCATTTACATCCTTTTGCAGTTGGCTTATATTCACCCCTATTGTATGACGATGTTGGCCTTTGACAATTTGAGTTTCGAGTTTCTCTGTGTCTCTGTCTCTGAGTGTCTCTGTCTCTCTCTGACTCTGTCTGTCTGTCAGTCTGTCTCTCTCTCTGTGCCTTTGTGCCTCTGTCTGTCTGTCTGTCTGTCTGTCTGTCTGTCTGTCTGTCTGTCTGTCTGTCTGTCTGTCTGTCTGTCTCTCTCTCTCTCTCTCTCTCTCTCTCTCTCTCTCTCTCTCTCTCTCTCTCTCTCTCTCTCCTTTCCCCTCCCCCACTTTCTCTCTAGTTTCTTTCCTCATTCCCAGCAACAGACATGAAAAAGAAAGGAAGAAGAGAGGAACTAGCCGAAAAAAAAAAAGAAGAACAACAACAACAAGAACAAGACAAAGAACAAGAAGAACAAGAAGAACAAGAAGAAAAACAACAACAACAACAAGAGTAAGAAGAACAAGAACAAGAACAAGAAATGCGAAGAAGAAGAAGAAGAAGAAGAAGAAGAAGAAGAAGAAGAAGAAGAAGAAGAAGAAGAAGAAGAAGAAGAAGAATTGCACAGAAGAAGAAGAAGAATTGCGAAGAAGAAGAACAAGAAGAACAAGAAGAACAAGAAGAACAAGAAGAACAATTACAACAAGAACAAGAAGAACAAGAACAAGTAGAACAAAAATAAAAGTTAGCCGAAAGCAAGAGCGACTTGCATTGAATCAATAAAAGCTGGGAACATTTTGAAAGCTGGTAAACACGAACAGGTTGTGTTACAGATCTGAAATTACAGGCCTGAAGAAAATTACAACGACATATGATATGCATATACTTTGATGTGATGGGAAGAGAGAGAGAGAGAGAGAGAGAGAGAGAGAGAGAGAGAGAGAGAGAGAGAGAGAGAGAGAGAGAGAGAGAGAGAGAGAGAGAGAGAGAGAGAGAGAGAGACTCAGACAGACAGACAGAGACAGAGAAACAGTGAGAGACAGACAGAGAAAGAGAGACAGAAAGACACAGAGAGAGACAGACAGATAGACAGGCAGACAGACAGAGAGATAGACAGACAGACAGACAGACAGACAGACAGACAGACAGACAGAGAGAGAGAGAGAGAGAGAGAGAGAGAGAGACAGAGACAGAGACAGAGGACAGAGAGACAGAGAGACAGAAAAAGAGAGAAAGAGAGAGACATACATACAGACAGACAGAGGGACAGAAAGAGAGACAGACAGAAAGAGAGGGACAAAGAGACATACAGACAGACAAACCCACACACAGACACATTTTAATATAGGGGTGAAAATTGCGGTACTATTCTCTGTGGGATTCCAGATTTTGCTGGCTTTCCTGTTTCCGACCCCCACTCAATAATGTAACACACACACATACACACACAAACACACACAAACGAACGGGCGCTCTCGCGCGTGTGCACGCACTCTCGCGCGTGTGCACGCACTCACACGCAAACGCACACATGTACCGACACACCTACATACACAGAAACACGTGTGCACGTGCAAACGCACTCGTGCACTCACACATGCAAGCACATATGTACACGCACTCATGCACAAAGGCAGCGCACACACACACTCACACACACATATACACACACGCATACGCACACACACACACACGCACGCATACACGCATGCATACACGCATACGCACACACATATGTACACACACCATACACACATCTACACATGCATACACGCACACGCACACGCACACGCACACGCAAACACATGTGCACGCCCGTGGATTCATGCGTGTTTGCGATTTTGCGCTTGCAAATCCTATGAAAGATAGAAATGAGTGAGAGGAAGAGAGAATGGGAGAGATAATTAGACATATAGACAAGCAGACAGACAGACAGAGACGAGAGAGAGAGGGAGGAAGGCATACGAAAACAGAGAAACACAAAGAGACACAGAGAAAGAGACACATGTGTACTGAGTGATGCAGTAAAAAAGAGAGTGAGAAAGAAAGAAAGAAAGAGAGGAGAGAGAGAGAGAGAGAGAGAGAGGAGAGAGAGAGAGAGAGAGAGAGAGAGAGAGAGAGAGAGAGAGGAGAGAGAGGAGAGAGAGAGAGAGAGAGGAGAGAGAACAAAAAGAGAGAGAGAGAGAGAGAGAGAGAGAGAGAGAGAGAGGAGAAGAGAGAGAGAACAAAAAGAAAGAAAGAAAGAAAAGAAAGAAAGAGAGAGAGAGTCAGAGACAGACAGAGATACCTAGACAGAGAGACAGAGACTCTTGGATCTATAATCTCAAAATGATGTACAAGACTTTCCCTTCCAACAAATGGAATGGACTATGGCTAACCGCCAACTTACAACTGTCTCAAATTTACCTTGCCCACTTTTAACAGTAAAGACGGGCGCGACTCTGCACACGCACGCAAGCTTGCGTGCATGCAAACACAAGCGCACGCGCAGGCATGCACTCGTGCAGTCACATGCATGCCCGCACGCACGTGCACACAACACACACATGCACGTGGGCATAATATGATGTAATATTATGTGCATATACACACGCATATATACACATTCAAAGTGCGCTTGCACACACACACACACACACACACACACACACACACACACACACACACACACACCACACATACACACACAAATCCACACACACACACACACACACACACACACACACACACACACACACACACACACACACACACACAAACACACACACCCATGCATGCACACACACACATACACGCACACGCACACACACACAAACAAACACACACACACGCGCGCATACACACATACACATGCACGCACGCAAGTACGCACGCACGCACACACACACACACTTTTTCTTTCAGGTGTTTTTCTTTTCTCTTTCAAAGGAAATGTCTTTACAAATGGAACCATTTAAACAAACACCACACAAACACAAAACACAAACACACCCACGCATGCACACACACACGCAGCACACACACACGCGCACACACACACACACACACACAAACACACACACACACACACACGCATACACACATACACACACGCACATACACACGCACGCACAAACATATTTTTCCTTTCAAGTGTTTTTCTTTTCTCTTTCAAACAAAATGTCTTTACAAATGGAACCACTCAAACAAACACCACAGACACTACATCAGCGATATCACAACTAGAGGAAAGCTGTTTCGTTTTAGGAAATCTATCTTCTAAAAAGACTTTTTTTAATGGAAAGTAAACACGGGAACAAACATGCTTTTTCTCCCAAGCCCACTTCGTAAAAATGCGACTTATGCACGCAAGCTACTGTGCACTAGTGAAGTTTCTAGTACATGATGCCATTGTGTGTATATTAATTCGTTTTTACACGAATCTTGTGCATGCATGGGGAGAGAGGGGAGGGGGGAGGAAGGGGCGAAAGAGAGAGAGAGAGAGGGGGGGGGGGTAGAGAGACAGAGACAGACAGACAGACAGACAGACAGACAGACAGACAGACAGACAGACCACACACACACACACACACACACACACACACACACACACACACACACACACACACACACAGGCAGGCAGGCAGGCAGGCAGACAGGCAGACAAACAGACACAGAAACACACACACACACACACACACACACACACACTCACACACACACACACACACACACACACACACACACACACAACACACACACACGCACGCACACACACACACACACACACACACTAATAGAGACAGAGACAGACAGACAGACAGACAGACAGACAGAGATAGACACAGAGAGACAGAGAGAGATACAGATACAAACATACAAAGACACAGACATAGCCACAAAGATAGAGACAAAGATACAGAGGACTGCTATGATGATGATAGTGATAATGATGATGATGGTGATGATAGTTATGATGACAATGATGATGATAATGATGATGATGACGATGATCTTTGTTTTGAAAGGTTACAGATGAGCATTTCTGCATGGCTGGTTGTTTCGGTGATACTGTTTTGTTTGTTTGGGTTTTTCTTTTAATCTGCCCTTGTCCTTAATAGGTACTAGGGGGGAAAAGAGGAACAGACAGAGAGCAGAGACAGACATACAGACAGACAGACAGAGACACAAAGGCAGACATACAGACAGGTAGATGAATGGCTGACTGAAGTCAGACAAACAGGCAGACAAACAGGCAGACAGCCAGTAATGCCAGACAGATAGATAGACAGACAGACAGAAAGACAATCAAGACAGCTACCTGTACAACTAGACATAGGAAGAGAGACAAAGTACTTAGGCCGCAAACTGAAAAATCAAAGCGAGTTAAAACAAGTACACTTACTTACTTCACTTTACTTTACTTTACTTTACTTTATCCTTCTTCTTGTACCATCTAGGGCGTCGAGAGGAGAAAGAGCTTTCTGTCTGCAGCAAGATTGAAGGCCAAAAATAAAATAAATAAATAAAAGAATGGCGTGTACTTGTTTCAACTAAAAGGAGAAACAAGTACACACCATTCTTTCATTTCTTTATTTTTTGTGTGTGTTATTCTTTAACAAAAAAAGAAAAAAAGGATAAACTCTTTGAAACGGTTGTCTAATGGAAGAGAGCAAAGAGATGAATCACACACGCATACCTACCATTTCTGCCCTTGGGTTTTTCTCTGAATTTGTTTTGTCGTTGTCTTTTTTTTCTATCAAACTTCTATCAAGCTGCGGGAAATTAAAGTAAAGATTAAAAGAAAGGTACCCATAGAGAGACAGAGGGAGGGAGGGAGGGAGGAGGAGAGAGAGAGAGAGAGAGAGAGAGAGAGAGAGAGAGAGACAGAGACAGACAGAGACGACAGACAGACAGAACAGACAGACAGAGACAGACAGACAGACAGACAGACAGACAGACAGAGAAAGAGCGAGACAGAGACAGAGAGAGAGAGATATACAGACAGACAGACAGAGACAGAGGAGAGACAGACAGACATACAAACAGACAGACAGACAGGTAGGCAGAGAGAGACACCCACACAGAGAGACACAGAGAGAGACACGGAGAGAGAGGAAAAAGAAGACGGACTAAAAACAAGAGGAAAAGAAAGACAGTTCCATTACGGTTAGCAGTAAGTGAAAGGAGCATTTTCTTAACAATAGCTTTTCATTCTTTTTATTCTATTTTTTCCTCAATCTTGAGTTTTAAAGACATCAGGATAGGTATCGATTAAAGGTCTCTTT
>CM060319.1:67523251-67525751 GCA_030674155.1 Stramonita haemastoma | reverse complement strand
AGTGAGTGAGAAGGGGATGGAGAGACAGACAGACAGAGACAGATAGGCAGAGAGAATCACAGAGAGGAGTAAAACATTGTCATGATGACACAGGCAAACACAGATAGCACATAGTCAGTTTCACGTTCTGACTTACAAAACCATCTCTATCATCGCCAATTTCTACCAAGATACCTTGACTTCAGTACAGTCCCCCAGTTCACCAAGCTGTCAGAGGGTACCTTCCCCCTTTAGGGTCAGGGAAAATAAAGCAGCGAGGGAGAAGGAATGGGCACCGCCTTTAATAAGCTGGCCCCTGGAGAAGCTGAGATCTCTGATGCCTCACTCCAATCCAATCCAATCATGTTGTTTATATCCCCACCGACCACACAGACCATATTGGGGCTGTCATCTCGTCCCCTACAACCACATAAGCTATGGGAACACCCTTACCTACCTACTTTTTTACCTTAACCGTATCATATATGCGGTCACATACTGGGGATCTTGGTTTTATCTTCTCATCTGCAAGACTTTCAAAGAGTTGGAGTGAATGCCAATGTTAACTGCAGGTAAAACCATTTTAAAATCACCTAAAAAAGATTGTGACACTGAGGATTCGAGCCCATGCCCTAAAGCTATCATCAGATCATAAGTATGAGGTTTTAACCACTTGACTATTTCGCCCAGCGCCCTTACCTCCACCTCCACCTACTTACAAGGGAAAGAAGGAAGGAATGAAGAAGAAAACGAGAAAAGAAGCTGATACACGTCTGCTATCAAACTTTTCCATCAGGCAAAATGACAAGCCATTGGAGTTCAGGTATAAGATATTCCTACTTCAGGGACAGAGGAGAAATCCAAAACTGCTCCTAGTATTTTGTTTGTTTTTTCTTTTTAAAACAATGACCAAAAAAAGAAGGAAAGAAGAAGAAAATGATAACCAGGCAGACACAAAAACTCATAGAGGCAGAGGCACATATACACACTCATACATACACAAACACACACATACGCGTGCATACATCTCATACACACACACCAAAGCACACACAATACTTAGACCCACGCACGCACACACACACACACCACACAACACACACCACACACACACACACACACACACACACACACACACACACACACACACACTTTCATTACAAGAGTTTGAAAATCTAATCATGCTCGACTTACCATCGTTCTTTGACTGATATGATGCGCTGGTATTAACAAGGGGGCGGGGACATCTTGTGCTTTTGTATCTTTAAAGAAACTCTATGTCAATTTAAAAAACTGTTTTGAGTTCCTATTGTTGTTCTTCATTTTATTAGTGCTGTTCCTCCCATACTGAATAATTACTTTTCAATTCCTGTGAGTATCAATAATATTTTTGAGTGTATTGTTGTTTTGTTCTGCTCTTGAATTTGCTTGTAGTTCTCTATTCCCCAAAAGGGAGGGAGGGAGGGATCTAAATCTTGACCTTTTTTTTTTAAATCTTGGATTTTAAACATACAAGGTCAAAATAAGATTAACTCCAAGATCGGTTTAGTTTATTTAAGAAATGCTGCATTACTTGCCTTTATTTTATTTTGCATTTTGTGTATTTGTCGTGTGTGTGTGTGTGTGTGTGTGTGTGTGTGTGTGTGTGTGTGTGTGTGTGTGTGTGTGTGTGTGTGTGTGTGTGTGTGTGTGTGTGTGTGTTCAGGTGTAGGTGTAGGTGTGTGAGGGCAGGTATGTATGTGGGCGGGTATGTGTGTGGGCGGGTATGTGTGTGGGCGGGTATGTGTGTGGGTGAGTATGTGTGTGAGTAAGGGTGTGGTGTGTGTGTGTGTGTGTGTGTGTGTGTGTGTGTGTGTGTGTGTGTGTGTGTGTGTGTGTGTGTGTGTGTGTGTATGTGGGTGTGGGTGTGTTTCTATATCGTACAACGAAAGAAGGAAGACAAAAATGACAGTAACACAGGATTCCTGTTTAAGGTTTTAAGGCTTCCACATACAGAAGCCAGTATTTCAATTCCCCACACCAAGAAAAATGGATCATAACAAAACATAACATAGTATGACATAACATAACACAACATAACACAACATAACATGACATCACAAAACTTAACATAACATACTATACCATACCATATCATAATGACAGGGTGCATAAAAATCTATAAACCATAAGTTCATCTGGAACATCTTCTACGGCAGAAAAATCTGATGATTATTCAGATAAAATGTGTTTTCATGTCAGACAAAAAATAATCACAATCACTTCAGCAAAAATTCTGTAGTGGTAGAAAAAAAATATGATCAGTTCAAGAGAGAAGCATGTATCTAAATTTAAAGACGATTGTCTTATGAGGGGGGCGGGATAGCTCTGTAGTCAGAGCGCTTGCTTTCCCAGCTCAAGTTGAGCAGTGTTGAGGGTGGTTACCAGTTGGATGGATGATCGTTTGCGCGCCTTGGCTTCAGTACAGTCCCTCCCCCTCCAAGTTCATGGGTACCTGCCCTCTTTAGGGTCAGGGAAGGTA
>CM060319.1:67513251-67518251 GCA_030674155.1 Stramonita haemastoma | reverse complement strand
AGTATGCCTGCATGTTGTTCGTTTTTGTCCAAGTGACTGTCTTGCCTATATGTGCGTCTGTGTATCTGTCTGTCTGTCTGTGTATCTGACTGTCTGTGTGTCTGTCTGCCGGTAGGTCTGTCTGCCTCTCTGTATGTCTGTCGGTAGGTCTGTCTGTCTGTGTGTCTGTTTGTCTGTTTGTCTGTGGGTAGGTCTATCTGTCTTTTTTTGTCTATCTATTGTCGGTAAGTGTTTTTGTTTAGATATGTTCCTATAACCCTGCTCGTTTATGTACTTGTGTTCTGTAGATGTGTACACAGTTCAGGGTGGTTTTTATCTATTTGTTGTCTTTTCTTGCTGCTGCTGCTGCTGCTGTTGAATTCCTCTAGGTTAAGCATGCGGGAGGGGGAAGAGGGGTGGGTTGTTTTTTTACTCTCTCTCAGCTCTGTCTGTCTGTCTGTCTGTCTGTCTGTCTGTCTGTCTGTCTGTCTGTCTGTCTGTCTCTCTCTCTCTCTCTCTGTCTCTGTCTCTGTCTGTCTGTCTGTCTGTCTGTCTGTCTGTCTGTCTGTCTGTCTGTCTGTCTCTCTCTCTCTCTCTCTCTCTCTCTCTCTCTCTCTCTCTCTCTCTCTCTCTCTCTCTCTCTCTCTCTCTCTCTCTCTCTCTCTCTCTCTCTCTCTCTCTCATATATGGCCTTTGATTTTTTTTGTTTGCTTAACAAGATTCAGATCTATAGAAATTTCATATAGTAGTAGTAGTAGTAGTAGTCGTAGTCGTAGTCGTAGTGGTAGTAGTAGTAGTAGTAGTAGTAGTAGTAGTAGTAGTAGTAGTAGTAGTAGTAGTAGTAGTAGTAGTAGTAGTAGTAGTGTTGGTGTTGTTGTTATTCATTATTAGTGTTGCCGTTGTTGTTGTTGTTATTTATTATTATTATCATTGTCGTTATCATCATCGATATCATCATCATCATCATCATCATCATCATCATCATCATCATCATCATCATCATCATCATCATCATCATCATATCAATCAGCATTACTATCATGGTTATTACTTCATTATCATCATATTTGTCGTCGTCTTCATCATCATCAACATCATATTGATCAATCATCATCATCATTATCATATTATCATTACTAATATAAGACTGCACAAACACACTCAATAAAACGCTTAAAAGCATGCATCTGTTTAAAGATTACCTCGCCATTATATAGGCAGCCATACTCCAACATCAGAGCTCTTTCTTTTTTCATTCTGTACACACTCATACCATAATGAGAAACCTCTGCGGTCGGCAAGGCGTTAAACATCACGATAACAGTAGAGTCAAATAAACGCCTTTATAATGCTGATTTGCAAAAAATGCTGAACAAGAACAGAAGAACGGCCAGTGTACACCCCAATTCGATAACCGCATGACATTGTACTTGTCTAGTAGTACCAGAGAGATTTCTAGCAAAGACGTAACCAACAACAGCAAAAATAAAACGAAACAAAAAAAATCCTTCCACTTTATCGCTGATAGAATTAGTGTAATGTTTCTTGACGCAATGCGCTGAATGCTAGTATTGAAAAAAAGACACTTGTTTTATCGAACCGTTAGAGAGAGAGGGGGGGGGATTGAGGGGAGGAGAGAGGGGGGTGGGGATGAAGAGAGAGAGAGAGAGACAGACAGACAGACAGACAGACAGACAGGGACAGAGAGACAGAGAGAGACAGGGAGAGAGAGACAGAGACACAGAGAGAGAAGAGACAGAGAGACAGAGAAAGACAGAGAGGAGAGAGACAGATAGACCCAGAGAGGGGGTGTAAGAGAGAGAGGGGAGAGAGGGGGAGACTCTCTCTCTCTCTCTCTCTCTCTCTCTCTCTCTCCTCTCTTCCTCTCCTCTCTCTCTCTCTCTCTCTTCTCTCTCTCTTCTCTCCTCTCTCTCTCTCTCTCTCTCTCTCTCTCCTCTCTCTCTCTCTCTCTCTCTCTCTCTCCTCTCTCTCTCTCCTCTCCTCTCTCTCTCTCGCTTTTGATACAGGATACAGGCTGTTGTGTAAAGAGACTGCCAAGGATAAAGATGACAAAATAACAACATAACAACAATCTCAACATAATATTTCAAAGCATAAGACCAGTTGTGGCGTATGCTGTAACACTTAGCTTACATCAATGGAATATCTGGAAAATTCTATGACCTCGGCCAATTTCCTGAAATTCGACTATTTCCTGTTCCTGGTTCTTGTGTGTTAATATTTCTGTTGGTGCTACCGTTCTTCTTCTTCTTCTTCTTTGCATTTTGTTTCTCTTTTTTTTTCTTTTTCTTCTTTGCAGTTCTTTGTCTTAACAATTTTTATTCTTCGTATGAGTTTTCCTTCTTTTTTTGTTCTCTTACTCATCTTCTTCCTTCTTCTTTGTCTTCTTAGGAATTATTATCATCATAAGCATTATCATTCTCTCCCCCCCCCCTTTTCTCTCTCTCTCTGTCTGTCTCTCTTGTCTCTCTCTCTCTGTCCTCTCTCTGTCTGTCCTCTCTCTGTCTCTGTCCTCCTGCTCTTCCTCTGTCTCTGTCTCTCTCTTCTGTCTCTCTCTCTCTCTCTCTCTTCTCTGTCTCTGTCCCTTCTCTCTCTCTCTCTCTTCTCTTCCTCTCTCTCTGTCTCTGTCTCTCTTGTCTCTCTCTCCTCTCTCTCTCTGTCTCTCTCTGTCTCTCTGTCCTCTCTCTCTCGTCTCTCTCTGTCTGTCTCTCTGTCTCTGTCTGTCTGTCTATCTGTCTGTCTGTCTCTCTCTCTCTCTGTCTCTGTCTCTCTGTCTATCTGTCTGTCTGCTCTTCTCTCTCTGTCTTGTCTCTCTGTCTATCTGTCTGTCTGTTCTCTCTTCTCTCTTGCTCCTGTCTCTCTGTCTCTCTTGTCTATGTCTGTCTGTCTCTTTTCTCTCTGTCTCTGTCTCGTCTGTCGTCTGTCTCGTCTTCGTCTGTCTGTCTGTCTGTCTGTCTGTCTGTCTGTCTGTCTGTCTCTCTCTCTCTCTCTCTCTCTCTCTCTCTCTTCCTCTCTCTCTCTCTCTCTCTCTCTCTCTCTCTCTCTCTTCTCTCTCTCTCTCTCTCTCTCTCTTCATCCCCTTCTGATATAACATGATACATACATACACTGACAATAAGAAGTTTGACAGCATGTGAGTAAATGCATTGAACAAACACATGTTCCATCGATCTTAGAAAACTTTCTGCTCTCAACTTCACTTGATTTTTTCTTTTTCTCCGTGTCAAGGGAGGACGAAAGTCTATGAACATCTGGACAGCTGAAAGTCTTTCAGGATACACTTCCCCCTCTTCTAGCAGCTGTTTAGGTCCTTCAGTTTGACACTCTTCTCTCTTTCTTTTCTTCCTTCTTTCTTCTTCTTCTTCTTCTTCTTCTTCTTCTTCTTCTTCTTCTTCTTCTCTTCTTCTTCTTCTTCTTCTTCTTCTTCTTCTTCTCTTCTTCTTCTTCTTCTTCTCTCTCTTCCTCTTCCTCCTCTCTCTTTTCTTCTCTTTCTCTTTCTTTTCTTCTTTCTTCTTCTTCTTCTTCTTCTTCTTCTTCTTCTTTCTTCTTCTTCTTCTTCTCTTCTTCTTCTTCTTTTTCTTCCTCTTCTTCTTCTTCTTCTTCTTCTTCTTCTTCTTCTTCTTCTTCTTCTTCTTCTTCTTCTTCTTCAGAATTATTTTTTCATCGCAATTCTTCTTCTTTCTCTTTCTCTTCTTCTTCTTCTTCTCTCTTCTTCTTCTTCTTCTTCTTCTTCTTCTTCTTCTTCTTCTTCTTCTTCTTCGTCTTCTTCTTCTTCTTCTTCAGAATTATTTTTTCATCGCAATTCTTCTTCTTTCTCTTTCTCTTCTTCTTCTTTTTCTTCTTCTTCTTCTTCTCTTCTTCTTCTTCTTCTTCTTCTTCTTCTTCTTCTTCTTCTTCTTCTTCTTCTTCTTCTTCCTCTTCTTCTTCAGAATTATTTTTTCATCGCAATTCTTCTTCCTCTTTCTCTTCTTCTTCTTCTTCTTCTTCTTCTTCTTCTTCTTCTTCTTCTTCTTCTTCTTCTTCTTCTTCTTCTTTGCCATTCCTCTTTGGGGAGGGAGGGGGGTTGTCACTATAAATAGCACCCCACCTTCATGAAACTCTGTTCTAGGAATTCCCTCTTTTCTATCCCTCTGTTTTGTGTCTGTCTTCTTCCGTTTCTTCCTGTCACTTCCTTCTTGTATATTTTTCTGCCTTCTTGGTTCATTCTTTTGCCTTTTTCCCCCTAGAAAGACTAAATTATCACAGTTCTCTCCCACGCCGAAGTCGAACGCGCAGGGCCTGACTTGTCAGGTGCTTAGGGGCAGTGCAACGCAGTTTCGCTCATATGACAGACAATAGTTGCTGTCTGAGCGTTCGATGGAGTGACATAGCACAACAATAACAAAGATTAATAAACTACAAGAGCTACTCTTTAGAGAAGAAAAAGGCCTCTCATAAACCACAACAGCGCTGCTTTACATTTTTTTTAACATATAAAGCTACTTTATCTGGAAAATCCCCCTACTGTCCTCTGATGTCGGAGTATAGCTGCCTATATGGCGAGGTACTTAAAAAAAAAAAAAAAAAGTCATACACGCAAACTTCTCATTCAGTGTGTGCAATTTCAATCTCACAGTGATTCCCTGGTGAGACGGGTGGATCAGAGTGCACATTCTGGGTGACCCCCAGAGTGTTAAGCTAGGGAACGCACAACAACAACAACAACAACAACAACAACCCCTAACATGGGAGTCTGATCTGTAGATTAAAACCCTCAGACATATAAATTGCTTTCACTAGTCAAGCGCAAACGGCTCTATTCCTAAATCGGAAATCTCCGCTGGGATGAAAATACAATCACAACAACAAAAGAGCACGTATGCAATAATTCACGCATCCATGCGCGTGCGCGCGCATGTACACGCACGCGCTCGCGCGCAAACGCGCGCACACACACACACACACACCAAAGAGCACACACACACACACACACACACACACACACACACACACACACACAC
>CM060319.1:67498251-67503251 GCA_030674155.1 Stramonita haemastoma | reverse complement strand
TTCATGCTGCTGTGACAGGAAGGGGGGGGGGGGGGTAGGTGAGGCAGGAATAGCGAGGGAGAGGGAGCAGGCGACAAATATTATAATGATGATTGGAAGGTGACGGTTAGGGGGGGGGGGGGGGTAGAGGATGAGAGGGGGAGGAGGTTAAATGATGAGAAACACTTCTTTCTTTGCCTTATTCGGCGTCTGTGACCCTATGATTTGTTTGAGGGTTAATTTGTTTATTTTGTCGATGTGGATATTCCATTCGTATGTTCTTTCAATGTTTTGTTAATATTGATGTTTGATTTGTAAGGGTTTTTTCTCCCTTTTTGTCTATGTGGATGTTTCATCCGTATTGTTCCCATATATTTGTTGAAGTGATTATTTTGGGGAGGTATATTCTTTCAGTTTTTGATCTATGTGGATGTTTCATTGGCTAATTCTCTCACTTCTTTTTTGTCTATGTCGACGTTTTATTCATTTGTCCTGTTATATCTCTTTTATTTATTTCGTCCACATCAGAGTTTCATTCGTTTGTTTTTTCGTCTCATTCTCATCTCTGACACTATTAAAATTCATTTATTCATCTTTTCATCTCGTTTTGTATGTGTCAATGCTTCATTCACTCGTCTCTTTCGTGGTATTTTTCATTTTGTATTCGTGTTATATTTGTTACTTGTTCTTACTTTGGGTGGCTGTGTCGATGTTTAGTTTGTATGGGATTTATTGGGGGGGGGGGGGGGGTGCTGATGTTTTTGTTCATTTTTCGTCTGTGCTGATGTTAAATTGGTTTCTTATTTCACCTTTTTTTTATCTGTGTTTTATTCATTTGTCTCTTTCATCTTTTATTTTTGTCTAACTAAATGTTTCATGTGTTTGTATTTCCATCTTTGTTTCCGCCTGTGTCGTATGTTCTTTGATTTTTTTTAATATGTGTGTGTACACATGGTCTATGTCGGTTCTCCTTCATTGTTCTCTCATCTCTTATTTCATCTGTGTCTGTTAGCGTTCGTTCGTTCGTTCTTTCACCTAAAAAAAAAAAAAGCTGTTATTATTTCTGCCACTTTTTGCCAACTTGGTGCAACATGTACAACTTTCTTAGATGTTTCGACGGCTCTGTACATAAACTTTCTCTTGATTTGTTTTTTTCTTAGCGTGATGTAACTGTTACCTTTTTCTGTATTGATACGATAACATATGAAGTTACTGTTATTCCTTATTTTTTGGGTGAATTGAGAACTCGTTGATTTATGTGCATTTTTTTTTTCCAAAGATTTTCTTACCCGTGTTTCAATATGATTTTGTTTTTAGTGAAAGTTGCAGTGCTGTTGATGAAAACAAAGTTGGTTATCGTGTGTACTGATTACTTTTTTTGATGTTTGTATTTTTGACAAGTTTACCATCACGAATATTTTTTTCAGTTCTTTATTGAAGTGTTATTAGTGTGGGAGTGTTATTTCTTTGTAATCTGCTCTCACTTAAAAGAAAAAAACCTTGCTGTGAATCTTGATTTTTTTTGTCTTGATGTAAAAGCAAAAAAAAAAAAAACCGAATGAACATTTTAACTTACAAAGGAATAGAAAAACACATGTACAAACAAACATGGTTCCCCTAATCGTTTTCTTTAAAAAATATTGGACGATTATCACAATCATTATGATGCAAAAAAAAAAAAAATTGAATACATCGTAATAACAATTATGATGTTGACGATGATGACGATGACGACAACGAAAGTGACAGTGACGTCAGAGATAATGATGATAGTGACGACGATGACAGCAATGACGAATATGACCATGACGATGAAGTTGGTGATGATAATGGTGACGACGATGACGATGATGATATTTGAATGATTATTGTCTTGTTGTTTTTTCTTCCTTTTTATGATATTATGCATATTATGTTTTGACACGGTATGATGTAAAGTTTTCTGAAAAAAAATGACACAGTTTATAAATTGTTTTAAGCATTTGATTTGATTTTCTTCTTCGTGTTATGGACTGCTCTTGAATTACCAGCTGTTATTTTCGAGTTGATTGGGTTTTTTGTGGCTTAAACGGTTGTGTGTGTGTTGTGTGTGTGTGTGTGTGTGTGTGTGTGTGTGTGTGTGTGTGTGTGTGTGTGTGTGTGTGTGGTGCGTCGGTCTGCGTGCGTGTGTGTGTGTGTGTGTGTGTGTGTTTGTGTGTGTGAGTGTGTGTGTGTGTGTGTTTGTGTGTGTTTGTGTGTGTGAGTGTGTGTGTGTGTGTGTGTGTGTGTGTTTGTGTGTGTGAGTGTGTGTGTGTGTTTGTGTGAGTGTTTGTTTGTTGTGTGTGTGTGTTTGTGGGTATATGCGTGTGTGTGTGTGTGTGTGTGTGTGTGTGTATGCATGTGTGTGTGTGTGTGTGTGTGTGTGCGTGCGTGTGTGTCCTTGCACGTACGCACGCATATGTATCAAATGGGTAGCATGCACGTGACGGATGACGGAGCCAAAACAACAGAAACAAACAAAAAGTCACGATACAAACCACAATAAATAAACAGACAACCAGGCAACCCACTAACCAGCCAATCAACCAACCAAACAACAAGTCAGCCAACCAACCAGCCAGCCAACCAGTTAGCCAGCCAAACAACAAGCCTTATGCCAAGTTCAGAGAAAGCTGTTTAATGTGTTTTGTGATGAAGAGCTGAAGTCTTATCATGCTGTTTTCTGCTAAAAGTTTTCAAACATAGTTATATCATTTTTTCCCTTTGATAGTGTGGTGTACCCTGAAATTATGTACAAATGGTTGATTTGTGGTTTTTTTATCATTTGTGTTTAGGTTGTTTTCTTTAATTGTTTTTTTGTAATGATTTGGATCAAAGTACTAGATACTAACTTCGGTTATTATGTGGTCTCTTATTTTGACGGCCGTAGCAGCAACCTGTATGACATAAAAAACGATGCAAAAAATTACGTCATCGCTGATAGTGACAATGGTTGTGGTGACGACAGAGGTGACAACGAGAATGACGACGATGACTACAATGACAATGACAACATTGTTGATGATGACAATGACGATGATTACAATGATGACGTTGATGGCGATTGCTTACCAAACAAAACAATTTTGTCAATGGTCTTATGAAAACTACCTAGACGCCTGTTCAAGGGGATTTTTCCTTCTGGTGTTAACATCGGTACTGACTCCACTCCTCCGAAAATCCAGGTGAAACTATGAACTGAGGTCCTGTGTGTAAACGCACGTAGAACATCTTCAGCATACGTTTAAACATATGTTCTGCCTTTCGGAGGAGCAGGCCATTGTGTGCCTGTGGGAACCGATGACAAGATTGACAAAATCGCTTGCACATGGGGAATGCATATTTAAAAAAAAAAAAAAAAAAAGTACGCAAGTACTTATTCCATTATCTTTAGAAATAGAAAGAAATCAACATCATTACATTCCAAATGTTGATTCCTATCGTGTTACAGAACACGAAACCAAACATCTGACAATTCTGTTGTTGAAATCGAAACTGGTACATTGCTCTGTAGGCATCATTCTGAAAACATAGGACTGCCTTTGAAAAAGACAACATTGTGCTGTTACACTTTGACATTTTAGATGTATGTATGTATGTATTCTGTTGTGTTTCCCGTTTTTGTTTCTTTTTTTTCCATGTTTGTGGGTTTTATTCCTTTGTTTGCTTGCTTGGTTTTATGGCTGGTATCTTGTGTTTTGTGCTTGAAATTGTGTTTGGGTTTTGTTTATTTTGTTGTTTCTTCCTATTTCTGTGAATGATTCTTTGTTTGTTTGTTTGTTTGTTTGTTTGTTTGTTTGTTTCTGTATTGTAGGCTGGTGTGTTGGTTGGTTAAAATGTCTTTTCCAGATATGTTTTTTGTTAATGAACGAAACATTGATGTTAATCTAATGTACTACATGTATACTTTTGTTACTTTATACAAACACGTTTTCAACTTCTTAAATGATTTTCTGAATAACTTGAACGAATTTATATCAAACACTGTTTAATTGATGCAGAATATGTTAGCATGGCTTAGTTTTGAACTTAACACCGTCAATTTATAGATATGAAGAAAAAAATCATTTTAATCCGATTATAAACCTCGGTCTGTTTAACATAATTTTGTATTATGCTTAATGCTATACAGTTTGATGAAAAAATATTTTTTCCTAGAGAGTTATGTCGAATTTTGCCAAATATAGCGTATGGTATACAGTTTGGTAGAAAAGACATATCTTCCCGGAGAAAAAAATATCGTGTTGTGTCAACACTTTGCCTCAGTGATTAAAACACAAGCGACATTACGATTAAAATTGCACAAAGTTAGACAAGGAATACAGTTAGATCGATGTTGTAAGTAACCGAAGATAACCTTACTCTTATCTTCCTTATCTTTTTTTCTTACATCTTACTGACGATGATTGCACACTATCAGATAAAGTTTATCCCGAAATCGGAATGCGGCTACCTCAATGATGGGTAAATACGATCGCATACGCAAAATCTCACTATTGGTGTTCCTCGCTTGTAGCTCTAGCTGAGCAATGGAGAGGAAATAGATGAAGTATATCATTGAAGTTTTGTAAATAACTAATAACAAACAAAATAGATAGTCTTTCTATATTTGTTATTCCACTTACGTAACAATAGACGCGTACACATACAGTGACAAGGATATCAACAAGGGAAGAACAGAAAATAGCTCTTTTTTTTCTATGACATTTTGCTGCACAACATTAGCTAGGCACAAAAAAACTAAAAGCTAGACTTAGAATGGTGTAAATACAGCGAGAAAGAGATTAGTGTTTTCGGATTTTTTGTGTAAATGTTTAGTATCTATATACTGGTTCTAACTCTGTCTGTGTGTGTGTTTGTGTGTGTGTGTGTGTGTGTGGTGTGTGTGTGTGTGTGTGTGTGTGTGTGTGTGTGTGTGTGTTTGTGTTTGTGTGTTTGTGTGTGTGTGTGTGTGTGTGTTGTGTGTTTGTGTTTGTGTGTGTGTGTGCTTTTGTGTGTCTGTG
>CM060319.1:67453251-67473251 GCA_030674155.1 Stramonita haemastoma | reverse complement strand
ACAAACAATTGTACTAGACTACATGTATACATCAAAATCGGTTCAAGTCCAAATGTAATATTCCAATTCACTCACTCACTCACTCACTCACTCAGTCCCATGTCCCAAAGGACGTAGGGGGGACATGAGAGAAGACGCAACGGAGATCTTTTTCCATGCTTCACGATCCAATTCAGGTTGAGAGAAACAAAATTTTAAAGACATAAATCTCATTTAATGCACGCATCAATCAAGAGAGAGGGGGTTTCAGAGAGGGGGAGAGAAGTCAAAGTCAGAGAGAATTGGAAGAATCAGACAAAGAAATGAAGCTAACAATGAACAAAAAAAACTATAGCAATTCAAAATACAATGCTTACAATATTTGGGGAAAAAATCATCTTCAGGACAAACCATTCCCAATCACAAACAAGAACCTACACAGCCAAAAGTAACCTTAGAATGAAAATAAGAACAGCTTGAAAACTGTGTGTGTCTTGACTGCAAAACAGCACACACTGTACCAGCAAAATGACGGCAAATGACTTGGGTACAAAGTACTTCAGCCACAATGTTGCCAGTCTCAAGTAGCCCAGCAGTTGGCCAATAACCAGACATTACCACAGAGGAAATGGCCATTTCCTGAGTTTCCCATACTTGTGTTTGGTGGCCAACAGCAGAAGTAAGTCCAGAATGTTCCGATCTGGAATCAGGAGAAAAATTAGGGACGTCTGCTGGGAGATTAGGAAGACATTTTTCTTTTTTGGAATGGTGTTTGTGTGGGAAATCTGTGTGTGTGTGTGTGTGTGTGTGTGTGTGTGTGTGTGTGTGTGTGTGTGTGTGTGTGTGTGTGTGTGTGTGTGTGTGTGTGTGTGTGTGTGTGTGTGTGTGTGTGTGTGTGTGTGTGTGTGTGTGTGTGTAGTCCTCAGCCTTTAAACCTGAAATCGTGTTTAGACTGCTCCTTACTGGAAAAAGACTGAATCATTTTAGGTGGGCCTTTTTTGTCCTTTTTAAGTGATTTCTATTGGAGAGAAAGCATCCGAGACTGTCTTACTTTAGTACCAGATTTGTAGTTAGCACAGGTTTTCAAAACTGTGGGTATTCATTTGTTAAGAAAACTGAGTTATTTTAGTTACTTTTATTTTTGATTGGATCTTAGGTAAAGTAAATTAGCAAGAAAGTGAACATTTATGTATGATTTTATCTAGACAGAGCAAAATCACTGAAATCGACAGATGATTGTATAATGCTATACTTAAAAACAGCCTCATATTATGAAAACTCCACATCCAGAGAGAAAGAACAAGAAAGAGACAGGCAGGACAGATAAGACAAACAGATAGACAGACAGACAGACAGATAGACAGACAGACAGGAAAGAAGGGAGGGAGAGAAATGGTGCAGGAGGGGGAAAAACACAAATTAAATATAGAAACAGAGAGATAGAATATCAGACAGATACAGAGAATCAGACAGACTGATGGGAGGGCAGGCAGACATACAGAGAAACAGAGAAAACACAGACTGAAACACAGGTAGACAGACAGACAGACAAGCTAGCAAGCTGGCAGGGAGTTAGACAGAAAAACAGTGGAGAGAGGAAAGGGAAGAAAAGCTGAATATTTCAGCACATTAACCTTTACAACAGGAGGAAAAAGTGACAGGTAAAGTGAGAAAATACATTATGCATTAGACAAGCAGTTGTTTTTTTTTAATGTATTACACTGCTAAAGGATCTGTACTAAGATTTGCAAACAATCAATGATTATTGATGCCAAACCTTTAATGTCTCTGTTTGTCTGTCCATCTGTCTGTGTCTGTCTCTCTGTCCCTCTCTGGCTCTCTTTTTCTCCTTCATTTTCTTTTTTTGTCTTCATTATTACGTTTTAATTCCAAAACAATAAATTTTCTGAATGTGCAAAACATATGTGAATGTGTGCAAGGGCATGCACAAGTACAAGCATGAGTGTGAGTATGTGGGCATGCTCAGTTGACATGCATGTTCGCCAGTGTCCATGTGTGCATGTGTTCTTGCATGTGTGGTGTGTGTGTGTGTTCATGTTTGTGTGTATGTATGTGGGGGGGGGGGTGTCTACGTGTGTGTCTGTGTCTGTGCCTATTTCTGTGTGTCTGTATGTCTGTGTGTGTGTCTGTGTGTCTGTGTCTGTGTGTGAAAACGATTACTAATTTCTACAAAATGACTCACTGAGAGTAAACAGACAAACACCCATACAAACAAACAATAAACAGAAAGGCATACTGTGACATACTGATCAAGAGAGAGGGGAACAGATAGACAAAAAAAACTGAGAGATAGATAGTATAGATAGATAGATAGACAGACAGACAGACAGACAGACAGACAGACTGACAGACAGACAGACAGACAGACAGACAGACAGACTGAATTCTGCCAGAGACAGACAACATGAAACAGTAAAAATAAACAAACACACGAAAGCAGTAATGACCAAAAATGTGATTTGAATAAGATAAATTCCGCTCTTTATTTTTCATTGATAAATCATCTTCGACACAAACCACAGGCAATCGTGAACAAGGACATACACAGCTAAAAGTAAAAGAGCTTTAAGAGACAAAACTGGTACATCTTGAACTACAGCAGTACATGACTTGACTGCAAAAGCAGCACACACACTTTACCAGCAAAATGATGGCAAATGACTTGGGTACAAAGTACTTCAGCCACAATGTTGCCAGTCTCAAGTAGCCAAGCAGTTGGCCAATAACCAGAGATTACCACAGAGGAAATGTCCCATTTCCTGAGTTTCCCTCACTTGTGTTTGACCGTCAACAGCAGAAGAAAGTCCAGAATGTTCCGATCTGGAATGAGGAGAAAAATTAGGGACGTCTGCTGGGAGATTAGGAAGACACTTTTCTTTTGGGGATGGTGTGTGTGAGAGTGGATCGGGGTGGGGGTGGGAGTAGGGGTGGGGGAGTGCGACTTATAGCATATGCAGTAACAATTGCTGACAGAACTAAAAACTAGTGATAGAAAATACACTGACCTCAGTATGCTGGAACATAGAATGGAGCATCCAAAGTTGATGAGTAATCAGTTTATTGGTGCTGATTATATCCTAATTAAGCTGATAGGTGATGATGAGTCCGGCATATTAAATACTTTTTTCATTAAAAGACAAAATTAATAGCTTTCAAGAAACCAATCCAGTCTTGTTGTTTATAGCCCTTCCAACCACACAGGCCATATCATGTGCTGTCTCCTTATGTCATTTAAAATCTCAGATTAAAACTATACAACTATATTTAACACTTTGAAAACGAGGTTTGAAACCAACTTTACTGCCATTCCTTGTATCAACATCCTGGCAAATCATAAGGGTCAACCCAGAAGGGTAATAACATTGGGGGAGAAACCATATTAACTACACATTAAATAAGATAAAAACCGGAACCAGATTCTTTAAAACAACCTTTTTCATAATCACCACTACATCTTCACTCATGTCATATGTAGAATGCCTGATTCTTTCAAGAAGTTAGAAATGTTGGGTGGAACATCACGGAAATGGATCTTGAGGGAGTCTGCAGTAAAATGCTTGTGCAAGGGATTCCCATGAAGCTTTGAAGAATGCTTTGGAAACAAAGCTAGTGTTTGTGTGCGTGCGTGCGTGTGTGTGTCATGTGTGTATTCGTGCGTGCGTGCGTGCGTGCGTGTGCGCGTGCGTGTGTGCGTGCATACGTGTGCTTTCAGTATCAGTCATGTTTGTCCAGGAATCAATAAAAACTGCAGCAAAAAATAGCTGATACTACCGAAAGTCCTACTATGTGGGTTTTTTAGACCCAGATTTTCATACTTTGTCATGAACAAAATCTATTGACATTCTCAGTTCTATGGCATACACTCTCACACACTGCACTCTGTGAAATCAAGTAAAAACAGCTACTTGGCTTGCATATATCTGTATTTTCTGAAGCACTACTTTTGTTCCTCAGCTAGAGCTTCCAGGCTCACCAATGGTGACATTTCTGCATGTCCCACCTTTTCCCCTACCATTAACCTTTTCCTTAAGGGCTGCCTCCTTTAGGTAACCAACTACCTCCTAAGCCTTCCCTATGCAGCACTACAACTGGGTTACAGAAACATATAAATGAGCACAGTGCACGTGTACAGGGAAAGAGGGATTCTCTCCTTTACCATAGGAATAGTAAGGTAACAGCGATTCCAACTTTGAGGATACAGCTGGTAAATGACCTACCAATTTTGCCAGGACAGTTGAGTTGGGAGATAGCTCCCTGATCTTTCCTATTTTCAACTGTTCTCAGTTATTTTGATGTGCACATGTCATTATGCATACAGGTAACTGGTTTAGAGTCACCTCTAAAAGCCTTCACATTTCAGTTCAAATTTTAAGTCAAACTGGGGAAAGGGAAAGGTAAGGCCAGGAGTTGAACCCAGAGCCTCATGGTGTACTTGTGAGACAGGTAAAGTTCCTGCCAACTTCATTTCTTACTTGAAGCACTTATTTTCAGGCTCACTGCATAAGAAGGTTGGCTTATCTGGAGTTTTTTTTTTTCAGTTGTATTCTTTGTAATTTGTCATCCCAGCTGGGTTTTAAGGATTTGTCCTCCAAGCTGTGGTTTCGGTAATTGTCATTCGAGATTTGGGTTTAGCAGTTTATCATCCCAGCTGTGCTTTTTGTCATCTCAGCTATGTTTTTAGTAATCTGTCATCCCTGCCTTAGTTTTAGACATTTGTCATTTCAGTTTTATTTTTAGTCATTGGTTATCTCCGTTGTAATTTTAGTCATTTGTCATCCCAGCTGTGTTTTTAGTGATTTGTCATCTCAGGTGTGTTTCTAGTAATTTTGTCATCCCTGCTTTGGCTTTAGCCATTTGACTTCTCGGATGTGTTCTAGTAATCTGTCATATCAGCTTTGCTTTTAATTATTTGTCATCTGACCTTTATTTTAGTAATTTGTCATCCCATCTGTGCTTTTAGTAATTTGTCATCTCAGCTGTCTTTTTATTAATTTGTCATCCCACCTGCGTTTTTAGTAACTTGTGACCCTAGCCATGTGTGTGGTTCTTTTTTTTTGTCATTCCAGCTGTGTTTTTAGTAATTTGTCATTGGTGGATTGATGGTCTACAGGTAAGGCACCTGCATAGAAAGCGAAAAGTCCAGGTTCAAAGTCCGTAGTTGTTCGATTCCAATTTGGGCCGAAAGCTTTTCCCCCATCCATTAGACTGTGAGTGGTGGTCTGGACACTAGTCTTTCGGATGAAACGATAAACCGAGGTGCTGTGTTTTACACGTAATGATTTAGCTCAGTAAAAGAAGTCACGACAAGGAAATTTTCCCTGGCAAAGTTCTGTAGAAAACACTTCGATAGGAAAACAAAATAAATGCAGTTGTAGACAGGAAAAGAAAAAAAATGGATAGCGCTGCTTTTGTGGCGACACACTCTCCCTGGGGAGAGCAGCCTGAATTTCATACAGAGAAAACAGTTGTGACTTAAAGTGGTATACAATTCGTCATGCAGATGTATTCTCATCGAGCTGAAAGCACCTTTTTTTTTCTATTATTTCTTTGTTCAAGAGCTGGTCATAGATTTCACATAACCACAACACAGAAGGAAAAGAATAAACTACAAACCACAAAGACAGTTCCCGGCTTAATAAACGACACCTAAACTTGGCCTATCTATGACACAAATGATGCTGCTTTAAAAGAATGTGACATCGCATCTATGACGTCAAAATGACGACCTGGTAAAGCAGCACAGAAATAGAAACAAGTGTTTACGAAGAAAACGTTTTGGATCTGAAGGTCATCAGCCTGAAATAGAAAATGTCAATCCTGATTAATTATCCACAAGAAAGCCAAGGCTAAGTAGCTGATGCGTGGTGTGGTGCAGATGCAACCGCATTTGCTAGAGATTTTGCTTAGATGTACATGTTTTGTCTCTTTCTTTTGATCTTTAGAAATCGTATGTTGGAATTATTCTGCAAGGCAGAACTGGCCTGTAATTTGGGTCAGCATGGGGTAGATCTTGTGTGTGGTGTGTGTGTGGTGTGTGTGTGTGCTGCGCAGAAGAGAGAGAGAGAGAGAGAGAGAGAGAGAGAGAGAGAGAGAGAGAGAGAGAGAGAGAGAGAGAGAGAGTGCAAACAAAGTTGGGAAAAATCTTACGGAACGCAACATCCGGTGAATAAAGGATAGGCGTAGGGATTTTTACGATTTCTCAGGTCAGCTTCAAGTGCAGACCTGCTAGTGCCGAATTTCTGTTTGTGCAAATACCATGCAAAAGATCAAATATCCACGTTAGGGATCCCGTAATTCACGTCGGTGTTCGGTGGGTTATGGAAACACAAATATACCCAGCATGTATCATGTACAGGCATGAGCTGCTCTGAAATCGGAACGTACAAGCAGAGAAAGACCAGGCACAACAATCCTCACCTGGTAATGGAGCACAGAAAACAGAAGACTTTTTTTTTTAAACTGACAGAAGATGCTTCTCTACATAGAGAAGGAAGAGAGCTGTCGACTTCTGTCCATCACATAATAATGATTGTGCCATGCAGTCTCTGTGTATCATGACGTTTTCTATTCGCAGACCATGTCAATCATATTAAGGGGTTTATATTTCAAACACGATCTGTCTATTTTTGGCGTAGTAGGTCAGTCATTTTGGTGTCATAAGTGATGTCAAGTTGGGCAGTCTGAGGAGGGGTGTTGTGCTTTTTAGAAACTTGCTGTTTTAAAGTTTGCCAAAGGATAAAAGTATTTGGTGTGTCACATAATTTGCAATTTGTATTATAAATGCCTTTTCTTTTTTTTGTGGGGGGGGTGGGTAGGGTAGTTCTAGTTGATCTTTGTTTTTATTTATTAGTATTTTTCATTTTGGTCCATGTGGATTTTGTGTGATGTGTTGGTTTTTCTTTCTTTTTTTATTTTTCTTTCCTTCTTTCTTAATTTCATTAACAATTTATTGTTCCACCTTGATTTTTTTTCTAGTTTGTCTCTTCTCCTCTTTCTTCTCCTTCTCCCTCCATTCTTCATCTTCTTTTCTTCTTCTTCTTCTTCTCTCTTCTTCTCTCTCTCTACTTTTTCTCTCTCTACTTTCCTCTTCTACTTTCCTCTTTCTCTCTCTCTCTTCTTCTCTCTTCTTCTTCTCTTCTCTTCTTCCTTCTTCTTCTTCTTCTTCTTCTTCTTCTTCTTTCTTCTTCTTCTACTTTTTCCTCTTCTTTTCTTCTTCTTCTTCTCTTCTTCCTTCTTCTTCTTCCTTCCTTCTTCTTCTTCTCTCTTTCGATTCTTCTCCTCTCTTCAATTTCTTCTTCTTCTTCTTTCTCTTCTTCAATTCTTCTTCTTCTTCTTTTCTCTTCTCATCTCTTCCTTTCTTCTTCTGATCTTCTTCATGCTTTGATTCCTCTTCATCTTAGGCATATCACTCTTCTTCACCTTTCCTCCTTCTTCTTCTCTTCTCTGCTCTTCATCTCTTCTCTTCATCTCACCTCTCCCTCTCATCCTCACTCCTCCTCTGCTCCTCACCTCTCCCTCCCGCATCCTCTACCTCTCTCCTTTCTGCATCCCACTTTCCGAATTTCTCTCCTTGCTTTCTCCATCTTCTTCCTTGCTGCATCACTGATCACTTCCTGCTCCATCCTTCCGTTTCCCTGCATCATCATTTTCGTCATGCTGATCCTCCCTCTCACTGCTGACATGCCATAAACTATCACGTCATCCACCCATCCCTGCCTCCTTCCCTCCCTGCTGCATCCATCACCTCTCCCTGCTGCATCCGTCACCTCTCCCTGCTGCATCCGTCACCTCTCCCTGCTGCATCCGTCACCTCTCCCTGCTGCATCCATCACCTCTCCCTGCTGCATCCATCACCTCTCCCTGTTCAGTCTCCAGCAGGCTTCATCAGAATTCACAGCCATGTTTTTTTCCATGAGAGAGGTGTTCATCAGCATATCTGTCACAGAGTGTTGAGACCATCTTTTATTTCAAATTATCCTCTTTTTTTTTTTTGTTCGTTCCTCTAAAGAAATTCAGGAATGGTGAGATTTTGCATATCTGTTTTTTTGTCTACCATGAAGGTAGCCACATTCCAACTTTAGAGATATCCATCAAATAAATGTTGCTCTATCTAGACAAATAGCAAGCACCATATAAGCTACATAGAAAAAGTGCTCTTTGAGATACTAGTAAGTAAATATTTTAAAAGTTACTGGGACAGCTTTTTGCTTGTTACTCTGCCAGCTTGTGGATCAGTTGGTCAGTGAAGTTCATCGGTTGGTTGGTTGATTGGTTGGATAGTTGCTTGCTTACTGGTTGGCTGGCCAGTTGGCTGGCTCACTCATGGGTTGGAGGGCTGGTGGTTGGTTTACTGATGAGTTGGCTTGTTGGTTGGGTTGCTGGTAAATAACAGTACTGAATTAATTCATAAGAACGTTCCCCTGGTGTGTGTGTGTGTGTGTGTGTGTGTGTGTGTGTGTGTGTGTGTGTGTGTGTGTGTGTGTCTGTCTGTCTGTCTGTCTGTCTGTCTGTCTGTCTGTCTGTCTGTCTGTCCGCCTGTCTGTCTCTGTGTGTGTACTTGTGTGTGCACGTAGGCACATGCCCATGTGTGCACACATTTTTTTATTCTTTTATATCAAGGGTAATGGAATAAGCAATCACATGCTTTTTTTTACATCTAGTCCCCATGTGTAACTCTGCCTAGGACGGTCCCAAGCCCGGCTGAAAAAGGAGGAGGGTTTGGCGTAGGGTTAGCTACCCCACCCTGTGAAAAAAACTCTAGCTACAGAAACGCCAAATAGCAATTTAAAAGACATCGCGGACCTGGGGAGGGATGGACCTCCAGCTGGAAGGAGTATGAAGTCGGGCGGTGAAAGCCAGAATCATCTGGAAGCCGTCAGACCGAAGACCATCATCTCCACCAGGACCACCACATCCATCGGTACATGGAACGTCAGGACCATGTACGAGACGGGGAAGACAGCGCAAGTAGCCGCAGAGATGAGGAAATTCAACCTCACCATCCTAGGAATCAGCGAAGTCAGATGGACTGGTTCCGGGCAGAAGCGACTGACTTCCGGGGAGCTGCTGCTGTTCTCGGGGCACGAGCAGGAAGATGCTGCACACACCCAGGGAGTCGCCCTGATGCTTTCCAAGCCAGCACAGGGAGCGCTCATCGGGTGGGAGGCACACGGACCAAGGATCATGACAGCCTCTTTCCGTACAAAGAAGAAGAGGATCAACATGGACATTATCCAGTGCTACGCCCCAACGAACGACAGCGAGGAGGAGGAGAAGGACGACTTTTATAACAGATTGCAGACCATCATACAAGACAGACCGAAGAGAAACATCATCATCGTAATGGGCGACTTCAATGCCAAGATAGGTAGTGACAACCAGGGATACGAGGAGATCATGGGGCGGCATGGGCTAGGCGAGATGAACGACAACGGGGAGAGGTTCGCAGACCTGTGTGCCACAAGCAACCTGGTCATCGGAGGAAGTGTTTTCCCGCACAGAAGGATACACAAGGCAACTTGGGTGTCGCCAGACCTGTCAACCGAGAACCAGATCGACCACATCTGCATCGTGAAGAAGTTTCGCCGCTCCCTACAGGATGTACGCGTCAAGCGAGGAGCAGACGTCGCTTCGGATCACCATCTACTTGTTGCCCGATTGAAGCAGAAGCTGAAGAGAAATTGGACGGGGGGATCCAGTCAACGCCAGCGTTACAACACCACGGCGCTGAAGGACAACAGGAAGCAAGAAGAGTTCAAGGTCACTCTATTCAACAAGTTCCAAGTCCTAGGAGAGCTGCTTGAAGAGGAGACGATAGAAGACAGGTGGCAGAGAGTGAGAGAGACAGTGACCTCAACATGTCAGGAAGTACTGGGCCCCAAATCATTCACACACAAGGAATGGATTTCAGCAGCTACCCTAGAGAAAATAGAAGAAAGAAGAGAAAAGAAATTAGCCGTCAACAACAGCAGGACACGATCAGCAAAAACAAAAGCCCAAGAGGAATACACAGAAGCAAATAGGGTTGTAAAGCGAAGCATTAAAGCAGATAAACAAAACTACTTGGAGACATTGGCAAAAGAAGCAGAAGATGCAGCTCACCAGAACAGCACCAAGGACCTGTACTTCATCATCAAGAAGTTATCAGGGAAGTTTGCCAAGCCAGAGAGACCAGTAAAAGACAAGAACGGAGGAGTAATAGCTGATGACGAAGGACAGAAGAACAGGTGGATTGAGCACTTCCAGGAGTTACTCAACAGACCAGCTCCTACAAACCCACCAGAGATACCGACAGCCGCAAGCGACCTGCCGATCAAGTGTAGTGCTCCCACAAAGGAAGAGATCCGCAGCGCCATCAAGCAATTGAGGAATGGTAAGTCTGCAGGACCTGACAGCATCCCAGCAGAAGCCCTGAAAGCCGACGTCGAGACCAGTGTGGAGCTCCTCTACCCGCTCTTCGGCAAGATCTGGGAGGAAGAAGAAATACCAACAGAATGGAAAGAGGGTTACCTCATCAAACTCCCTAAGAAAGGCGACCTCAGTTCCTGCTCCAACTACAGAGGGATAACGCTGTTGTCCATCCCAGGAAAGGTGTTTAACCGCATCCTGCTGAACCGGATGAAGGACGCAGTAGACCCACATCTCCGTGACCAACAAGCTGGCTTCCGAAAGGAAAGATCATGCACGGATCAGATTGCAACACTGCGCATCATCCTGGAACAATCCCTGGAATGGAATTCGCCACTATACATCAACTTCATAGACTATGAGAAGGCTTTTGACAGCGTTGACAGACAGACCCTCTGGAGGCTACTGAGACACTATGGAGTGCCAGAGAAAATCACCAACATCATCAGGAAATCATATGAAGGAATGACCTGCAGAATAGTTCATGGCAGACAGCTCACCGACGCCTTTGAAGTAGATACCGGAGTAAGGCAAGGATGCTTACTATCTCCTTTCCTGTTCCTGCTGGCCATCGACTGGGTCATGAAAACCTCAGCGGACCAGAAACGTAATGGCATCCAATGGACACCTTGGAAACAGCTAGACGACCTTGACTTTGCGGATGACCTGGCCCTTCTCTCCCACACCCAGCAACAGATGCAGGAAAAGACCAACATCGTTGTGGAGAACTCAGCTAAACTGGGCCTCAACATCAACAGAGGAAAGAGCAAGGTACTCAAGACAAATGCAGCCAACGCAACACCCATCACAGTCAAAGGAGAAGCGCTGGAAGAGGTGGAAAGCTTCACATACCTCGGCAGCATCGTGGACACACAGGGAGGAACAGACACAGACGTCAGAACCCGCATCGGTAAAGCAAGGGCAGCCTTCAAGCAGCTCAGAAACGTCTGGGGATCAAGCGACATCAGCATCGCCACCAAGACCAGGCTCTTCAACACCATCATCAAGCCAATACTAATGTATGGAGCAGAGACCTGGAGAAACACCGTCACCACCATGAAGAAAATCCAGGTCTTCATCAACACCTGCCTCAGGAAGATCCTCAAGATACGCTGGCCAGACAAGATCAGTAATGAAGAATTATGGCAAAGAACCAGACAACAGCCTGTTGAGAAAGAAATCCTACAGAGACGTTGGCGATGGATAGGACACACCCTACGGAAACCTGTATCCAGCATCACAAGACAAGCTCTCACCTGGAATCCACAAGGGAAAAGAAAGAGAGGGCGGCCTAGAAATACCTGGCGCCGGGACCTGGATGCAGATGCGAAAAAGATGGGCAAGACGTGGGGACAACTGGAACGCCTAGCCCAGAGCCGAGATGCCTGGAGACAGCTAGTTGGCGGCCTATGCCCCAGAAGGGACCACAGGCAGACATGAGTCCCCATGTGTATGCAGTTTTTTAAATGTCATATGTTCCCACCGGCACTCGATGGCCTACTCTTAGGAAAACCGGAACAGGGCTTAATGTGTGGGCAAGAGATTCTGCATGCATTTGCACATGGGGCCTTGATTTATAGTTTCATCGGAAAGACTTTTGGGGGGAGTGGAGTCAGCACTTATGTTAACTCCAGAGGAAAAATCCTTTCGATGGGGAATGGAACATGTGTGTATGTGTGTTTTCAGGAGATATGATTATTACACCAAACAATAAACAGACAAAGAAAGAGGGAAAGGCAAACAGTCAGACAGACAGACAGAGAAACTGAGACATACAAAGAGCTCCTTGCCAAAAACTAAAACCCAGAAAAATCATGGCTGATTTCTCTCAGTCAATAACCCATTCATGAGGACTCACAGGTCAGGCTGACCTCACTTTGTACAGAATAAGGGGAAAAAAGAAACAAAGCAAACAAAACTGTGGAGCAGGAAATTGCATGGGGCGGGGAATTGTCCCAACTTCTCATTCATTGTCCACAGTTATTAACTGATTAATACAGACAGACTGTTCCGAACCTAAAGCCCCCATGACCTTTTTCTTTCTTTTTTTAAATTATGTTTGCTTATTGCACTGAATAAGCACACACACACACACACACACCACACACAGGCACCCAGGCACCCATGCACGCACGCACGCACGCGCACACGCGCACACACACACACACACACACACACACACACACATACAGGTAAGCCTTAGGAAGGGATAGCCTGATAGTTAGAACATAGCCCCTTGTGATCATGATCTGCTGATTGGAGTTCAATTCCCATTCAAGGGGATTTTTCCATTGGAGTTAACATTAGAGCCGACTCCACTCCCCCCCCCCCCCTCCCCAAATTCTTTTAAATGAGATGATAGACTTTGGACTCCACTCCCCCCAAATTCTTTTGAATGAGATGATAAACTGAAGTCCCCTGTGTACATACATGCAGACCTTGTATTTCTCTTTAGTTTTCTCCCCATCTTTCATCTTCCTTTTTCCCCCTTCTCACTTCTTTTTTCCGTTTTCTTTTTTCTCCTCTCTCTCTCAATTTTATTTTGCTCTCCATCTTTTCCATTTTTCCTGATCATGTGCTGTCAATATTCCCCTCCCTTCACTGAGGGCTAAAATAAGGGATGAAGAATCACGTCATCAGCCAATCACTGCCTTCCTTCCCTCCCTGCTGCATCCATCCCCTCTCCCTGCTGCATCCATCACCTCTTCCTGCTGCATCCATCACCTCTCCCTGCTGCATCCATTACCTCTCCCTGCTGCATCCATCACCTCTCCCTGCTGCATCCATTACCTCTCCCTGCTGCATCCATCACCTCTCCCTGCTGCATCCATCACCTCTCCCTGCTGCATCCTTCACCTCTCCCTGCTGCATCCATCACCTCTCCCTGCTGCATCCATCACCTCTCCCTGCTGCATCCGTCACCTCTCCCTGCCGCATCCGTCACCTCTCCCTGCCGCATCCGTCACCTCTCCCTGCTGCATCCATTACCTCTCCCTGCTGCATCCATCACCTCTCCCTGCTGCATCCTTCACCTCTCCCTGCTGCATCCATCACCTCTCCCTGCTGCATCCATCACCTCTCCCTGCTGCATCCGTCACCTCTCCCTGCTGCATCCTTCACCTCTCCCTGCTGCATCCGTCACATATTCCTGCTGCATCCGTCACCTCTCCCTGCTGCATCCATCACCTCTCCCTGCTCAGTCTTCAGCAGGCTCCACCAGAATTCACAGCCATGTTTTTCCATGAGAGAGGTGTTCATCAGCAAGTCTGTCACAGAGTGTTGAGACCATCTTTCATCCCAGATTATTTCATATGCTACAGGAAGAGAAAATGCAATGAAAGAAAACGCTAAATACGCAGATGTGTACACTAAATACTGGCAGACCTTTTGTTTCTTTAGCTATTTGCTAGTCAGTCAGTTGGTCAGTGGATTAGTTGGTTGGCTGGTCGATTTATTTTGTGAATTAGTTGGTTGGTTAGTTGGTTGGTTGGATAGATGGTTGGTTGGTTGGTTGGCTGGTTGGTTGGTTGGCTGGTTGGTTGGTGGGCTGGTTGGTTGGTGGGTGGGTTGGTTGGTGGGTTGGTGGTTGGTTGGCTGGCTAGCTGGTTGACTGGTTGGCTTGCTGTCTTGCTAGTCTGTGAACAGCATCACTTATTTGACTCATAAGAGCTTTTCTGAGACCAGCCCACATCCGCCACAGAAGGAAAGAGAGAGCTGGCATGTTACCAGTGCAGCACCCCCATCACCATTGAAGTTAAGGACTAGTGCTGCACCCCCATCACCATTGAAGTTAAGGACTAGTGCTGCACCCCATCACCATTGAAGTTAAGGACTAGTGCAGCACCCCCATCACCATTGAAGTTAAGGACTAGTGCTGCACCCCATCACCATTGAAGTTAAGGACTAGTGCTGCACCCCATCACCATGAAGTTAAGGACTAGTGTTTTGCAGTAGGATGCGTTCTCTACTTTTTCTTTAGCAAAATGTTCATTGCAATTGATTGGCATTGCGTGACTGTTCTATGAGTAGAGTCATCTTTAGGAGGCATTTGTGGGGGGGGGGGGGGGGGGGCGTGTGTATGTGCACGCATGCGTGTGTGTTTTTGTGTGTGTATGTGTGTGTGCATGCTCGAGAGTGTGTGCTTGTGTGCACATGGGTGCATGTATGTGTATTCATGTGCACATGTGCGCACTTGTGCATACGTGCGCGTGCATGTGCCACTGTGCGTAAAATACCAACACCAACCAGTAACTAAACAGGTATACAAACAAGGTAAGACAGATAGAAGCAGAAAACAGAGAAACAGAAAAAAGCACCTTCAACCAAAAAAAAACAACAAACAAGCAAAAACCCCTAAGGAAAACTTCTGCCTGATTTCACCCCTTCAATATCCCATTCAAAAAGACCAAGAGTTCGTGATGACCTAGCTTTGTACAGACAAAAAAAAAAAAGAAAACAACGATATGAAATATTAATGTGCAGCAGGAAATTGCATGGGGGCAGGGAATTGTCCACGTTTCTAGTTCATTGTTCATAGTTTATCAATGAATGCTGACTGAGGATCTGTAGCTAAAGGCCTTCTCCCTACTTTCCTTCTCGTTTTTTATCATATATACACGAGTTTAGACGTAGGCTTCGTGTGCAACGTACACACACTCCTGTGCGTGCATGCACACTCACAGAAACACACATGCACTTGCATACATACATGTACACACGCGCGTACACACACTCAGGCACACACACTCGCGATATAAATATATAACTATATAATAATAACTATATAAACTATATATAACTATATATATATAACTATATATAACTATATATATATTTAACTATATATATAACTATATAACTATAACTATATATATATATATATATATATATATATATAATATATATATTATATATATATATGTATGTATATATATATATATAAATCACACACACACACACACACACACACACACACACACACACATTCCCTTAAGGGCGCTGTTTATAATTCTATCCTGCATTGGAAAGCCTGATAGAACATGCATATCCCCAAATAAAATGAATAGATGGCGAAAATATGTCAACATCTGTCCACCACATAACATCATTTAACCAGGCAACTTCTATGTCAGGATTCACGTTCGCTGTTTCCAGGATATATCAATGTGAATGTAAACAGGATGATGTTCTAAACATGGCTTGTATGTTTCTTGCATGTTTTTTGACGTCACTGTCTAGATGATGTCATGTTGCAGTCTGACAAGTGTGTTCCTTGTTAGTAGTGGCATTAAGAAGAGTTGTGTAATTAGGAGGCAGTGTGTTTAGTATCATTAATTTGCGTTTTTATTGTCTGCAAGGTTTTGGGTCTTTTTTTGGTTTGTTTGGGTTTATTTGTTGGTGTTGTTCTTGTTGTTTTTGGAATGTTAATAGCCATTTTTGGGTCTCTATTTCTTTGTCTTCTTTAATTTTGTCTTTTTCTTCTTTGTTTGTTTTGTTGGTTCTTGCCTATTATTTTTTTGTTGTCTGTCTCATCTGTTTTCTTTTCTTTCTTCTTTTCTTGCTCCATCTTTACTTTCTTCTTCTTTTTTTTCATTTGATGTTTCTCGTCGCTCTTCTTCTTCATCTTTGTCTTCTTTGTCTGTTTGTGCATTTCTCTAAGCTTTAGCCTTGCTTATCTCCTTGTGTCTGTCGTACCTCTCTTTCAATTTCGTTTTTCTGCTCTCTTTCGATTCTATTTTGCTTCCATTCTTCACTTTTTCCTGATCATGTGCAGACAATAGACGTGATTCCTCCCTTCCTGAGGCTGATACAGGAATGAGATCCGTCTCAGCCAATCACAGCCTTCCTTCCTCCCTGCTGCATCTCATTCACTCTCTTGCTGATCCACACTCTCCCTGCTGCATCCACCTCTCCTGCTGATCATCACCTCCCCATGCTGCATCCATCACCTTCCCTGCTGCATCCATCACCTCTCCTGCGCATCCACCACCTCCTTGCTGCATCCCTCCCTCTCCTGCTGCATCCATCACCTCTCCCTGCTGCATCCATCACCTCTCCCTGCTGCATCCATCACCTCTCCCTGCTGTATCATCATCTCCCTCGATCCTCCTCTCTGCTGCATCCATCACCTCTCCCTGCTGCATCCTCACCTCTCCCTGCTGCATCCATCCCTCTCCCTGCTGCATCCATCACCTCTCCCTGCTGCATCCATAACCTCTCCCTGCTGCATCCATCACCTCTCCCTGCTGCATCCTTCACCTCTCCCTGCTGCTCCATAACCTCTCCTGCTGCATCTCACTCTCCTCGCAATTCACACCATCTGCTGCATCTCACTTCCCTGCTAGTATCAGGTTCATCAAATCATGCCTGTTTTTCCCTGGAGTGTTATAGCGTTGTCAAGTGTTGATCATCTTTCATCATCAATGTTCCATGAAATGATATTTTCATAAATAGGAGGAAGAACAAATTATAGATGACAAAAAGTGTTTGTTGAAGATTAATACATAGATACAGGAAAGGATTTTTTCAAAGGTGTTGTTTCTTTCCCTTTTTCATCTGCTTGCTGCTTGGTTGCTTTGTTATGTTTCTTTGATTTGTTGCTTTTGTTGTTGTTTGTGTTGTAGCTGTTGTGATTGCTGCTGCTTTTGTCCACAATCTTGTGATCTTTTATGATATTGTTTGTATCCATGATATGATTCTTGATGATGGCAGAGATTGGATTTTTTTTTTAAAAGCTCATTGGTGTTATCTTTTATCCTCAAAATGAAGAATTTTGCTTTACCTTGTACGCTTGTTTGCTGGCAGTCATGCCTGTGTGCATGTGTATGTGTTTGCTGGCTTTCTGCTTGCTCCCTTTTTGGAATGGCTGCACTTAGATGGCCTGTATTTGTTGGCTGTTTAAAAGATATGTTCCTTTTTTCTTTGTTACATTGAGTCATTCTTTTATTTTTCTTCTTTACACTTTTGGGGGTCTCTTTCCTTGTTTGGTGGGTGTCTTTTTTAGTTATTTATGTACTAGCTGTGTTGTTGTTTTTGTTGCTCATTGTTGTTATTTTCATTGTGGAATCTGTAAAGTCCTGTTTACTGTTTTGGGTACATGTTATCAGATAACTAAAGCATAAAAGGTCTTAAAGGTGGACATAAAAAAAGAAATGTTGTAGCTGAAACTAAATATTGTAGCTGAAACTAACACATGGTAGGTATACATAAAAAGCATAGTAAAAAATCTTGTTCTTAAAATGATTTTTCATTTCAAGTTAGAACAGAAAAGTATTACTTGCAGCTAAATGTTTAGAAAAGAAAGGCTTTGATTCTTCTAAAGATAAAAAGTAGCAACTAAAACAGTTATTACAGCTATGTTTTAGCATTGTATCATGGAAATATTAACCAGAAAAACACACAAACAAGCATGATTGCAGAGGTAATGCTAAGGTGTACATGCATTCTTAACGCAAAATAGTTTAACCATACTGCATAATGATCTGTCTGCTTTCCAATTTCAATTCAATTCAATTTAATTACAATCCAAACACTCTATTTACTCGCAAACAGCGAGTTTGATTTGGGTTACAAGCTTATATATAAACAAAAAGTGAATAGGAAAACGTTTATCACAGAAAAATAAAGCAACACAGTGTGCAAACATCCCCAAGCACAAAATAACACTATATCAATACCAACACCAGTTTGAAGACATCATCAATACTTACATGCATACACGCTTTCTGTCTCACCTCTTGTTATTCCTTCATTAATTCTCATATTCAAGAGAGAAAAACTAAACCAAATATTTGTCAAATACTATCAGGAATGTAACGTTGGCTGTTTCGTAATTACATCTCGTATGATTGAGCTAATACAATTCTGTCTATTTCATGCTGACACCATCTAATTTCTGGAAAAGTTTGTAACATAGTTATTCAGCTTCTACAGCGGCTGATTCTGCTATGACATGGTAGATTTCCTGTTAATAGATGCACCAGGTGACAGGGGGAGAAGGGGGGGGTAGGATATTGTAGAAAATTGTGAATTCTTACCTTCACCTTCATCCCTAGTTCCTGTAGACCGATGGGGGCACCAATGAAGATTTTGCAACCAGCTTCCTCCACTCCGGGTCCCTCTGCATTCATTTATTAATTGCTGTGGTTCCCTGGCGCTAAATTGAAACACGTTTTCAAGAAAATGACTGGTCCCTCCCTGTCTCAGCCCTGCTCTAAGGGACGAATATTTCTTCCTCATGTTAACCAACTTGAGAAGTGTTCAAAGTGATAATGTGAAAAGAAAAACCAAAATTCCAGCACCATAAACTTTCCAGGAAAAAATTAAAAGAAGTGGAACCACAGTAAAAATAGATGAGATACTTTATCAATGATTTGTTTCCTCCAAAACTCTTTTGTTGGACTTTTGTTGTGCATTGTAAATCTGTGAAGCATTATTATAGAAAAGACAGTAAGATACTGGCAGTGTCCTAAATATAACTTGACCTGATAAACCATACACCCTACCTTCTCCTAAATCCATCAGACACCACCCAGAACCAAACTCATTCTTGAATATAAATCTGCTTAAAATCACTAGACTTTCCTGTCAATTGCAAACTTCTTGTTGCACACAGACAAAGAAATGAAAAACTGGTTCATGAAAAGAAATGGATATATTCACATATCACCGTTTTTCATGACCCTCAACCACGTGCACAGAAACGGATGCCATATTCCCCTGTCCTGTGGACAGACAAACCAGACCAGACAGACAGGGAGCACTTTCTCCACACCCTGTCCCCTGTGACTTTAAACCAGACAGTAGTGAAGTATGGCCAGTTGATAGTCCACTCCTGACCTACTTACTGCTATGCTGCAGAGACAGATCAGACAGCTGGAGGAGAAAAGTGGCATATCTATCTATCACCAGAATTGGCAGGACTGTGCTGTCCTGGATGCCAAAAGGAGAAGAATAACTGGTATGCACTCAAAGGAAAGATTGGGACCACACAGTCGAGCTCTATCCACTTTACAGATGAGATTTTGAGTGTGCTTCAATTATCTGACCAACACTGCAGGTGTCTGTATCTCTCAGGCCCAGTTTATGCGGGAAATAATAGAGTACAGTAAGCATATAATACAATTCCTGTTCCAAAAGTCTCAAGCATCACACTTCCAAAGCTTTGTGACATTCATTGTCATTGGTCTTCATGCAATAAAAGAATATTATCTCTGATTTGGTGGTCCACAAAAGGTGAGGAAGCAAAAAAAACAAAAAAACCCATGTAATCCACCTGCAGTCTTGAAGGATTGACTCTCAATTTCCCAAGATGATGACAAGGATCCACATACACTATACCAGCCTTGTCACTTAGCAGAAGCTTCATTAATGTCATACCCTCATATGTTAAAGAATCCTGGTGCACCCACATGTCAAATGTCTCTGAGATTCAGCATTTGAGTACTAAACTGAAAGGACCTTTTGTGTGCATTTTAAATCTTGTGATGCATGCATATAGAAAAAAAAAACACTCAATACTGGCAGTAGTTCCAAAATATACCTTTACCTGGTAAACCACACACACACACACACACACACACACACACACACAC
>CM060319.1:67430751-67448251 GCA_030674155.1 Stramonita haemastoma | reverse complement strand
GATTAGTACCCAGACTACCACTCATGGTCTAATGATGGGGGAAACAGTTTTGGGCCCAAACGGGATTTTAACAACCTCACTTCCAACCAGAATTTTTTCACAAGATACCGCCCATTGTGTGTGTTGTGTGTGTGTGTGTGTGTGTGTGTGTGTGTGTGCATGTGTGTGTGTGGTGTGTGTTGTGTGTGTGCTTGCATGTGTATGTGTCTGTGTCTGTGTCTGTCTATGTCTGTCTGTATGTAGTCTTGTGTGTGTCTGTGTATGTCTCTGTGTGTCTGTGGTTTGTGTGGCTGTGTATTTTTTTCTGTATGTGTGTACATGACACAACAGAGATTGAGAGAGGAGGATAAAATGAAAGAGAGGCACAGAAGTGGATTTAAGTGAAGGAAAGTTTTTTTTCTTTTCTTTTTCTTTTTCTTTTCTTCTGCTGGGGGGGAGGGGAGGATGAGGCATAAAGGTTAATGTAAGAAAGGTGTCCCTTTTTCTTAACCCTACACAATCCTCATTTCATTACAGACACTGGTGTATGTGAAGAAGCAGTGAACCATGAACAGTGAAGGCTGTGGCAGAACCAATGAAGCATGGCCCATCTTCATTGGCTGAAGTCAGGTTATTGGCACACACACCCTTCACTCCTGATGGCTGCTTTCCCACAAGGCTTCAGTGAACACTGCTGGGCTCAGAATCCAGCACAGCTCTGAATGGAATATCAGGGGCTTGAAATTTCTTTCAAGTTTTATATTGGCTCGTAAACTGAATGAGCAGATTAGATTATGTAGGTATGTAAACTAGACGTTTACACATGCTTGCATGCATGCATTTAAACACCCATGCAACGCCAAAGTATGCATATCATACACACACACACACATCTGTCTCTGTCTCTCTCACTCACTCTCCCTCTCTCACTTTAAAACCTTTCTGCTTTTCAGAAGAGTAGGCCATTGTGTGCTGGTGGGAAGGGATAACAAAATTTACAAACCTTATACATACAGGGACTGGATGTAAAAAAGCACATGAGTGTTTATTCCATTATCCTCGAAATAAAAGAATAAAAGTAAATTAAAATAAAAATTAACACACACATAACACATACATACACAACGTGTATGCACACATTTAAAGTGGACAAGCTTAACAGAGATAAGAACACAACGCTTCAAGTCTGGAAAATGTCTGTGGAAACTACTTTCCTCTTTTCTTCAACAGTTGGGCTGTCAGTGCACAGACTGCAGATTGCAGGATAATTCCAAATCTGACAATTCCTATTGTCTGTCTTTTAGGGTATGTGAATGGAGTAAAACTACAGTGTTGTCTGAAAAAGTCAGTGAGTACTTGTTTCACATTCCAGTCTCAACTGAGATTTGTCCTTGTATTAACTTTTTATTGCTATTATTTTGGGTTGTGTGTTCATATGTGAACCAAGTTTGTGCATTTGAAGTCTTTGATTCAGCTAACCACAAGAAATCCACTTCATGACATCATATGATTATATTTCCTACACTGGCAATGTGTATATAAAAAAAAGCAATAAGCTGAACATAGTAAACAGCTGTGGGAAATCAGTGAAGTATGGTCTACCTTTGTTTGGTTGAAGTATTGTTGCCTAGCTGCATGCATTTGAAGTCTGATGGATTCTACCATATATGCTTGAGTAAATGCTGCTGTGCTGCGATTATGGTGATGTTCAAGATTAGATTTTGAGCTTCATTTCTTTTTTAGTTTTTTCTTTATGTCTAGGAATACTACCAAAAAAAGGAGCTATGCTCATGAAAAAAAGGAAAATGTGTTCTAATAACCTATGGGTCATTGAGGAGTGAGGTGTCACAGACCTGTGCTTCTCCAGGGCCAGCCTATTGAGGTCAACACCCATCTCCTCTCGGTTGCTATGCTTATAATATTGATAAACAAAACAGCCTCACATACACATGAATGCACAGATACGTTCATGCCTTTTGATTATGATTCGTATCAATATGCCTGTCAGTATTGTAATTGCCCTTCTGGGATGATTAAAGTGTATTTGACTTGACTTAACTTGATTTGACTTGACTTGACATACATTTACAGACATGCATACCTCACAAACATTTACATGCATGTAAAACACACACCTCAGAGACCTGGAGAACCAACAAAAAGATTGAAAGCCGACTCAGAGGCTTTGAAAGCAGGTGTCTTTGCCGCATCCTCAAGATCCACTGGGAACAACATGTTACCAATAGAGAAGTGAGCAAAAGGACTGGTATCAACAATATCATAGAAGAAGTGAAACAAGGCGATGGAGGTGGCTGGGCCATGTCCTCAGGATGAACAAGACCCGACATCCACAGCTGCACTCAGATGGGCACCACCTGGAAAAAGGAAGAGGGGCAGCCGTTAGGTACATGGGGGAGAACTATAGAAGAAGAAATGAAAATAATGGGCAAAACATGGAATGAAATCAGCTGGCTTGCCCAAGACAGAGATGGCTGGAGGAGACTTGTTGGCGCCTTTTGCTCCACCCGGAGCGAGGAGGATTAAGTTAAGTAAAACACACACACACACACACACACACACACACACACACACACACACACACACACACACACACACACACACACACATGCACACAACCACAGCACCCACCCACCCCCCACAAAGTTACCACTTTAGCCAAACCCACTGCACACTCTGCACTCCACTGCACACTGCCCCCTGCAACAACAATCAGGGCTGACATCATCAACCAGGCAAGACACTGCGGCCACTGGTTGCAGGACACGTGTCAGGCATTGATTGAAGCGTCACTAATGACCAGGCCACTGTGCTGCCTGTGGAGAGAAACTGCCCACTTGTTGGCTAATTAGACAGCAGGGGGAGGAGGAGGAGGAGGCATGCTGATCAGGACTGGCCTGTCAGGGAGGCCTTTGGGCCTGTGATGGATCAGGGTAAGAATGGTCTGTTCCTTACTGTTGACAGCAAGAGAGAGAGAGAGAGGGAGAGAGAGAGAGAGAGAGAGAGAGAGAGAGAGAGAGAGAGAGAGAGAGAGAGAGAGAGAGAGAGAGAGAGAGAGAGAGAAGGCGAACATGAGAAAAAGGTATTAGATCTAGGTGGTGGTGAAGACAATGGTTGTGACATGTAGGCTTGGAAATTGTTCTTGAGAGTTGCTGACTGTTTAGTTGTTTGCTTTTTTTCGTTTGGTTCCATTTTTTTCTGATTCATGTTTTCTAGGTGAGCCCATTTCATACTAGGGTGTTTGTGTGGGAGTATGTATTCTTTAATTCATTCATTTATTTATCTATTTATTTATTTACTTCTTTCTTTCTTTATTATTTATTCATTTATTTGTGTGGTGTGTGTGTGGTGTGTATGCGTGTACGTGTGTGCATTGTGTATATGTTGTGCATGTGTTGCTGTGTGTATGTGTGTGTGTATGTGGGTTTGTGTGTGTATGTGTGTGTAAGTATGTATGTAGGCAAATGCAAGTTCAAAAGCCCATTCTGTTTTGTTCTCATGAATTCACATGCTTCTTTTTGCAAGTGTAGTGTGTGTCTGAGGTTACATGTGTGAAATAAGCAGTCTTGCAAGGCGTTTAATGTGAGAATCTTTACCATTGGTTCGTAGGAAAATGGTTTTGCTTTCTTTAGAAAAAAAAAAAAAAAAAAAAAAAAAAAGCCAGTCGTGAAGTACACTTTGGTTATCTTGACATTATGCTATGGTCATGAACGGAGAAAGAAGAAAAAGAAAGAAAGAAAGAAAGAAACAAACAAACAAACAAACAAACAAACAAACAAACAACGGGGAAAAGAATGAAAAAAGAGACAAGAAAATAAAAAGAAAGAAAACACAAAAAGAATAAAAGAACAACCAGCAGAAAGAAATAAAACCAAAACTAACAAGCAAAACATGTACACCAGATCAAAAAAATGAAAAAAACCTCACAAACAAAATAATGTATACAAAAAGTAACAACAAAGAATAAAGCAAAAAAAAAAATATAACAAATAAAAACCAAAAGAAAGGCAACCAAAACCAAAAATAAACAAACCATGACAACACATAACAAAACCAAAAGAACAAACAACCCCCCCAAAAAAAAAACATGGACTGCGGTTATAATATCATTGCTGTCGACAAACTCTGACTGGCACGTGAGTTCACAATACATCCATATGTTTGCAGAGTGAAGAGGAAGAAGCTGTTCTGTGTCACGTTCTGTGTGTGTGTCAACATATTGCTGTTGGCAAACACTGAAATCGTCTTTATTTGCCATACAACACAACACACACACACACACACACACACACACACACACACACACACACACACACACACACACACACACACACACACACACACACACATGCCATCAGATTGCTAGTCTGTACAAACAAGGATGGCTATGATCTCTGTCTCTGTCTCTCTGTCTGTCTGTTTGTCTGTCTGTCTGGATGTCTGGCTGGCTGGCTGTCATATGTCTTTCTCTCTTCTGTCACGTCAACGATGAGGATGGTGTCCGACACACGATCTCTGTCTTTATCTGTCTGGCTGTCTGTTTGGCTGTCTTATTATCTGTATGTTTGGCTGTTTGTCTGTTTGGTTATCTGTTTGGTTGTCTTTCTGGCTGGCTGGCTGGCTGGCTGGCTCGCTGGCTGGCTCTCTTTCCTCTGTCTACAACAACGATGGTGTCCATTACATGATCTCTGTCTCTGTTTGGTTGTATGTCTGCCTTTCTATCTAGCTGGCTAGCTGGCTGTCTGGCTGCTGGATGGATGGTTGGCTGCATGTCTGTTTGACTGGTTGTCTGGCTGGCTGTCTTTTGCTGTCTGGCTGGCTGTTGCCTCTGTTTGTCTGTTTGTTTGCCTGTCTTTGCTGGCTGTCTTGTCCGTCTGTTTGTTTGTCTGGCTGTTTGCTGTCTTTTTGGCTGTCTTTCGGTAGTCTGTTTGATTGTCTCTCTGTCTGTCTGTTGCTGTCTTTCTTTCTTTCTGTCTTCGTTCAACGGGGGTGATTGCGTCCGTCATATTAAACCCTTGAGTGTCATCTAGCTAATTGGTGTGATCCCCTAACGGTCTATGATTCTTCTTCTCTCTCTCTCTCTTCTCTCTCTCTCTCTCTCTCTCTTCTCTCCTCTCTTCCCTCTCTCTCTCTCTCTCTCTCTCTCTCCTCTCTCTCTCTCTCTCTCTCTTCCTCTCTCTCTCTCTCTCTCTCTTCCTCTCTCTCTCCTCTCTCTCTCTCTCCTCGCCTCTCTCCTCTCTCTCTCTCTCTCTCCTCTCCTCTCTCTCTCTCTCTCTCTCTCTCTCTCTCTCCTCTCTCTCTCTCTTCCCTCTCTCTCTCTCTCTCTCTCCTCTCTCTCTCTTCTCTCTCTCTCTCTCTCTCTCTCTCTCTCTCTCTCTCTCTCTCTCTCTCTCTCTCTCTCTCTCCTCTCTCTCTCTCTCTCATCAGAGTCCTGCCTCGTAATGTTGTGGATTTTTTCTTCTGTTTTTTTTTCTTTGATGAGAGCATACTCGTTATTTTTGTTATGAATTTATCGAGCTTTCTGCTATAACGTTGACACGCGTTCTTGTTGAGATTATGTGCTCGCCAATTTTCCTATGACAATATCATAAATGAGACTTTAGCAGGAGGGGTGATGTGTGTGTGTGTGTGTGTGTGTGTGTGTGTGTGTGTGTGTGTGTGTGTGTGTGTGTGTGTGTGTGTGTGTGTGTGTGTGTTTATCTGTGTGTCTGTGTGTTTATTTTATTTTATTCTTGTATATCGAGGATAATGGAATAAGCACTCATATATGTGTTTTTTTCATCCAGTCCCCGTGTGTATGCAGTTTTGTCATTTTTTCATCTGTTCCCAGATGTTTTGTGTGTGTATATATGTGTGTGTATGTGTGTGTATGTTTGTGTTTGTGTGTGTTTGTGTGTGAGTGTGAGTGTGTGTGTATGTGTGTGTGTGTGTGCGTGTGTGTGTGTGTGTGTGTGTGTGTGTGTGTGTGTGTGTGTGTGTGTGTGTGTGTGTGTGTGTGTGTGTGTGTGTGTGTGCGTGGAAGGGGTTGCAATGTGAAAAAACGACATCAGTCGTGCTTCTTTATTGTTTTTATCTTCTTTTCATAAATCTTAACTCTCTCTTTGTTTGTCTGTCTATCTGTCAGTCTGTCTCTCTCTCTCTGTCTCTATGTGCCTCTGTGTGTGTGAGTGTCTCTCTCTCCCTTTCTCTGTCTCTGTCTCTGTCTCTCTCTCTGATTTGTCTCTGTTTCTGTCAGTCTCTCTGTATAACTCTCTGTCTCTCTGTTTCTGTCTCTCTCTCCCTCTCTCTCTCTCTCTCTCTCTCTCTCTCTCTCTCTCTCTCTCTCTCTCTCTCTCTCTCTCTCTCTCTCTTCTCTCTCTCTCTCTTGTATATATGTGTGTGTATGTGTGTGTATGTTTGTGTTTGTGTGTGTTTGTGTGTGAGTGTGATGTGTGTGTGTGTGTGTGTGTGTGTGTGCGTGTGTGTGTGTGTGGTGTGTGTGTGTGTGTGTGTGTGTGTGTGTGGTGTGTGTGTGTGTGTGCGTGGAAGGGGGTTGCAATGTGAAAAAACGACATCAGTCGTGCTTCTTTTATTGTTTTTATCTTCTTTTCATAAATCTTAACTCTCTCTTTGTTTGTCTGTCTATCTGTCAGTCTGTCTCTCTCTCTCTGTCTCTATGTGCCTCTGTGTGTGTGAGTGTCTCTCTCTCCCTTTCTCTCTCTCTGTCTCTGCTCTCTCTCTGATTTGTCTCTGTTTCTGTCAGTCTCTCTGTATAACTCTCTGTCTCTCTGTTTCTGTCTCTCTCTCCCTCTCCTCTCTCTCTCTCTCTCTCCCCTCTCTCTCTCTCTCCTCTCTCTCTCTCTCTCTCTCTCTCTCTCTCTCTCTCTCTGCGTTATCTGTCTCTGTCTCTCTTTCTCACTCTGAGCGAGTGGAGGGGTAGGGATGGAAATAGGCAAGCTGGTTTGAGAATTAAAGCAAAACTGATCAAGACGTAACACTACAATGCGATGCAAGAGAATGCAATACACTACGATACGAGATAATATAATACAGTATAATACAATGCAATACAATACAATACAATACAATACAACACAATACAACACAACACAATACGATACAATACAATAAAATGCAATCCAATAAAATACAATACAGTAAAATGGATTATAATACGACATTATGCAATACAATAATAATACAATACTATACAACACAATGCGATACAATACAATACAATACAATGCAATGCAATACAATACAATACAATACAATACAATACAACACAATACAATGTACTAAGCCTATGTCAGTACAAATCATTTTGTTATCTAATCTGCAGTATTCTATCTGTTTGCATGTTTGCATGGTTTGGCTTTATTTGTCTGTTTGTTTATTGGGGGGGGGGGGGGGGGCTTTATTATTCTCATATAAAAAGATGGCCCATTAGTTCTATTTCAAACTGAAAATAGAAGATGAAAACAATAATGCCCATCAAAATGCCGCCATCTCCATTCTTATTATTTGTTTGCTTGTTTTAATTTTTCCTTTTTTTCTAAAAAAAACCGCCCATGTAGTTTTTTTTAAAACTGAAAATAGAAAACAAAACATAATAATGTCTCATAAAAAAATGCCCCATCTCTATTCTAATCCATCTGAAATAAGAATTTTTAAAAAATGAAAATAAAATAAAATAAACAAACCATCATCCCGAAAATGATTTATGAAGACTGTCCCAAAGATCAGAAAAGGGCGGATGAAGACGTAAAGTGTTGGAGAGAAAATCGAAGATTGTAGATCGGCCATTGGCATCCCCCACCAACAATCAGCCATTTGGCTATGGCCTTTGAATCTCCAACGTTGTCATAATCACCCACAAATCGCGGTAATTTCCTCCGTGACTGATCTGTTTGCTATCGCCTCATTTCTCGGGAGGTAAATTAACGTTGATTGTTGTTGTTGTTGTTGGGAAGATTTGTTGTTGTTTTTGTTGCTGTTGTTGTTTTTGGTGTTGTTTTGTTGTAGGGGTTTGTTTTTGTGGCTGTTGTTGATGTTGTTCTTGGGGGTTGTTGTTGGAGAGTTTGTTGTTGTTTAGTTAGGGGATTCGTTATTGGTGGGTTATTGCTGTTTTTGTTTTTGTGGGGCCGTTGTTTTGTTGTGCTTTGTTTTGTTGTTGTTGTTGTATGTTGTGTGTTGTTTGTGTGTGTGTTGTGTGTGGTGGGTGGTGGGGGGTGTTGTTGCTCTTGTGTTGTTGAGGTGTGTGGTGGGGTATGTGGTGTGTTGTATGGTGGTGGTGGTGGTGGTGGTGGTGGTGGTGGTGGTGGTGGTGGTGGTGGTGGTGGTGTGGTGTGGTGGTGGTGGATTTGGTGATAGTTGTGATGGAGTTGGTGTAGTTGGGTGATGTGTGGTGGTGGTGAGTGGTGTAGTGGTGATGTGGTGGTGGTGGTGGTGTGGTGGTGGTGGGTGGTGGGTGGGGGTGGTGTAGGTGGTGGTAGTGGTGGTGGAAGTGGTGATAGAGGGTAGTGGTGATGTGGTGGTAGTGGTGGTGGTGTGTGGTGTAGTGTGTGGTAGTGGTGTGTAGGTATGGTGTGGATGGTAGTGGTGATGGTAGTGGGTGGTGGTAGGTGGTGGTTGGTAGTGTGTGGTAGTGGTGGTGATGGTAGTGGTGTGGTAGTGGTGGTGGTAGTGGTGTGGTAGGTTGGTGTGGTAGTGGTGGTGGGTGAGTGGTGGTGGTAGTGGTAGGGTGGGTGTGGTGGTGGTGTGGTAGTGGTGTGTAGTGGTGGTAGTGGTGGTAGTGGTGGTAGTGGTAGTGGTGTGGTGTGGTAGTGGTGTGGTGGTGGTGTGGTGGTTGGTAGTGGTGGTGGTAGTGGTGTGTGTAGTGGTGGTGGTAGTGGTATGGTAGTGGTGGTGGTGGTGGTGGTGGTGTGGTAGTGGTGGTAGTGGTGGTGGTAGTGGTGTGGTAGTGGTGGTGGTAGTAGTGGTGGTAGTGGTGGTGGTAGTGGTGATGGTAGTAGTGATGGTAGTGGTGATGGTAGTGGTGATGGTAGTGGTGATGGTAGTGGTAGTGGTAGTGGTGGTAGTGGTGGTGACAGTGATGATGGTAGTGGTGGTGGTGGTGGTGATGGTAGTGGTGGTGGTGGTGGTGATGGTAGTGATGGTGGTAGTGGTGGTGGTAGTGATGGTGGTAGTGGTAGTGGTGGAGGTTATACTATTGTCGTTGTCATCTCCGAAGCTATTCTTTTTGGGTTATTTTTATGATTTCCTTTCTTCCATTTTCTTTCACTTTTTTTTTTTCCTTTTCCAGTCATCTTATTAAGTGGTTTTTCATTAGTTCTATCTTTATCTCTACCAAAGCCTTATTAATCATTGCTTTTATTCCTTCTGCTTAGAAGATCAGTAATGTTGCGTGAAATTGAAGAATATCCAATGCACACACACACACACACACACGTGCGCGCGCGCGCCCACGCACGCAAGCACATACACACACATATACACAACACACACACACACACACACACACACACACACACACACACACACACACCACGCACGCACGCACGCACGCCGCGCGCACTCACACACTCACACTCTCTCTCACACACACACGCGCACACACACACACTCTCTCTCTCTCTCTCTCTCTCTCTCTCTCTCTCTCTCTCTCTCTCTCTCTCTCTCTCTCTCCTCTCTCTCTCTCTCTCTCTCTCTCTCTCTCTTACACACACACACACACACACACACACACACACACACACACACACACACACACACACACACACCACACACACACCACGCACGCCACAGGCGCCCGCGCGCGACGCACGCACACACACACACACACACACACACACACACACACACACACACTATCCTTGGCAAAAACACAATCTTCAAGAAAGGTTGTGTATTATTTTGGGTTTTTTATTTTTCTTTCCCTCCTTTGTATTAAGTTGTTTTGTTTGTTTGTTTTTGGATTGCTGCTAATGGTGATAATGTTGGTTGGAGAGGTGGCGGTAGGGAGATGGTGGAAGTGGTGGTGGATGCGGTGGTAGGTGGGGGTGTAGGGGTGAGGTGGTGGTTGTGGTGGTGGTAGTAATGATGGTGATAGTGTGTTAGTGATGGTGTGTGGATAGGATTATTTTGGGGTTAATTTGTTGGTTGATTTTGTGGCCGTTTTCTTTTTTCTTTCTCTTTTGTTTCTTTGTTTTTCGTCTTCTAGATATTGTTTGTTTGGCTTGGTTGGTTAAGGTAGCGTCAATGTGTTGGTTGATAAAGCTGACTGATTGCCTGCCAAGCTAGTTCGGTCCGTATTTTAGTGCATGCTTTAGTTACTTTAATTCGTATATCTGCTATTTTTATCATCCCTGTGTGTGTATGTGTGTGTGTGTGTCTGTCTGTCTGTCTGTCTTTCTGTGTCTGTGTGTGTCTGTGTGTTTGTGTGTATGTGTGTGTTTGTGCGTGCGTGCGTGCGTGCGTGTGTGGTGAGGGGAGATGTGTTTGTATTAAAATATTTCCCTTAAAAAGTGATATTAGACAGATGTCCTGGAGAAACTGATATCTCCGACACCTCTCTCCCCCAAAGACTGCATAGGTTATGGGACATCTTTACCTTTTACTTTTACCCATGTTACTGTCACTGCTACTGTTGAAGTTGTTGCTTAATCTATTGTACTAATTGGGGATTTTTTGCCCTTTTTTGGTATCATGGTTCTTGTCGTTTGTTGGGTTTGAATTACAGAAAAATAAATATGTGAAAGTTTTAGCGGGATGTATTACTGTTACTATCTTTATATTGTTCTTGTTTTTGCTGTCGTTGCTGCTACAGTTGATGCTGTTGTTCTTTTTCGTTTTTTTCTTCTCCTTTTCAATTTTTCTTCCTCTTTATCTTCCTTTTCTTGTTTTGCTGTCTTCTTTTTTGCATTCTTTTTCATTTTCCTTTTTTTATTTCTTTGTTATTTTTTCTTTCCTTCTTTTTTTTTAATTTCTTCTTCCTCTTCTTTCTTTACAATCCTTCATCTTCCTTTTTGAATTATTCTGCTTTGAATTCTTTTTCTTCTTTCTGTTTTTCTTTCTTCTTCCTACTATTTGTCTCTCTGTATCTCTCTCTGTCTCTCTCTATGCCTCTCTGTTTCTCTGTCTCTGTCTCTCTCTGTCTCTCTCTGTCTCTGTCTCTCTCTCTCTCTCTCTCTCTCTCTCTCTCTCTCTCTCTCTCTCTCTCTCTCTCTCTCTCTCTTTCTTTCTTTCTTTCTTCCTCATCTTCCTTCACCCCAGTCCCTCAGCTCAGCCCGTGTTTCTGCAGACGATCATTCCTGTCAACAGGGGAGGATGTCACTCCACACAGCTTCCTCCCCCCTGTGGATTTCTCCCCAGACACAAACGGAAGACGTCTATGGCGGGACTCATCCATTATCACCGGCTATACTGCGACCAAGAATGAAAGCAACTGTAGCTAGATGATCAGTTAGTTCCAAGTCACCTCACGTAAAAACTGTGAAGAAACGACAGTAACTATTTCTAACTAACTTTCATCTTCAGGGAGCCATCAACTTTCCTAGTACAGACACCCCAGTGGTAGATACTAAATTCTCATCTCTGGAACAGAGAGAGAGTTTACCAGAAAGTTTTGACACAAAAAGTCTTTCGTGATGGTAGGTGATTGGTGAAGTTGGTGTATGGAGCAGAGCACGCGCAATTATTTAGCCTCCTCCTATCTTCGTGGCAGGTATGCAGAAATTTAGTGTGGGCACGCAAACGCACGCCCGCACATGCACTCAGGGGTTAAGTGGGAATGTAAGCGCGGAGGCGCGTGTGCGTGCAAACATTATGGTATTGTTCCAGGTTAGTGTGATTGGTGGTAGACACGGCATGTACGGGAAATGTGGGTTCTCGAACAGGGTCAGAATGCAAGTGCGTGTGAACGCTTGCATGAGCGAGAGTGCGCATGTTCGTGCGCGTCCGCACGTACACACATGCACACACACAACATAATATTATATACACACACGCACACGCGCACGCACACACACACGCACGCACGCATGCACATGTACACAAACACAAGTACAAACACTCATACTTAAATTATTATGCAAGAACGTGTTTTTTTTTTAGATGGATGGCTTGGTAAATAAAGTAATTACACTGTTTATCTAATTTATCATAATTATGGAAATAAAAGTTTGACTTTGACTTAAACTTACATACACAGAGACACAGACACAACACACACAAACACACAAACACACACGAACGCACGCACGCACACACACACACACACACACACACACACACACACACACACACACACACACACACACACACACACACACACAAATAACATTGATGGGGGAAGTGGTAACAATGGTAGCAACAGGAGCAAGTATCGTTGCAGTAATAGTGGTTGTGGTGGTGGTGATAGTGGTGATAGTGGTGATGGTGGTGATAGTGGTGATGGTGGTAGTAGTAGTGACGGTGGTTTTGTGGTGGTGATGGTGGAAGTAGTAGTGGTGGTAATGATGGTGGTGGTAGTAGTAGTGATGATGATGATGGTGGTGGTGGTGGTGGTGGTGGTGGTGGTGATGGTGGTGGTAGTTTGTAGGTGGTGGTGGTGGTGGTGGTGGTGGGTGGTGGTGGTGGTGGTGGTGGTGGTGGTGGTGGTGGTGGTGGTGGTGGTAATTCGTGACCCGAAAAGACACCAAACATACCAAAAGAGAGTCTAAGGAGAATGTGCATTTCGTGTGGTTGTGTTATGAGCCTCTTTTCCCATTCTTAACAGGGTTTTTTTCTTGTAAACTGAAATTGTTTTGTATTTTTGCGCTGGTAGGGTCCATTAGGCCTTTGGGCACAAGTTGTTAGAATAGTTTGACAAATGACAAGGCTGGCGTTAATAGGCCAACATCGTGACAGAGGACTTGTCTGAAATGTAGGTGTATTTTAGTGTACATGCTAAGAACTGCGAAATTGTGAAAGGGTAGGGATGTTTTGGTGAGAGTGTGTGTTTAGGGTACCATGAGATTGTCTTCTGCAAAGACTAGCAAAATGACCTCTTTTAGTGTTCTTCATATCACTTCTTTCTTTTTTCTTTCCTTCTTTCTTTTTTTCTTTCTTTCTTCTTCTTTCTTTTTCTTCTTCTTCTTCTTCTTCTTCTTCTTCTTCTTCTTCTTCTTCTTCTTCTTCTTCTTCTTCTTCTTCTTCTTCTTCTTCTTTCTTCTTCTTCTTCTTCTTCTTCTTCTTCTTCTTCTTCTTTGCATTCTTCTTCTTCTTCGCATTTCTTCTTCTTCGCATTCTTCTTCTTCGCATTCTTCTTCTTCTTCTTCTTCTTGCATTCTTCTTCTTCGCATTCTTCTTCTTCGCATTCTTCTTCTTCTTCTTCTTCTTCTTCTTCTTCTTCTTCTTCTTCTTCCTTCTTCTTCTTTTCTTCTTTTCTTCTTCTTCTTCGCATTCTTCTTCTTCCTTTTTCGTTGAACCCTCAGACAGCAACTACTGTTGTTTTTTTTTAATACTTTGAGTGAAAAAGCGTTGCGCTGCCGTTAAGCACCTGTCAAATCAGGCCCAGCGCATCTAGCCCCGAATACCTCAGAGTACTTCATACAGTGCTGTCCTCTGCATCATCAGAAAGAGGGAAACATTTCTGACCACGGGGAAGCTGCACTGAACAGAATCTTTGGTACATCAAAGAATTCATTTGTTCCCGTTCCTCGACCACAGCTTGGAGGTTCATCAACCGTGAGATTTTTGTTTGCCTATGCGACTAACTTTGCCCACAATAAAGATAGCCGCATTCCAACTGTGGAGGTGGATCAAAGATTTTGTTTTTAAACTACCACCATTTTTATCACTGCAACAAAGTTTGGAATAAAAGTTTCAGGAAAACTAAACAGAAAAGTCTAAAGAGCTTTCTGATAGATTCCTTGATCTATGTACATGGTCTGCTTGTCTATTCTGCAGTGCAAGCACAGACACATCATCGGAAATTTATCACAAAATCTTTTTTTTTAATCTATATACCTACCTAGAAAAAAGTTTCTTCATCTAAACATGCATAGCTCAGTCAGCTCTGCGTAAGTTTTAGATAAGCATCACCACAAAGATGATTCAGCAGGCTTGCAGGGCCCTTTCTACCGGGTGGCCTTACAGAGGCCCAATATTCATCACCTCCTTGTGGACTTTTTAGCTCAGACAGCGTGACAGAACAATGCCTCGGCGGCGGAGGCAGGATTAGCAGCCTTGAAATGTATCTCCTGAAATATATCTCCTGAAATATATCTCCTGAAATATATCTCCGGTGGACCGGTGGTTTAGAGGTAACGCGCCTGACTAGAAAGCGAAAAGTCCCAATCAGACTGTGCGGTGGTTTAAATCCCGTTTGGGCCCAAAACTTGTCCCCCATCCATTAGACCATGAGTGGTGGTCTGGGAGCTAGTCTTTCGGATGAGACGATAAACCGAGGTCCCGTGTGTTACACATCATTATTTAGCGCACGTAAAAGAACCCATGGCAACAAGACGGTTGCCCCTGGCAAAACTCTGTAGAAAAAAGCTACTCTGATAGGGAAACAAATGCAGTTGCAGACAGACCAAAGAAAAAAATGGATAGGCGCTGCACTTGTGGCGACACGCTCTCCCCAGGGAAAGAAGCCCGAGTTTCACGCAGAGAAATCTGCTGTGACATAAAGTGGAATAAAATTAAAAAATGATAAATCTCCCCAAAAAGACATCAATACGATATCAAATTTCGAGTGGATTAGCTGAGGAATTATTGTTGGAGAATTGAAGAAACTGAAGAATTGTCTCACATACGTGCTCAGGCCTACCAACACAATTCCAAAGCTCCCTGATTCCTCTTTGTAATCAAATAAACAGCCCGTCCGTTGATCATGCTTTGGGCCACACAATCTGTTTAGTGTGTTTTAAGCCCTTTGAGACGTGACTTTTGTTTAGAAGGATTTTCGGATTTGACAAAACATTGTCACTGTAATCAGGGTGTCTTTGGTGTTTTAGAAAATATTCGTGACAAGAGCTTGACACGAAAAAAAAGTTGCAAGTTTTCAGGAGATCTTGTCCTATATTCTGAACTTTTTAGTTCAAGAGAACGAGATTTTTTTTCCTCTGAAGTCAGTATGCGGCTACCTTAATGGAGTGCGAAACATGACCGCATGTGCAAAATCTCACCATTGGTGAACCTCTGAGTTCTACCCGAGGAACAAAAAAGGATCACATTGGCTTGGAATGCTGGATACCTCAACATGCACGTGCTTGAAAAAGAGAGAGACGGGGGGAGAGAGAGGGGGGGAGAAAAGGACAAAGACAGACAGACAGACAGACAGACAGACAGACAGAGAGAATGAATGAATGAATGAATGAATGAATGAATGAATGAATGAATGAATGAGCTTTATTTATCATGGGTTACAGATGTGCAGAGAGAAAGAGAGAGATAGAGACAAATACAGAGACAGAGAGGAGTACAACACAATAGAAAAGTGTGCCCCTGCCTTCTCATTTTTCTTTCTCCCAAAGTACTGCAAACATGTCTATCACTCTCCAGAGTGTTGTGCACTCCAGTTTTTGTTTGTTTCTTTCTTTTTCTTGGCAAGAGCTCCGAGATTCACCAATGGTAAGATTTTGCGTATGCGACTTTTTAAACCTACCATTCAGGTAGCTGTACTCTGACTTCGATGATGGTGTCTAAAAACAACGTGTACATGCGGTTTCATTTTGTTTTAAATGTATCATTCGTTCCCACTGCTACAAAAGTTGCCTACTCTTCCAAAAAACGGAAGAGGCTTTTTTTATCGTGTGCACAAGATGTTCTGTGTGCGTTTGCACACGGGATCTCGGTTTACAGGCTCATCTGAAGAAGTTTTGGAGGAGAGTGGAGTCAGTACTGACGTTAACTCCAGGGAAAAAGTCCCTGAAAACAGGTGCCTCCAAGTTGACTTGATCCAAGACCGTAAGATCACGAGCCCAACACTCTAACCACTAGGCTATCCAGCCCCCTCCCTCCTCTGCGCTCTATAAACCGAACAGTCAGTCTGTCAACTATTCAAGAGGATAATAAAGAACAAGAGTGTATGGCTAAGAAGAAAAAGAGAAAAGGAAAAAGAGATAGCCAGAGAGCGTTACCTTCATATTTGGTACCAGTATAGCTTCACCTTTTCTGCTGCCCCCCCCCCCCCACCCCCCCCCCACCACACCCCCCCATCTTTCCCCCTCTCCCCCCCCCCCCGTCAGTTCATCAGCTGACCCTGCTTGGTTAAGGAAAACACAGACCGGAAGGACAACAAAAGGTTACAGGATTGACCGGAAGCGGAACCGGAAGGCGGAAGTCCGAAGTGATTTATGGGACAAGAACAGTCAACGACTTAAAACCTGTGCTTGTGTGCAGCATTTTGCCTGTGCGGTTTCGTCCTGGCTGACTTTGGATTATTGGGAAGTATTGTTGAGATGTCAAGGCAATAATGTGTTACTGTGTATGGAGACTCGCTGCATGTGTTGTTATGTGTATGTGTGCGTGTGGTGTGTGTGTGTGTGTTGTGTTGTTGTGTGTGTGTGTGTGTGTGGTGTGTGTGTGTGTGTGTGTGTGTGTGTGTTGTGTGATTTATTCAGTTTATAGAATTTTCATCATGTTTTTCGTTCTTTGCTAGGTGTATTGACGGACGTTTTGCGTATGCACTGTTTGCCATCATTGAGACAGTGCAGTCTAACTTCAGGATGGTCCTTCGACCAAAAGCCCTTCGGATGAGACTTTAACCGTGGCCCCGTGTGCGAACGCACGCAGACATCTTGCGCACACGTTAATCCTGTTCCGCTTTTCGTAGTAGCATCGTGTGCGGTGGAACAGATGCAATATTTACAAAAACTGCATACCACGGGACGATGAAAAAAAGCACATGATTGCTTATCTGTTATCTCGATAAAAAGATAAATAAATAAATAAATAATGGTGTCTGAACATGAAACAACAACATGCATTTCGTCATCTGTGTGTGTGTGTGTTGTGTGTGGTGTTGTGTGTTGTGTGTGTGTGTTGTGTGTGTGTGTGTTTTTGTTGTGTTGTGTGTTTTGTGTGGTGTGTGTACGTGCCTACGAGTGTGTTTATGTGTGAAGGCATGTGTATATGTGTGTGAGCAACACTCAAGCATACGTAAAATGTGGTTGTGTGATGTGTAGTGTGTGGTGTGATGTGTGTGATGGTGTGTGTGTGATGTGTGTGTGTGTGTGTGTAGTGTGTGAGGATGAGGAGTGAGTTAGTGAGTGAGTGAGTGAGTGAGTGAGAGAGAGTGAGTGAGTGAGCGAAAGAGAGAAAAAAAAAACAACAAACAACAACAACAACAAAACAACAACAACAACAACAACAGAAAGAAGAAAACTAACACAAGAACAAAATGATATATTGGATGAAAAGAAATAATAAGAATGAAGAAGAAGAAGAAGAAAAAACAACAACAGGAAAAAGAAAACAACAAACAGCCAGAAGAACCAGAAGAACAGAAACAAAATTAGCAAAAACAATAACAATG
>CM060319.1:67425751-67428251 GCA_030674155.1 Stramonita haemastoma | reverse complement strand
ATGCCACGATACAGAGAGGCCCTGCAGTGCGTTGATTTGTTTTGTGATATGCAGTAATTTTTATTGATTGATTTAACATTGCTTCAAGGGGGTGGTATAGCTTAGTGGTTAGAGCATTGGCTTATGATCTGACAACCGGGGTTCAAGCCTGAACCAAGACGGGGGGGGATTTTTTTTTACCTTGGAGTTAATGTCAGTACTTATTTTACTCCCCCGAAAATCCTTTGGGTGAGACTAAAAATTAACGTACTGTATGTGAACATACGTAGAACATCTTGCGCATACGTTAAGACAATTCTGCCTTTTGAAAGGATAGGAAATAGCGTGCCGATGGGAACGGATTGCAATTGTTTTTAAATACATGCACACTGGTATCGTAGAGAAATTAGAAATAGAAAAGAAGATCATACTTAGACACTGGTAAATGTCAAAGAACATATTTTTAAAGCGCTAACCAGCACATAACTAAATGCTTTTTAATGGCAAAGCAGATTTAAGCATTTTCTTTGGGGACGAGCTGAATTTTCGTCATACTTTGTCAATGGAATCCAAGGGATGCCCATCCACTTCTAAATGACACCCAAGGGGCCTTTAAAAACTTCTCAAATTCAGCAGATATTTAGTCTAGACATTGTTTGTTTAGATCGAATTAACGACGAAACAGTTTGCAATACACCCAAAGGATAGCAAAATACTTTTGATTCATCATTCGGTGAATATTTTAACATTTTTCAGTGATACTTTACACTTTTCGGCCACAACCAATAGAGTTCTTAACACTGTTTAACAGCATCCAGTTGATTTTATCACCCAACAGAGATAATTATTTCTGCATTTTGTCAATAATGCACACATAATTAAACACTTTGCAATAAAAACTAATGAAAATTTAACACTTTGCGAATGACACACAATGGATATTTCAATACTTTGCACTAATTCAAAAAACAGAATCTGATATCCTAACCTCTTTTGCTGATACAAAATTAATATTCAAACACTGCACTAACTCTCAAAAGATGGATACTGTCTACTAATATAAAGTGGATGTTTGAACACTTTTCATTAACTTTTAAGAAATATTTAAACACTTTCTTTTACTGACATCCAATAAAATTTCAAACTTTTTAGTAACACGGTTTTCAACCTTTTGATAACGTCTGACGGAAATTCAAGCCTTTTCATTAATTTCCGACTGAAAGTTAAACCTTTTCAGTAATACCTGACGGAGATTTGAACCTTTACAATAGTACCAGGCGGAAATTTAAACTTTTTCAATAACATCCGACGGCAATTTAAACCTTTTCAATAACATCCGTCAGAAATTAAAATTTGTCCAATAACATATGACGGAAATTAAAGCTTTTTTCAAAATTATCCATCGGAAATTTAAACGTTTTTAATGACACCCGAGGGAAATTTAAATCTTTTCATTAACACCGGACGGAAATTTAAAAATCGTTCACAGATATCCAGTTTAAACTCTTTCGCTATCAATATTTAGACATCCGACAATTATTTCTTTCTCAGTTTTGCATGCATGAGGGTTGTGTGTGTGTGTGTGTGTGTGTGTGTGTGTGTGTGTGTGTGTGTGTGTGTGTGTGTGTGTGGTGTGTGTGTGGTGTGTGTGTGTGTTGTGTGTGTGTGCATGCGAGCGTCTGTGGGTCCCGCGTGCGTGCATGTGTGCATGTGCTCACGCACTTACATACATACATACATACATACATACATACATACATACATACATACATACATACATACATACATACATACATACATACATACATACATACATACATACATACATACATACATACATACATACATACATACATACATACATACATACATGCGTACCTATGACTGTTCATATGTGACTTTGTGCCCCTACGCATGCATTCATGTGTGTATGTACGCGTCTGTTCGCTTTGTTTTTCTCTTAACCTGGTGACTAAACCACCTTTGAAAAAACACGACCTTTAAAAACAACCACACAACGCTAAACAGAAAAACCAATACCATCCATCCTGAAAAGATTTTAAATCCCATGTTACTGCCAACCACTCAGATACACACAGCACTTGTCAGTGCCAGACTACAGACATTGTCCATTCTTCAATGCCAGACACAGACAGACAGACAGACAGACAGACAGACAGACAGACAGACGACAGACAGACAGAGAGAGAGAGAGAGAGAGAGAGAGAGAGAGAGGAGGAGAGAGAGAGAGAGAGAGAGAGAGAGAGAGAGAGAGAGAGAGAGAGAGAGAGAGAGAGAGAGAGAGAGAGAGATTGACAGACAGAAAAATGAGTGAATGAATGAATAATGAATGAATAGTCTTTATTTTTAAAGGGTTACGGAGTAAATATTACATACTTTTTTCACCCGGCCCTTGCCATGAGAGAGAGAGAGAGAGAGAGAGAGAGAGAGAGAGAGAGAGAGAGAGAGAGAGAGAGAGAGAGAGAGAGAGAGAGAGAGAGAGAGAGAGAGAGAGAGAGAA
>CM060319.1:67413251-67420751 GCA_030674155.1 Stramonita haemastoma | reverse complement strand
GACAACATTCCTTAAATATTATGACAAATTATGAGTGGCTCATATGGGACTTGTGTTTAACGGGGAAAGAATTGAGAGGGAAAAAAACAGTGTGATCGCGTGCAAACTGTTTCGAAAATAAACAAAAACAATTGCTGTTCTCTCTCTCTCTCTTTCTTTTTCTTTCTGTCTGTCAGTATGTCTGTCTGTCTATGCGTGTCTGTGTTTGTCTGTCTGTCTGTCAGTCTCTGTCTGTCTGTCTCTGTCTGTCTGTCTGTCTGTCTGTCTGTCTGTCTGTCTGTCTGTCTGTCTCTCTCTCTCTCTCTCTCTCTCTCTCTCTCTCTCTCTCTCTCTCTCTCTCTCTCTCTCTCTCTCTCTCTCTCTCTCTCTCTCTCTCTCTCATATAGTGATAGAGAAGAAAGAAGAAAAAAAAATTTAAAAAGTAAGTTACGTTTTGCAAAAAATATAACTTCATGCAAACCTTAGGAACACACATTTGCAACTGTAATTCAACGGGCAGTTTGCTTTGCAAATGAAAGGTCATACGAAAAAGCAGCATAATTGCAAAAATACAGAGATTGATTAAGAAGAAGTGTAACCTTGGATATCACTTTAATATTTAATGTGGGTCAACACATCTCAGGTCGTTCACTTTGGGCTGGCCAGATTAAACACGTCTGCTAAGGAAAAGACGGGGACTCCTTTTTCTCCTATGAGAGAGAGAGCTTTTGTTCTAGATTGATACCAGCAACACACAGACACGATTAGTCAGTCTGGCTCTAGTACTACTAACCAGTGATTATTGCTCACCCAAGGCTTAGGGAATCTAAGACACTGGTAAAGCAGACTGACTGGGTCGATAGGTATACAGCATGTGGAGAACCTTTCTGTCAGGCATCTTCTGTCTATCTACAGACAGTATTTTGCTTGCAGTAACAGCATATACTCTCTAACAAGAAGGTGGCAGGATGGTGAAGATGTTTGCCTGCCAGTAAGTAAACTGTGAGGTTCTGGGTTTGATTCCAAGTCTCGCCCTTTCTTCCCAGTTTGACAAAAAAAATCAAACTAAATGTCAAAGCCCTTTAGATGAGACTATAAACTAAGGCACCGTGTGCAAACCCATGCAGAACATCCTGCACACACGTTAAAAACCTGTTTCACCTTTTAGAAGAGTAGGCCATTGTGTGCCTGTAAGAACAAATAAAGAAAAAAACAGTATGCACACAGGTGTTGTGTTTAGACACCATCACCGAAGTAGGACTATGGCTACCTAAATGGTGTGTGATTGTGGGAGAGGAGGGGTGGATAATAGCTGCATAGTCATAAATCTCACCATTGCTAAACCTCAGAGCTCTAGTCAAGGAACAAAAAGGACATTTTCTGTCAGATGCCTTATGTATCTGTGGGTGGCACTTGCTGCAGTCAATGCACATGCCAGGCCCTTGATTCTTGAGGTGACTATCAACAGACTGTTAGGCTTCTGGTGAGTCAGAGTTTTTGTTTTGTAAGGAGATGTTTTTTAGGATTTTTTTTCATTTCTCAGTTACAGCTCTGATGTTCACCAATGGTGACATTTTTTGCATACGTGACCATTTTTGCTCACCATTAAGGTAGCCACATCCTGACTATGGGCTGGACAGTTGCAGGTTCCAATTGCCATAAAGTCACATAGATTTTTCAGACTCTGGCTGTCTCCCACCCAGTGTGAGTTTGCAATGGGTTTTTTTGAAGACTGGAACTGCACAGTTCAGTTTCATCTACGGCTGAGGTTTTAAGAGTGTCGCTAAAATTGCCTGAGCAGCACTGCATGTGTTCGTATCTCTCAGACCCATTTGATGCCACAATATAGAAGGAAATGCAACATACAACCCTACCAAGAAATTTCAAAGTGTATTTACTTCCATAACACCATCTGTCCGTCACCCTTGTCACAATTATTTATTGTGCACTGAAAGATAATTGACTCTGATTCAGTGACCCTGGCTATTCTGGTCTCATGGTGACCACAGTATCTGTTTTCCTGTGGTCATTTTTGTTACAAGAGGCTTCAAGGTCAGAGGGTCAAGGGAGATGATCATTGGATAGACATTAATTATCATGGTGACCACCCCAAATGGGTGTCTCACTCAGTCTGGCTCCACGACTGAGCTATTATCATCACTAATAGAAAGCTTTGCAGGTGGTGTCCTGTGAATGTTAGCTCAGAACAGGCACCACTGAACACCATCAAAGCAACCCAGCAGAAATGCAGGGTCCCCTCTGGCTGGTGGCCGTGCAGTGGCCTAATAGGCCTATTGATATATTTCCTGTGGACTTTGGACCCTGAGGATGCAAGATAATGAATTCTGGTATGGCTGGAAAAGATGTGGGGTGGAGGGTGAGGGAGGGAGATAAAAATGACCAGTGTAGAAACAGCAGGACAGGAACATTGCACAGAAGGAGACTGCAAAAAAAAAAAAATTACATCAAATGAAAGACATAAACATTGCTTTTGTTTTCTTTAATAAACATTAATTAAACAAACAGATGTGCATGCGTAAGTGCAGCGTGCATGCGTAAGTGCAGCGGTGTGTGTAGGGTGTGTGTGTGTGTGTGTGTGTGTGTGTGTGTGTGTCTGTCTGTCTGTCTGTGTCTGTGTGTCTGTGTCTGTGTGTGAGTGTCTGTGTCTGTGTCTGTGTCTGTGTCTGTGTGTCTGTGTGTGTCTATGTGTGTGTCTGTCTGTTTGTGTGAGCATATGTGTATACGTGTGTGTCTATCTGTGTTTGTGTCTCTGTGTGCTTGCGTGTATCTTTCTCTGTGTGTCTGTGAGTCTGCGCAGCTATCTATCTATCTGTATCTGTGTGTTTATAATAAAAGGACATATATAAGGTGTGGGTGGAGGCAGATGCATTTCTCTTGTTGCAGGATGACAGAGACGGAGAAGCATTTCGTGTTTACATGCGATACAACAATGTGTACAGAACAAAACCCCAGACATATAGAAAGGACAGAAAAACAACCAAACAAACACAACACTAATACAGAAGAAAGAAAACACTACAAAACAACAACAATAACAGAGACAAGATGAAGAAAACAGAAGAAAAGAATAGGAAAATACTCACCAAAGAAAATATTTGTCAGCACAAGAAGGTTTACACATAAAAAAGACACACAGCAGATGTAGGGGGTAATGAGAAAGAGACTGTTTTTACAAATGTTTCGCTTTGCTGTATTTGTTGGTGTTGGAATTCTTCTTTGCTGCTAGTGAGAGAGTGGGAAGGAGGAATACAGGAAGAGGAGAGATTGTTGCAAGGGTGAGGTGTAATGTGTGTGTGGGGGGGGGGGGAGGGTGTTTTGTTTTAAATAATGTAGTACAGTAGTACAGTGTCTCATAATACTAGATAGTGATCTTAAAATTATGACGTGTTATAATCATTAATTTGTACATTGGTATGTATGTATGCCTGCTGTGTGTGTGCTGTGTGTATGTGTGCATGTGGATGTGTGAGCACCTAGGGTGTTGTGTGTGTGTGTGCGTGTGCGTGTGTGTGTGTGTCTGTGAGTGTGCGTGTCTGTGTATGTGTCTGTGTGTCTGTGTCTGTGTGCTTGTGAGTGTCTGTGTGTTTCTGTGAGCCTATGCATCTGTCTGTCTTTCTGTGTCTGTGTGTTTATAGTGAAAGGTCTTAAATTCGGTGTGGGAGGAGGCAGATGCATTTCTCTTGTTGCAGGATGACAGAGATGGAGAAGGATTTCGTGTTTACGTGTGCTACAACAATATATACAGAACAAAAAAAACCAGACATGTAGCATAAACAAGAAACCCAACCAAACAAACAAAACACAGATACAGAAGAAAGAAAAAAACTAGGAAAACAACAATAACAGAGAACAGATGAAGAAAACAGAAGAATAGAGGAGGAAAAATACAAATGGAAAAAAAATAATTGTCAACACAAGAGAATGTTTACTCATAAAAAGACACACAGGAGGTGCGGGGGGTAATGAGAAAAAGACTGTTTTTACACATGTTTTCCTTTGCTGTATTTGTTGGTGTTGTTGGAATTCTTCTTTGCTGCTATTGAGAGAGTGGGAAGGAGGAATACAGGAAGAGGAGAAATTGTTGCAGGGGTGAGGTTTAATGTAGGGGGGAAGGGTTGTTTTGTTTTAAATAATGTAGTATAGTGTCTCATAATGATAGATAGTGATCTTAATATATTATGACGTATTATAATCATTAATTTGTACATTGGTATGAGTGTATGTGCGCTGTGTGTGTGCCTGCGTGCATGCGTGAGGTGAGCACATGTGTGTGTGTGTGCATGTGTGAAGGTGTGTGTATGTAAGCAAGCAAGCGCAGGCATGTGTGTGTGTGTGTGTGTGTGTGTGTGTGTGTGTGTGTGTGTGTGTGTGTGTCTGTGTGTCTGTGTGTGTGTGTCTGTGTGTGTGTGTGTCTGTGTGTGCTTGTGAGTGTCTGTGTGTTTCTGTGAGTCTGTGCATCTGTCTGTCTGTCTGTCTGTCTTTCTGTGTCTGTGTGTTTATAGTGAAAGGTCTTAAATTCGGTGTGGGAGGAGGCAGATGCATTTCTCTTGTTGCAGGATGACAGAGATGGAGAAGGATTTCGTGTTTACGTGCGATACAACAATGTGTACAGAACAAAACCCCAGACATATGGAAAGAACAGAAAAACAACCAAACAAGAAAGAAAACACTACAAAAACAACAATAACAGAGACAAGATGAAGAAAACAGAAGAAAAGGGTAGGAAAATACTCACCGAAGAAAATGTTTGTCAGCACAAGAAGGTTTACACATAAAAAAAGACACACAGCAGATGTAGGGGGTAATGAGAAAGACAATATTTTTATAAACATTTTGTATTATTTTTGTTGTTGGCGTTGGAATTTTTCTCTGTTGACGCTGAGAGAGTGGGGAGAAGAATTAACAGGCAGAGGTGAAATTAAAGGAAGGGATGTGGGAGGGGTGGGGTGCAATGTGGGGGGGGGGTGTATTTTGTTTTAAATAGTGTGGTATGGTGCCTCATAATATCAGATAGTGATTTTTTTTCAGATAGTGATCTTATTGTATGACGCATTAAGATCATCAATTTGTGCATTGGCATGTGTGCGTGCGCGCTGTGTGTGTGTGTGCCTGCGTGCATGCGTGAGTGCAGGGGTGTGTGTAGTGTGTGTGTGTGTATGTGTGTGTGTGTCTGTCTGTCTGTCTGTCTGTGTCTGTGTCTGTGTCTGTGTGTCTGTGTGTCTCTGTGTCTGTGTCTGTGTGTGTCTATGTGTGTGTGTCTGTATGTGTGAGCATATGTGTATGTGTGTGTGTCTATCTGTGTCTGTGTCTGTGTGTGCTTGCGTGTATCTTTCTGTGTGTGTCTGTGAGTCTGTGCAGCTATCTATCTGTCTGTGTTTGTGTCTTTGTCTGTGTGTTTATAATAAAAGGACATATATAAGGTGTGGGAGGAGGCAGATGCATTTCTCTTGTTGCAGGATGACAGAGATGGAGAAGCATTTCGTGTTTACGTGCGATACAACAATGTGTACAGAACAAAACCCCAGACATATAGAAAGAACAGAAAAACAACCAAACAAACAAAACACATATACAGAAGAAAGAAAAACACTACGAAAACAACAATAACAGAGAAAAGATGAAGAAAACAGAAGAAAAGGGTAGGAAAAACTACAAACGGAAAAAAATATTTGTCAACACAAGAATATTCACACATAGAAAAATACACACAGCAGATGTAGGAGGTAATGAGAAAGAGAATATTTTTATAAACATTTTGTATTATTTTTGTTGTTGTTGTTAGAATTTTTCTCTGTTGGTGCTGAGAGAGTGTGGAGAAGAATGGGCAGGGGTAAAATTGAAGGAAGGGAAGTGGGAGGGGTGGGGTGCAATGTGGGGGGGGGGATATTTTGTTTTAAATAGTGTGGTATGGTGCCTCATAATATCATATCTTATTGTATGATGCATTATGATCATCAATTTGTGCATTGGCATGTGTGCATGCGGCTGTGTGTGTGCCTGCGTGCATGCGAGAGTGCAGGGGTGTGTGTAGGGTGTGTGTGTGTGTGTGTGTGTGTGTGTGTGTGTGTGTGTGTGTGTGTGTGTGTGTGTGTGTGTGTGTGTTAGTGAGTGTGTCTGTGTCTGTGTCTGTGTCTGTGTGTCTGTGTGTGTCTATGTGTGTGTATCTGTTTGGTTGAGCATATGTGTATGTGTATGTGTGTGTGTCTATCTGTGTCTGTGTCTGTGTGTGCTTGCGTGTATCTTTCTGTGTGTTTCTGTGCGTCTGTGCAGCTATCTATCTGTCTGTATTTGTGTGTTTATAGAAAAAGGATGTAGATAAGGTGTGGGAGGAGGCAGATGCATTTCTCTTGTTGCAGGATGACACAGATGGAGAAGCATTTCGTGTTTACGTGCGATACAACAATGTGTACAGAACAAAACCCCAGACATATAGAAAGAACAGAAAAACAGCCAAACAAAACACATATACAGAAGTAAGAAAAACACTTCGAAAACAACAATAACAAAGAAAAGATTAAGAAAACAGAAAAAAGTAGAGGAAAAATACTAACAGAAAAAAATATTTGTCAACACAAGAATGTTCACACATAAAAAAGACACACAGCAGATGTAGGGGGTAATGAGAAAGAGAATATTTTTATAAACATTTTGTATTATTTTTGTTGTTGTTGTTAGAATTTTTCTCTGTTGATGCCAAGAGAGTGTGGAGAAGAATTAACAGGCAGAGGTGAAATTGTAGGAAAGGAAGTGGGAGGGGTGGGGTGCAATGTGGGGGTGGGGGTATTTTGTTTTAGATAGTGTGGTATAGTGCCTCATAATATCAGATAGTGGTCTTTTTTTCAGATAGTGATCTTATTGTATGACGCATTATGATCATCAATTTGTGCATTGGCATGTGTGCATGGGCGCTGTGTGTGTGCCTGCGTGCATGTGTGAGTGTAGCGGTGTATGTAGGGTGTGTGTGTGTGTGTGTGTGTGTGTGTGTGTGTGTGTGTGTGTGTGTGTGTGTGTGTGTGTGTGTGTGTCTGTGTCTGTGTCTGTGTCTGTGTCTGTGTCTGTCTATGTGTGTTTGTCTGTCTTTGTGTGTCTGTGTGTGTCTGTGTGTGTCTATGTGTGTGTGTCTGTATTTGCGAACACGTGTGTGTGTGTCATATAACAATGTGATTTCATTATTTAGATTCAGGTGTATCAACCATTCTTTACCGATTGAAACAGGACGGGTCAACGGCACCGCGCGAAAATCGTCTTTGTATGCAATGTAACATGAAGACGATGGGAGATGAGTTTTACTTCATAATGGATGTCCAAAGTTTTCTAAGCTTCGGAAGAATGTCCTACCTCATGAATACTTGTATCCAAGATCCATGTTCACTTTTTGTAGTTTGTTCTCTTCTGATAAATATATGTTATTAAAACTTAGCAAATTCATACTTAACAGTAAAGTTGCATGATATTAATTAAAAGTTTGACTATATTTTTATTTCTGTGAAAAATTCTGTG
>CM060319.1:67395751-67405751 GCA_030674155.1 Stramonita haemastoma | reverse complement strand
GTAGTGTAGTGTAGTGTAGTGTAGTGTAGTGTAGTGTAGTGTAGTGTAGTGTAGTGTAGTGTAGTGCGGTGCGGTGCCGTGCCGTGCCGTGCCGTGCCGTGCCGTGCCGTGCCGTGCAGCGTAGCGTAGCGTAGTGTAGTGTACATGTAGTGTAGTGTAGTGTAGTGTAGTGTAGTGTAGTGTAGTGTAGTGTAGTGTAGTGTAGTGTAGTGTAGCGTAGTGTAGTGTTGTTCATTGTTCTGTATCATATACCACTTTAAGTCACAACAAACTTTTCTGTGTGAAATTTGGGCTGCTTTCCCTAGGAAGATTGTGTCGCCACAAGAGCAATGTTATCCATTACTTTGTTCCTAAACACGACACCAGTGCGCGAGCAGATTTCTTTTAATATATTTTTTGTCATCTGTTCTTCAGGACACAAATGGCCTACTCTCTTGAAAGGTGGAACGGGTTTAAACGTGTGCGCAAGATGTTCTGCGTGCGTTCACACACGTCACTTCTCGGTTTCTAGTCTCATCTAAAGGACTTTTTCGAGGAAGTGGAGTCAGTACTGATGTTAACTCCAGAAGAAAGCTTGAACCTGAGCTTGATTCGATTCTGTACCATCAAATCGTGAACGAAATGCTCTAAGCACCAGGCTATCCCACCCTTCAAGTAACGATCTCAGAGGCCTAGAAAAACCAGACCAAAACTAAAGGAAAATAAAACAGAATTAAAGAGACACTAAAACTACCCAATAAATCAGTGGACGGGATAGCTCAGAGGTCAGAGCACTCACTTTCCCCAAGCCAAGGTTAAGCAGCATTGAGTGTGGTTATCAAGTAGATGGGTGACCATTTGCACGCATTGGCTTCAGTATAGTCCCCCCAGTTCAACTAGCTGTAAATGAGCACCTGCCTTTTTTAGGGTCAGGGATGGTAAAGCGGCAAGGGAGAGGAGATGGGTGCTGTCCTCAATATTCTGGCCCCTGGAGAAGCTGAGGTCTCTGACATCTCGGTTCCCTACGACTACATAGGTTATGGAACACCTTTACCTTTCTGAAACTAACAAATAAAACAGAATTCAAGAGAACAAATTAATAAATTAAGCAGATTAAAAAAAGCTAACAAATAAAATAGAATGAGATAGAAACAATAGCTAGCAAGTAATTAGAGTTGGAAAAAGTAAATAACAAATTAAGCAGAATTAGAGAGAAACTAGAACTTAAACAACTGAATTTAAGAGAAACTAAAGACTAACAAATAAAACAAAGTTTAAGAGACACTAAAGACTAAAAAAAATATACAATTAAAGAGAAAAAATAAAACATAAAAACGATTTAGACAAACAAAAGTTAACAATTAAAACAGAACTCAAGAGAGACTGAAGCTAACCCCCCAAAAAAACAACAGAATTTAAGAAGAAAAAAACTAAAACTAACCATTTAAACAGAAAATTTAAGAGAAACTGAAACATTAATAAATAAAACAGAATTGAAGAGACACAAAAACTAACAACAGCAAAAACAGAATTAGATAAAACCTAAAGCTAACACCAAAATAGAATTTAAGAGATTTTTTTTTTATTTAAAAACACTGTAAACACAAAAAAAATAGTTTACCACAAAAAACACATCGGGCCGTGGTATGTTTGGGAAAAGTGAGGAAAGGAACCCTTTGTGCTATTGTTGTTAGGGGCCTTTTTTTCTTGTTCTTGTTGTTGTTTAGAAAATGGGAAGAAGGACGTGCAGAAGAAATATTGCTGGAAGGGAGGACGGGGGATGTTGGAGAGATAAATAATGACGAATGGGCGTAAATCGCCATAGAAACATGCCGCTCTAATTTTTTTCTCCCCTTTTTTTTCGCAAATGATGATGCCAGGAAAAAAAAAAACAAGAAAAGAAAAGAATTTGATAAAAAGAAAAACAGTATTTTTTTCCAGCGTGATGTGTTGTGTGCAGGCTCATTTGGGACTTCCGTTTAACAGGAAAACATTTCGAAAGAAAATATGATTGCAAATTTGTTTTGAAAATACGCAAAAACAATTCTCTCTGTCTCTGCCTCTGTCTGTCAGTCAGTCTGTCTGTCTGTCTGTCTGTCTGTCTGTCTGTCTGTCTGTCTGTCTGTCTGGCTGGCTGGCTGGCTGGCTGGCTGGCTGACTGTCTGTCTGTCTGTCTGTCTGTCTGTCTGTCTGTCTGTCTGTCTGTCTGTCGTCTCTCTCTCTCTCTCTCTCTCTCTCTCTCTCTCTCTCTCTCTCTCTCTCTCTTATTAAAAAGAGCACATCGGCAATTAACCTTGCAGAATGGACATACTGTGCCCATCCCAGTGTTTAAGTAGGCCCTATCACTACCTCGTCACCAATTCAAAAGAACACAGGCAAAATGTCTTATAATGTATACAAGAATATTTTTGAAAGATTTGCTTTATTTAAAAAATGAGGAGAATGGACTGGGAAGGCTACAATAAGCAAGAGAGATGATAGAGGTAAGGAGAAAGACAAAAACAAAGATAGAGATAGAATAGTGGAAATTTCTCGCTCAAAATTTCTGGAGATGCTTTTTGTACTAAAAGAGCTCTCGGCATCCCCACATCAGGAGAGAGGGAGGTGGGCAAATCAGAGTAAAATGGTTTCCGTGTACAACCGATGATCAGCTCTTTGTATAAAACAATATGAAAAGAAACTAAAGCCTGCTTCAAGAACCCCAACATGGATTAAGTGGCCTACTTTGTGGAGATTACCTTTAATATTTAATGCAGATCAACCCCCTTTGGTCGTTCACTTTGGGCTGGCCAGATTAAACACGTCTGCTAAACGGCAAGAGGGGACTTGCTTTTCCTGTGAGAGCATTTCCTCCTGATTGATGTCACACTTAGAGACCGTTACTCAGTCTGGCTCTGCCGCTAACCAGTGATTAGCTCAGACTGGGGGCTAAGGACCAGGTGACACTGCCAGGCAGACTGGTCAGGTTGGGATTGGCTTCTTCAGATATCTTTCCATTCTATGTTGTTTACTGCTTACCGACCATGAAAGCCATATTAGGGCTGTCACCTCATTCAATTTCAGTGGTCTCCAGTCACTTTTACTTTAAGATCAAAACCAATACCTCATAATACCTTGCAATATCTAACACCATTCATCTGGGGAAAAAAACTACATTAAATGACATTACACTTTTATTCATTTCTGGAGGTTAATAAACCATGCTGTGATTATGACACCAGCCACTCCATCCAACTTACCATCTGCAGGTTACAAAAAGAAAACAACGTCAAAAGCAAACAGCTTACAATACAAAAAATACATGGGCAATTAACACTGCTGAATAAACATCCTGTGCCTAATGAATATCCTGTGACCATCACAGAATTCAAATATCACTACCTAGTCACCAAAATGAAAGAATACAAACAAAATGAACAGAATATTTTAAATGATGCTAAAAGAAAGAGTAAGAGAATGGACTTGGAAGACAAAAAATAAGCAAGAGAGATGACAGATTGGTATGGAAAAAGACAAAAACAAATAGAGAGAGATAATATTGGAATTTCCTAGCACATAATCTCCAGAAGATGGGGATGTTATTTATACTAAAAGAGCTCTTGGCATACCCACATGAGAGGGAGGAGGGATGATGGGGGCAAGTAGATCAGAGCAAAATGGTTTCCAAATACCTGGTAATCAGCTCTGTATATAAAGCACCATGAAAAGAAACTCAAGCCTGCTTCAATAACACCAGCATGGATTAAGTGGTCTACTTTGTGGAGATTACCTTTAATATTTAATGCAGATCAACCCCCTGTGGTCGTTCACTTTGGGCTGGCCAGATTAAACACGTCTGCTAAACGGCAAGAGGGGACTTGCTTTTCCTGTGGGAGCATTTTCCTCCTGATTGATGTCACACTTAGAGACCGTTACTCAGTCTGGCTCTGCCGCTAACCAGTGATTAGCTCAGACTGGGGGCTAAGGACCAGGTGACACTGCCAGGCAGACTGTTCTGTTGGCATTGGCTTCTTCAGATAGGTGTGTGTGTGTGTGTGTGTGTGTGTGTGTGTGTGTGTGTGTGTGTGTGTGTGTGTGTGTGTGTGTGTGTGTGTGTAGGTGTGTAGGTGTGTAGGTGTGTAGGTGTGTAGGTGTGTGTGTGTGTGTGTTTGAGTGTAATATTGATATCTGTTTATTTTGTTCATGGACGATTGCATGAGTAAAAATTGTTTGAATGTAAGCACTTTAAATTGTTGATTTTAAAAAAATCTTCCTGATTGATATCACACTTAGAGACCGTTACTCAGTCTGACTCTGCCACTAACTAGTGATTAGCTCAGACTGGGGGCTAAGGACCAGGTGACACTGCCAGGCAGACTGTTCTGTTGGGATTCCTCTTCAGATACCACTCCATTCTATGTTGTTTATTGCTTACCAACCACGAAATTATCAAAAACCATATCAAGGCTGTCACCTATTACAGTTTCAGTGATGCCAGTCACTTTTGCTTCAAGTTCAAAACCAACACTTCTTAATACCTTCAAACATGTAATACCATCCATGAGAGGAAAGATTAAATGACACAATACCTAATTTATTCCATTTTTAACCGGGTTATAATGAGGACACCAGCCATTCCACCTAATTTATTATCCCCAGGTTACAAAACAATGTAAAAAGTAAATATCTTTAAGTACAAAATTATTCATAAAAAATACACCATGGGCATACAATACTGCAGAATGCACATCCTGCAAGAGTTCATAAAATAAAACAAAATATTTTCAGGTAAGGCAGAAACAAAGAGAGAGATAGAGTGGTGGGGATTTCTAGCACAGAATTTCTAGATGGTGGGGATGTTATCTAGACTATAAAAAAAAACCAACACCTCCATGGGGAGGAGAGGGGGGCAGATCAGAGTTGAATGTTTTTCAAGTAGAACAGAAAATCAGCCTTCTATATAAAGCAACAGAAAATCAGCCCTCTATATAAAGCAACAGATAATCAACCCTCTATTTAAAGCAACAGATAATCTGTCCTCTATATAAAGCAACAGATAATCGTCCCTCTATTAAAAACAACAGATAATTGGCCCTCTCTATAAAGCAACAGATAATCAGCCCTCTATATAAAACAACAGATCATCAGTCCTCTATATAAAGCAACAGATAATCATTTCTGTATATAGAACAACACTATAAGAAACTAAAGCCTGCTTCAATAACACCAGCATGGATTAAGTGGTCTACTTTCCGGAGATTATCTTTAATATTTATTGCAGATCAACCCCCTTGGGTCGTTCACTTTGGGCTGGCCAGATTAAACACGTCTGCTAAACGGCAAGAGGGGACTTGCTTTTCCTGTGGGAGCATTTCCTTCTGATTGATGTCACACTTAGAGACCGTTACTCAGTCTGGCTCTGCCGCTAACCAGTGATTAGCTCAGACTGGGGCTAAGGACCAGGTGACACTGCCAGGCAGACTGGTCAGGTTGGGATTGGCTTCTTCAGATATCTTTCCATTCTTGTTGTTTACTGCTTACCCACCACGAAAGCCATATTAGGGCTGTCACCTCATTCAATTTCAGTGGCCTCCAGTCACTTTTACTTTAAGATCAAAACCAATACCTCATAATACCTTGCAATATCTAACACCATTCATCTGGGGAAAAAAAACTACATTAAATGACATTACACTTTTATTCATTTCTGGAGGTTAATAAACCATGCTGTGATTATGACACCAGCCACTCCATCCAACTTACCATCTGCAGGTTACAAAAAAAACACGTCAAAAGCAAACAGCTTACAATACAAAAAATACATGGGCAATTAACACTGCTGAATAAACATCCTGTGCCTAATGAATATCCTGTGACCATCACAGAATTCAAATATCACAACCTAGTCACCAAAATGAAAGAATACAAAACAAAATGAACAGAATATTTAAATGATGCTAAAAAAAAGAGTAAGAGAATGGACTTGGAAGACAAAAAATAAGCAAGAGAGATGACAGATTGGTATGGAAAAAGACAAAAACAAATAGAGAGAGATAATATTGGAATTTCCTAGCACATAATCTCCAGAAGATGGGGATGTTATTTATACTAAAAGAGCTCTTGGCATACCCACAATGAGAGGGTGGAGGGATGACGGGGGCAAGTAGATCAGAGCAAAATGGTTTCCAAATACCTGGTAATCAGCTCTGTATATAAAGCACCATGAAAAAAACTCAAGCCTGCTTCAATAACACCAGCATGGATTATGTGGTCTACTTTGTGGAGATTACCTTTAATACTTAATGCAGATCAACCCCCTGTGGTCGTTCACTTTGGGCTGGCCAGATTAAACACGTCTGCTAAACGGCAAGAGGGGACTTGCTTTTCCTGTGAGAGCATTTCCTCCTGATTGATGTCACACTTAGAGACCGTTACTCAGTCTGGCTCTGCCGCTAACCAGTGATTAGCTCAGACTGGGGGCTAAGGACCAGGTGACACTGCCAGGCAGACTGTTCTGTTGGGATTCCTCTTCAGATACCACTCCATTCTGTGTTGTTTATTGCTTACCAACCACGAAATTATCGAAAGCCATGTCAGGGCTGTCACCTATTTCAGTTCCAGTGATGCCAGTTACTTTCACTTCAAGTTCAAAACCAAAACACCTCCTAATACCTTCAAATATTTAATGCTATTCATCTGAAAAATAACATTAAATGATATAATATCTAAATCATTTCATTTCTAAAGGATGATAAACCTGACTGCATTGAGGATGACAGCTGTTCTGCTTTATCTATCATCCCAAGGTTACAAACATTATTTTTTTAAAAGAACAGACAAGTACAAAATTAAACCCGAAATATCACATGGGTAAATAACACTGCAGAATTAACAGTCCTGAACATCCAAGAGTTTAAGTATCACTACCTGGTTGCATGGGGAGAAGTGGGGAAGATCAGAGTTGAATGGTTTTGAAGTAGAACAGATAATCAGCCTTCTATATAAAGCAACAGATCATCAGCCCTCTATATAAAGCAACAGATAATCATCTCTGTATATAAAACAACACAATAAGAAACTCAAGCCTGCTTCAATAACCCCAGCATGGATTAAGTGGCCTACTTTGTGGAGATTACCTTTAATATTTAATGCAGATCAACCCCCTTGGGTCGTTCACTTTGGGCTGGCCAGATTAAACATGTCTGCTAAACGGCAAGAGGGGACTTGCTTTTCCTGTGAGAGCATTTCTTCCTGATTGATGTCACACTTAGAGACCGTTACTCAGTCTGGCTCTGCCGCTAACCAGTGATTAGCTCAGACTGGGGGCTAAGGACCAGGTGACACTGCCAGGCAGACTGTTCAGGCTGGGATTGGCTTCTTCAGATAAGTGTGTGTAGTGTGTGGTGTGTGTGTGTGTGTGTGTGTGTGTGTGTGTGTGTGTGTGTGTGTGTGTGTGTGTGGTGTGTAGGTGTAGGTGTAGGTGTGTGTGTGTGACATTGATATCTGTTTATTTTATTCGTGGATGATTACATGAGTATAATGAATGTAAGCACTGTACATTGCTGCCTGGAAAGATTCAGCACTATATAATTCCATACTTTACTGATATTAGCATCATTATTCCATCCTGTGTTGTTTATAGCCCAACCGACCATGAAAGCCATATCAGGGCTGTCACCTCATTCACTTTTGGTGACTCTAGTAACTTTCACTTCAAGTTCAAAACCAACACCTCACAATTCCTTCAAATATCTAACACCATCCACCTGGGAAAAAAGACATACAATGGCACTTTACTTAAATTCATTGCTCTAGCCTTATTTCATCTCTTATTTTTGTTGTTGTGTCATATTGCTGTTGCTATTGCTGTTACTGTTGTTGTCTATGTTGTTTGGGATGTGGCAAGGAGAAATAGGAAAGAACACTTAACTATAATAGAGAAAACACGTCCTTCATGGATAGGCCTACATGTGCATAACACCCTTGAAAAGATATGCTGCGTCATAAACAGTTATGTGTTCAATATATTTAGAGCAACCAACAACAAAAACAACAACAGATAACAAGCCCAAACAAAACAAGAATCAGACAGAAAACAAGAAATGCAATAACCATGAATATACCAGCCTTGAAGAAATATGCTGATTCGTAATTCGTTAGTCCAACATATGAAGGACAACAACAACAACAACAAAATAACACCAACAGCAGATAACAATCCCAAACAAAACAAAACCAGAAGCGGAAAAAAAACAAGAAAATATAATAGCCATTTATTTTTCTAAATAAATGTTTCTGTAAACCAAATACAAAAAGCCAAGAGGACCAGAACAATGATGATAAAAGATACTTGACAACATTTTGTTGTGTGTATATTCCTTTTCCTTCGACTCTGTAATCTTGAAGGGTGTGTCGTTTGGGAATTGCTTTAGGGCACACACACACACACACACACACACACACACACACACACACACACACACAACACACACACACACACACACACACACAACAGCACGCACGCACGCACGCACGCACGCACGCGCACACACACACACCAACAGACAGAAAGACAGAGGTCACCTCAGCATTTTTGTAGAGAACACAATGCAGATGAGAGTTACATCTTTTCCAAATCCAACAACTTTTTTTCCTTCCTTGGCTGGGTCTCTGAGGTTCACCAAAGGTAGCATTTTTGTGTATGTGACCATTTTTGTCCACCATTAAGGTAGCCACATTCCGACTTCTGGGATGATGTCTGAACACAATATCAGAGTGCATACGCTTTTTTTTGTTCGGGTTGGGGGGGGAGGTGTTGTAGGGGTTTTGTATGTCATCCGTTCTTAGGGCACTAAATTATTAATGGCCTTCTCCTCTAAAAGGCAGAATGGGTTTTAACGTGTGCGCCAGATGTTCTGTGTGCGTTCGCACACGGAGCTTTGGTTTATAGTCCATCCTAAGAACTTCTGGGAGAGAAAGTCAATACTGATGTTAACTCCAGGGAAGAGAAAATCCCCTTCAACAGGCGTCTCGGTCATGGCTAGGCTTGAACCCAGACCTTCAAATCGAGAGTGCACCGCTCTAACCACTAAGCTACCCCCTTCCTTACCCCACTCCCTAACAACGATATAAAACAGACATTTAGCTATGTACACATAACCTAGGAATAAAAAAAATAATAAAAAAGTTTGCTGCGTGTAATAAAGCCGGTATGGATGAAGAGGCTTGGCAAGGGTTTTATCTTTAATATTTAATGTGGGGGGTAAACACAGCTTGGTCGTTCGCTCTGGGATAGCCCGATTAAACACGTCTGCCGAAGGGAGCCCCTTTCTTATGGAGCTTTTCTTCTTGATTGATATCACACATACAGACGATTACTCTAGTCTGGGAACTCTTCTCCTTTTTCATCTTCTTTTTCTTCTTTTTTTTTCTCGTTTTCTTCGTCAAACTGCTCAGACAGCAGCCCTTGTTGTCCTGTCTTATGAGCGAAAGAAAATGCGTTGCGCTGCCGTTAAGCGTTTGACCAAGTCTGGCTATGCGCATCCGATTTCGGCGTGGGAGATAATTTGTTATCTTTGAAGTCTATCTTGTAAAAAAAATATTTTTAAGGCAGGAGAACGGACCAATAAGGCAGAGAAAATAGACCCAAGAGGTGGTGACAGGACGAAAAGGGAACAAGTCAGAAACAAAGGAAGGGATAGAGAAGAGGGAGTTTAAGGTGCAGAATTTTCAGAAGGTGGGGATGCAAGTAGGACCGCTCTTTGGGATCGGTGGTCTAGTGGTAACGCACCTGGCTAGAAAGTGAAAAGTTCGGATCGGAAGTGTTCGGTGGTTCGATCCCGGTTTTGGCCCAGGACTTGTCCCCCCATCCATAAGACTATGAGTGGTGGTCTAGGTGCTAGTCTTTCGGGTGAGGCGATACACTGAGGTCCTGTGTGTTATTTAGCGTCATCAAAGAGACCAGCACAGAGTTGTCCCTGAAACAGTTCTGTAGAAAAAGCCACTCTGATAGGGAAAGAAATTGGAGACGAAAAAAATGGTG
>CM060319.1:67370751-67383251 GCA_030674155.1 Stramonita haemastoma | reverse complement strand
GAGTCCTAAGTAATCACAAAATAATCTGATACATGATAGGTAAAGAAGGGTAAAAGTATCCCATAAAACCTAAGTGGTCATAGGGTAGTAAGGCATCACAGACGTCAGTTTTTCCAGGGGCCAGCATTTTGAGGATGGTGCCCATTTCCTTTCCCTCATTGCTTTACCCTCCCTGACCCTGATTTACAGATGGGTGAAGTGGGGGACTGTACTGATGCAAAAGTGAGCAGTCACCCATCCACTTGGTAACCATGCTCAGTACTGCTTAACCTTAGCTTGGAGAAAGTGAGTGCTCTGACTTCTGAGCTATTCCGTCCAATATATGATACTGGAGTTTTAAGGCAAACATAAAGACTGAGAGACTGCTACACTGGTAACTTTCCAAACTCTCTCTCCAAAGGAGATCTTTGCACAAAGATTAACCACAGACGAAGCACTTTCCTCTTTTCTGCTATCAACTGGACATAAATCGCCTCCTAAGATATGGCTCCCTTGATCAGAAGAGGCATGGTCGATTCCTGCAAGCCAGTCAGCCTCCTTTTTGCAGCTGACATCAATGACAGCAGGCGTGCATCAACCGGCAAATTGCTCTGGCTTCAAGATGGAATAAACAGAGCTCTCCTCTGTTATAGGCTAATGAGGTACAGCCTTTGCTAGTCTGTCTGTCTGTTTACCTGTCTGCATGTTTGTGTGTCTGTTGGTGAGTCTGTGAAGTCAAACCACCAGTCAGCTGTTATATGACAAAAATGTGTCCAGATTCAGAGGGGTTTTGAATCATGGTCCTCTTTTTTTCTAAGCAGTTGTGTTGCTTCTAAACCTCTTAACCCCCCTCTCTGGTAGTGAACTTGATGTTCCAGCTGTGTCCCATAATCCTAAAACACTGAAGTCACAATGTGGGTACCTTAATAGTGGGTAAACAAAAATCATTGCATACACAAAATGTCACCATTTGAGGACCTCAGAGCTCTAGAAGAGAAATAGGGAGAAAGAAACTCAACTAAAAAATCAAATATTGGTTTTGTGTCTAATGCAATACACTAAAACAAAGTCTGATGCTATAAGGGGAATATTGATCCAGGTGATGCATGGAGATATTAGCTTAACTGTTGATATAATGTGGGTCAGCAGCACTCCTACGTTCACCCTGATTGATGGCCAGATTAAACACGTCTGGCAAAGGAAAAGATGCCACACTTATCTATTATCAGTGCTTTCCTTCTGCATGGTAAAGACATTGGGATGTTTTCTCTGGCTGAGTCCCAGACCATCCAAAATATGGTGTATTAAGACATCATTGTTGGGATGAAAGTTATAGCAGAGAAGTAAATCGCGTGACTAAATTACTAAAGGCAGCCATTTTCCATAGATACTGGCTGTTTATCAAACAACTGAAATAACTTTTCATGACTTTTTCCGGTGTTCATAAAAATGACTAATTGCAGATGAATAAGAGGTGGTTAGTTTAGTGATCTCATTTTGTAAATATATCTCATGTAGATACACTTCCTTCTGTAATTTAGTTTTATTTTCTTCAATTCTATTTTTGATGATATTCAGTACTTGGTCTTTTTTGGCACTGAATGTCGAGATACATTCCATCTCACTACAGCACATTTTGATATACATATCAGAAATTCGAAGAGTAGGCCATTGTATGCTGTGGGAACGTATAACAAAATTTACAAAACCGCATGCACATAGGGACTGGAAGTCAAATCACAAACGAGCACTTATTCCATTGTCCTTGATATCAAAGCATAGAATGAATAATTAAAATCAAATCAATGAATATTCAAGAATATGATTCAGATCTTATAAAGTCCCGAACTTGTGCCACTTATTTTTCTGTATTTTTTATCTTCCTGCATATATCCTGAATATGTAAGAGTAATCATCTCTGGTAGTATGATTTTAAAATATGCCTATCATATTTTCCAGGTCATGTTGTATTTTTATTTAAAATTTGTTGCCATAATAACTTTGTGAATATTGAGTTACACAGACAAATACTGTTCAAAATAGCATCGAAGGGTATGACACTGCTTATGGCATTTTAAAAACAAATTCATATAAAAAGAAAAACATGCTGTATATGTAGGTTTTACAAAACCTGTTCACAGATGAGCATCTGGACTGACCAGGACTGTCTTACAGAGAACAAAAGTACAAGGAGAGAGAAAACAATGAAAAACAACACCAGAGAGTGCACTGGCCTTGAGCGGAATGACATACCATGTAAAGCTAAGAACTTTGACGAGTGGAGGAAGCTGGCTGTAATATCTTTAGTGGTGCCCCAATGGTCAACCAAACTACAAGATGGTTGAAGGTGAAGGCGGAGGACCATAGATGCTTTTTTTTGTAAATTAGAGTAATCACAAGTGTATATTCCTCATGTCTGACAGTCATAAGCAGGGTATATAATGCGTTCCCAGATATTGCTCCCTTGTTAAGAACAGCCCCGATTCATTCCCCCAAACCTGCTCATCTATTTTTTTCATAGCTGTTGCCAATCACAGAGAACATGCATCAATGAGAGATTGCTTTAGATTAAAGGAGAAATGCATGCATAGAGCCTTCTACTGTGATATTCTTATATGGTGAAGCTGCATTGTTACAGCATTTTGTATGTCAGCATGTCTGCGTGTCTGCCTGCCCTGTCTGTGTCTGTTTGGCTCTGGCGCTCTCTCTCTCTCTCTCTCTCTCTCTCTCTCTCTCTCTCTCTCCTCTCTCTCTCTCTCTCCTCTCTCTCTCTCTCTCTCTCCTCTCTCTTTCAACAAACACAGCACCAATGGGTGTCTCATGCTTGAAGGCAGTACTGGCAAAAGGGAGACAAGCATGAAGATATTTCCGGTCACACTGATTTTTCCATTACGTCCTGAGTCGGCTCTGGTTAGCCACAAAGAGAGAGGAGACAGACAGAGACAGACATACAGACAGTGACTGACAGACAGTCAGACACAGAAAGACATATAGACAGACAAACATACAGGGAAACACAGAGATAGACAGAGACATAGGTACACACAGAAACAGAGTGAGACTGAGAGAGAACGACAGAAAACCAAGGAAAAACCAAGTCAGAGCCAGTAATACTGGCTCTATGCATCCAAGACACATATGACTGGAATGCAACACCAGAAAATAAGATCAGCAAGAGACAAATAGTGATGCAGTGAGGCAAACCTTGAGGAGGGATTAAAAACAGAGCATTGGAGCAAGATAGCAGAGCGATTAAAGTGATTCACTCGTGATCTGATAGCCCAAGATCAAGCCACCATGAAGGTGCCCATTTAAGGGAATTTTATCCCGGAGTTAACATTAGTATTGACTTCACTCTACCATCCCCTCCCACACACACAAACACACACACACACACACACACACACACACACACACACACACACACACACACACACACACACACACACACACACACACTTAACAAAATAAAAGAGTGCCTCTGTAGCAGCTCAATCCCTGGCCATCAGATCTCAAGCACAATGCTCTTACTACTACGATATCTCCAAGCCCCCACTCCCATGTCAATGCATCAAGAAGATAAAGCCAGTCCAGAAACACACTACAGTAGAGGAAACAAGCCAAGAGGACAGACAGGACAAAAGGTAGGACAATGGCTTTTAAAACAGAATAGAAACAAGTCCAGCAACACACAGGCCAATATCTGGCAACAGCCGCCAATAGAGGAATGTGACTTGAACAGTGTCTCATGCAATTTTCTTCTGTCATGGCAGATTTCTCTGTCTTGTTTTCATTTTATTCTTCATTGGAAAAAAATGCATGACCAGAAAGAAGCATCGTACAGTTGCTTTTTTCCTCCTTCCTCTTGCCTGCCTGAGTTTTGCACCTACCGGGGTGAGTTTTTTGAAAGAGTTTTACTATGAAAACTTACCTTGGTGCTGTTGGTTCTTTTACGTGCATGCAATGAGATCATGTTACAAACCTGGCTACATCTCAAACAAACTACCACTAAAACCACTATGGATGATAGAAGAAATTGATATTCATGCAAGATCCAAACTTAAGCTACCTCTCCTCCCAGACAGACATGTTATCTGCAGACTATCAAACCATTTCTACATTACTTTGATAACTCAGCTGTGTCTAGATTCTGAACTGAGCTGAACAAAACTGAGCCAAAGTACAGACGACAAGCTTTGTACATGAGACAATATATTTTGTATAAAGTCTGCTGCTATAAGAAGAGTATTGATTCAGAAGACCCCTTGGGATATTAGCTTAAATACTTAATGTGGTCAACGGCCCTCCTCCCACGTGACTTCACCTTTTTTGGCTGACCAGATTAAACAAGTCTGGCAAAGGAAATGAAGCCAGTCCCTTCCATTCCAGCTGTTTTGCTGTGTGCATCATACACAAATTGAGATGCTTTATATTTCTGGATCCAGAATATGGCAGCATTTATTATTCCTGTTGAACTCTTCTTACGAGAGTACATATAGTTTGCACAAATTTCGCCAGAAACAGAATCATAAAGATGAAGGCTCTGATACACGTGCTAAATGTGTTTTGGAATAAGACCTCTTAAAGACCAGCTCTTTAGCAACTAGCATTTGATATATAAAGAAATTTGAACATTGCAGTTTCAGATATGAATTTGTTTCATTCCTCATCTATTGCTCTGATGTTCACCAATGGTAGTTTTGTGTATGCACCCATTTTAGGGGGGGGGGGGTGTCTTTCTATAAGATAGCCACATTCCAAATGAGTGGATAGACAAGATTTGAAATATGGACCTGTCACTGTCTTGACAAAAGTGCTACATATGGATCTTTACTGACCCTCTATGGTGCCCTGATGACCCAGCTGTGTGACTTTGAATGGAACTGAACAACAGATCATTGCTTTTTAAGGAGACAACCATTCAGAAAGTCTCTTTCCATAAGAAGAGCATTGATCCAGAAGATCTATTCTTAGCTAAAATATTTTATGGGGTCAACTGTACTTTCAATGCTCACCTATATAACCGGCTAGATTAAGCAGTCTGTCTACGAAAAAGATGCCAGACTATTTCTTCTCAGCATTTTCCTTCTGTATGATACAGATAATGAATAGGGTATGCCACTGTCTCATTCCACAGTAACCAGTGATTTATTTTCATAATATATCTATATTTTTATAAAACTTAGAGAACAATAATCATAATAGAATTATTGAAAATGGCGCTGCCTCAGAAAATTGGCAACTTAATTCTTTCATTCCCACAGCCCGGTTTACCGGTCTGCAGACTTTTATTCCTTTCCTTCCCAGCGCCCGGTATACCGGTCTCCACTAACAAACACCCTTCCTTCCCACAGCCCGGTAAACCGGGCTCAGCAGGGAGCGCTCTGTTCTTCCCGTTAGTTGCTTATCAGTTGTCAGCCACTAACGGGTCTTTGTTTATGTAAGAAATTCCAGGCTGGCCAGCCTCCCTTCCTCCTCCCCTCCCCCCCCCCCCCTCCCTCATTAATCCTGACCTGTCAGCATCTTGCCCCTTCAGCCACTACCCAGTCTATGTAGTAGTAGCTGTGAATGGAATGCAGTTCCAGCATTGGTCTTCCTTTTCTCACCCCCCCTCTCTACCCCCCCCCCCCCCCTCCCCCACTCGTGAGAAAGTAGTCGCTTGAGAAATTAGTTGGTTTTAGAATGAGTGTAAGAGTGTGTGTGAAGATGTGGCTTATTTCTTGGCTGTGAAAATGGAAGGTGGAGAGAATTCGGATTCTGATCAAGGTGTATTATACATGTGTCACCTGTGTGTGACATATCATGTGATACTTGGACAGAAGGGCAGACATATGTAATTAGAGAACATGTAAATACTATCTGTATATAAAAAGTGTGCAAAAAAGTGTGCAAAATAGTGTGGAGCTTGCTCTCTTTATTGGTGTGTGGTAGTCATACACAGTCTACAAAAAAGAGAATAAACTGTTGATGTGTTGGGGACAATCATGGTGACAATGGAGACAGTTCTCATGGAGTATTCACATAAACAATGCAAGGGGATGTACATGAGGCATCAGTTGGTGAGTACAAGCACGAAACATACAACTGGCTAGAAAAAATACTGATCTGCATGGAGTGCATGATGGCATACCTGTTTTTTTACTGTCAACTTACCTGTTTTTACACCTGTGTCACCTGTCATGTTACTGTGAAGTGTCAACATGGTCACCAACACCATCTCACATCAATTTCCTACACAATGATATATGACATTCTTTGGTTCATATAATATGGCTACTGCCATAAGTCTGTATAGTAAGTACCCCATTATGCTAAGTGTTTTGGTCTGTAAATCCGGGAATGAAAGGAAGAAACAGACAAGAGGAAGCTGGGAATAAAGGGAAGCAATAGCAAGTGTAAATTGGGGAATGAAAGAGTTAAGAAGTCCATACTCTAAACATTTTTTTCATGAGATTTATTTTCATATTTTGCATGAAATTAATTATAGTTCTCTCTGTCTCTCTGTCTCTCTGTCTCTGTCTCTCTCTGTCTGTCTCTCTCTCTGTCTTCTGTCTGTCTTCTCTCTCTCTCTCTCTCTCTCTCTCTCTCTCCTCTCTCTCTCTCTCTCTCCTCTCTCTCTCTCTCTCTCTCTCTCTCCTCTCCTCTGCCTCTCTCTCCCTCTCTCTCTCCTCTGCCTCTCCTCCTCTCTCCCTCTCCTCTCTCTCTCTCTCTCTCTCTCTCTCTCTCCTCTCTCTCTCTCTCTCTCTCCTCTCCTCTCTCTCTCTCTCTCTCTCTCTCTCTCTCTCTCTCTCTCCCTCCCTCCCTCCCCCCTCTCCCTGTATATATATATATATATATATATATATATATATATATATATATATATATATATATATATATATATATATATACCTATCTATCTATCTATCCATCTAGCTATCTGTGTGTATGTCTCTATACGTGCCTGTCTCCATTTTTCTTTCCCACAGACACAGCACCAAGGGGTGTCTGATGCCAGAAGGAAGTGCTGGCTGGCAAAGGGAAGACAAGCGTGAAGATATTTCCGGTCACATTGATTTTTCCATTAAGGCCGGTATCAGCTGTGGTTATCCACAAAGAGAGAGAGAGAGGAGGGGGAAGAGAGAGAGAGAGAGAGAGAGAGAGAGAGAGAGAGAGAGAGAGAGAGAGAGAGAGAGAGAGAGAGAGAGAGAGAGAGAGAGAGAGAGAGAGAGAGAGAGAGAGAGACAAAGACACAAACAGACACACAGATAATCTGTTTAACAGAAAGACAGATACAGACAGAAATACAAAGATAGAAGCATTTAGGCAGAGACACAGTAAAATTGAGGTACCCTTAAGCTTTTTATTCATAAGACTTATGGTAGCATGTTAAATATAATCTGGAAGACGAAATCTCATATTACAATGATTGGTTTAATATAACATAGAAGAAGTCCAGTTTTAGATGGGATTCAAACAATTGGACAATTTCAATTCTAGACAGATGTGTTACCTGTAGGGAACCCAATCATCTGTGCTTTCAGTTGTGCTTAAAAGAAAGGCCTGAACTGAACTGAACTGAACTGAACTGAACTAAACTGGACTGAACTGAACTGAACTGAACTGAATAACAGATAATCGGTTTTGTACAGGAGATAACTGGATAAAAACAAAGTCTGCTGCTGCCATAAAAGCAGAAGCATGGATCCAGAAGATTCCTCCAGGATTTAGCTTCAATGTTTAATGTGGATCAACAGAGCTCCAAGGTTCACCTTCATAGCTGGCCACAGTCAACAGGGCTGGCAAAGAAAATTATGCCCCCTCCCTCCCTCCCCTCCCTGTCAGCTTTCCCCTCCTCTGTATGATCTGGACAGTCAGATGTTTGCTTTAGGCTGGATCCACTGCCGGCCATTTTTCCATAAAATATTTAAGTGTTAGTCAAGTAAACGTCATGGGAGGAGGAGCATCTTTCTAAAGATAGCATTGTTTCAGGGAAAAGGCTGTCTGATATGAATTGTGTTGTAAAATGAGTTTTCATGCGATCAGTTCTATTACCCTAACAATCACAAAAGTATTTAAATGTCTTATTCTGCCATAAGTGATTGAAATAAGAATGAGCATTTATATTACACAACTGTTTTTTTCAGAAGTTTTTATGGTTTCATTGTCATTCTTCTTTACTCACACTGAATTCCTTACTTTTTTTAACAGATAGAATGCACTATCATACTTCCTTAGTCTCTTGCTTACTTGCTTGAAATGAGATGACTAAAATTTCTGACCACCTAAAAAAGGAAAAAATGTATTCTAACAAACTCAAACTTTAGAAATCACAACACAATCTGATACATGATAGTTTAAAAAGGAGTAAATGTGTCCCATAATTGATGTGATCTTATGGGAGCAAGGCATCAGAAACCTCAGCTTCTCCAGGAGTCAGCATATTTAGGGTGGTACCCATCTCCTCTCCCACACTGCTTTACCTTCCCTGACCCTAAAAAGGGCAGGTACCCACTTACAGCTGGGTAAAGTGCTCAATGCTGCCTAACCTTAGCTTGGGGAAAGCAAGTGCTCTGACTTCTGAGCTATCTAGTCCCATACATGATACTGGAGTTTTAAGGCAAACGTAAAGACTGAGAGACTGCTACACTGGTAACTTTCCAAACTCTCTCTCCTAAGGAGATCTTTGCACAAAGATTAACCACAGACGAAGCACTTCCCTCTTTTCTGCTATCAACTGGACATAAATCGCCTCCTAAGATATGGTTCCCTTGATAAGAAGAGGCACGGTCGATTCCTGCCAGCTAGTCAGCCTCCTTTTTGCAGCTGACATCAATGACAGCAGGCGTGCATCAACAGGCAAATTGCTCTGGCTTCAAGATGGAATAAACAGAGCTCTCCTCTGTTATAGGCTAATGAGGTACAGCCTTTGCTAGTCTGTCTATCTGTCTTTGTGCATGTCAGCATGTTTTCGTGTCCGTGTGTCTGTGAAGCTGGAGGTTTGCAAGATTCAAGTTGCTGGTCACCTCAGTTTATTTTATTTATATTTATTTTAGTTATTATTTTATATCAAGGATAATGGAATAAGCTCTCGTGTGCTTTTTTACATCCAGTCCTCATGTGTCTGCAATTTTGTCGATTTTGTCATTTGTTTCAGTGAGTCAGTCAGTTCGTTTATCTTAAGTGGTACTAGAGTTTTGTATATTGGTAGTTGTGCAGTAAGGCCAGTTTATGTCTTTCTTTTCATAGTAACATATTTATTACCCATAATCATACAATTCATGTAAAGTCACTTAATGTTGAAAAATCTTTTACATCTTGAAAACAAAGATCTCATTTTGTATTTTGGGACTGTGCATTTTTTCATTATTCCTTTTATTTGAGGATAATAGAATAATCACTCATGTGCTTTTTATATCTAGAATGCAGTTTTGTCAGTTTTGTCATCATTCCCGCTGGTACACAACGGCCTATCTGCCAAAAAGCAGAATGGGTTTTAACGTGTACACATGTTTTGTATGCGTTAGCACATATAACCTCAGTTTATAGTCTCATCTGAAGGAATTTTGGGTGGAGTGGTACTAGCACTGATGTGAACTCCTGAGGAAAAATCTTCTTGAGCAAGATTTGAACCTGGGTCAGCAGATCATCGCAATCGCACCACTCTGACCACCTATCTACCCCCCCTCTCTCTCTCTCTCACACACACATCACACACACACACACACACACACACACACACACACACACACACACACACACACACACACACACACACACACACACACACACACACACACTATTGTGGGAAGTGAGTTGTCCATTGTTTTTTTCTCTCTTTTTTGGAGTGGGGGGAGTTTTTAATGAACATTGAAGCGATGATCAATTAAGCAATCACCATGGTGCAGTGGTTAGCACATTTGTGGTCCTAGATAGAAGGTCGTGGGCTCAAATCCCTTTAGAGTTACAGGATTTAGTTCAGACTCTGACTGACTTCTTCTTCAAGTAACTTTGCTATGATCTCATTGAGATGTCTGGGTCCACATAATCAGGCGTCGTCTAGTGCACACATGCAATTTTTGAGAATGAGTCTCGTTACTTTACAATGACTGCATTGTTTCTTTAACTATTGGCCCTGGATCTCACTCACACACACACACACACACACACACACACACACACACACACACACACACACACACACACACACACACACACACACACACACACACACACACACACACACATGCTGAAAAAAGCAAATCAATGCTTATTCAATGTACCATCTGGAAATAAAAATTTGACTTGACTTGACACACACGCATGCTTGCGCGCACGCACGCATACATACACACACACACACGCACGCGCGCGCGCGCAATATATATATATATATATATATATATATATATATATATATATATATATATATATATATATATATATATATATAAAATTTATTATTAAAGCTGATATGGCCGATTATTGCATCAGCTACATTACCATTAAAGAAGAAATGTAAAAATGTTCCCATAACCTATGCGGTCGTTAGCACGAAAGGTGTCAGGAACCTCAGCTTCTCTAATGGCCAGTTTTTTTAGACTAGTGCCCATCTCCTCTCCTCACTGCTTTGCCTTCCTTGTCCTTGGAAAGGGATTTGTATCTATTTAAATCTGAATAAACTGTGTGACTGTGCTGAAGCTAAGGCCTGCATATGGTCACCCATCCACTTGGTAACCAGGCTCAATGCTGCTTTACGTTGGCCTGCAGAAGGCGAGTACTATGGCCACAGAGCTATCTCAACACCTAATCACCATAAAGCATCATGAAAACTGTCTCTTGCTCGGTTATCCCAGTCCTCTGGTAACATAGTGACATCAAGTTTGGTTTCTCATACACTTCTGTGCCTGTAGAGAGTTGGCATCATAGCCTTTGGATGTTGATGTTCATTGGAGAAGGTTGTTAGAGGGACATTGTAGTGGTCACCTATCTCCCTGGATGGGTATCTCACTCAGTCTGGCTCACAACTGAACTAATGTTGTTGTCAGTATGAGGTTTAGTAAGTGTCCTCCGTACGATAGCTCAGAACAGGCACCACTGCTCACCCCCAAAATGACCCAGCAGCAGTGCAGGGCCCTTGTAGATGATGGCCTCAAGGTGGCCTGACATTAATAAGCTTTCTGTTCCTGTGGACTTCAGGCCTCAGGATGCACCATGAAAAGCCGTGGTAAGGCTGGGGCAGAGATATTAGAATGAGCAGCATGGGAACAATAACACAGGAATGTCACAAAAAACAAGGCAGCAAAAAATGAACATAATAATGTAAAATGAAATATCTAAACAGCACGGCAGTGAGATTTTCCAAACAATGATTTATCATTGAAACGGCACAGAGAATCTGTGAATTCAAATGCTAAAAAGTCAGAGGCGGCATAATCTCTTTACGAGATACTACAAACGTTGTAATACATGATGTTTTGTCTTTTATAAAATTAGGATGCTGACAGAAAGAAATACTTCTCTTTATACCTAACCCACCGTACTGGAAAAGCTACAACTTGCTTTGAAGTGACGCAAGGAACCTTTGAAAAACAGATATTGCCGTAACTAAGGGAGGAACATTACTTCTTCTTTCGTTTTCTTTACACCCTCAGATGTGTCTGGGGGGGAAATAATGGCATTTTCTTTCCTGCTCCTCTCATGGGCAGTACAGCTTGGTTTGCAGGGTTATCTCTGTCGGCCACACAATCTTCCTCAGGTCACTGTATAGCGTGCATCTATAAAGGATGTGCTCACCATTCTGGCTGTCTTTACTACAAGGCATTACTGAAATACTTTCATTGATGTTGACTTCGTAACACCACCTTGCCCAAATTGCTGGCGTTACACCAAAAAATGCCAAAATAATTGCTATAGTATAAACACATTACAATATAGAGGGGAAAAAACACACCAAACACTGCAACACAAAGCAACACAGAAATTTTTACAACAAAACAAAATTAAGAAGTGAATGTTTGTAAATTCCGAGGGATATATTTCATCGCAGATTAACAGCGGGAGAAACAATTTGCCCCTCTGATGGCCATGAAGCCGCCATAAATCTGTCTCTAAGATAGGGCTCGCTCCACAAGAATGGGGCCCACCCATCGATCGATCGCTCAAAGCCAGTCGGCCGCTTTTTTCACAGCTCACGTCAATCGCCATGCACGTGCATCAAAGGGCAAATTGCTCCGGCTTCAAGGAGGAATAAACAGAGCTTTGGCTGTGTTATGCGCTAATGGTGTGGACCCTTCCGCCATTTTTTTGTTTTGGTCTGACTTGGCTGATTGTCTGCTCTTCTCTCTTGGTTCTGTCCCTTCTCTCTGTATTTCTCTGTCTGTCTGTCTTTTCTGTCACGTATACACATGTATGACATATATATATATATATATATATATATATATATATATATATATATATATATATATATATATATATATATATACATACATCTATGTATGTATATAGATATATAGATATATATAGATATATATTCATGC
>CM060319.1:67359836-67365651 GCA_030674155.1 Stramonita haemastoma | reverse complement strand
AGAGAGAGAGAAATACAGAAATACAGAGACAGACAGACCGACATACAGACAGACAGACCAGACAGACAGAAGCAAAGACACCACACGACTCGACACTTTGCCTTTTTCTCCGTCTTGGCAAATTATGTAACAACCTTTTGCCGAAGGGCAGATAACCTTTTCCACTAAAAGAACTAAGTCACCCCCCACCCCCCCGCCACGTTTTTTTCCTTACAAAACAAGGTTCAGCTGCAAAGAAAAATCAATATTGAAATTTTTTACCTCTGGGTAGAAACAGAAATTGTCTTCTTTTTTTTTCTTGTTGACGCGAACGTTACAAGAAGACGTTGCACAAACAGATCACTTACGTTCAGAAAAAGGAGGCCAGATTTCTCTGAATGTTCATGTTGTGGGGGTTTTTTTGTAACATAGCAAAGGTAAAGGTGTTCCCATAACCTATGTGGTCGTAGGGGAGCGAGGCATCCGAGACCTCAGCTTCTCCAGGGACCAGCATGTGTATTGAGGGCGGTGCTCATCTCTCTCTCTCCTCTCTCTCTCTCTCTCATCTCTCCTCTCTCTCCTCTCTCTCCCCTCTCTCTCTCTCTCTCTCTCGTTGCTTTACCTTCCCTGACCCTAAAAGAGGGCAGGTGTATATTGACAGCTAAATTACTAACAAAGGCAATGTTAATCTGAAGGTAATGGGGTCTCTAAATTAATAGACAAATCCAAGAAAACAGTAGTAAAAAATAACCTCACTCCTTGAAGATTTGTTGAGGCACTGTATGTACTAAATTTTTGGAGGACTTGGTTTGGGAGAGTTGAGCCTGGCGGAGCCTATGCTTCACCGGGATTCAGGGTAGGTATGGGTGGGCTATCTATACGACACTAACCATAAGTACCCTCTTTTGTAAAAAGGTGGATGAGGTCTAAAGGTGTGTGAGGGGTTGGGGGTCATCTGTCAATGGCGCAAAGATCATGATGCTCACCTTTGATCTCTGTGGATTTCAGCGTGCCGGGCGCTATTTTCTGCTTGAAATCTCAATGTTTAACATTTTAAAGATTTAATCAGAGGTAGGTATTGCTTAAGTGGAACGATTTGCTACAGAAAACTGAGGACTGCGTAGAGTGGAGGAAGCTGGTTGTAAAATCTTCAGTTGTGCCCCAACGGTCTACAAGACTACGGAATATGTAAAGTAAGGAAGAGGTATTGCTTTTGCCTCTTTGGATGAAAGAAGAATGTGATAAGTTGTGGGGAAAAAACGCTACACAAATACCATACCAAAAGGATAAGCAAATACTGTATGCAATGGAAGTAGAATGACATCCAATACCGGGTGCTGCGGGGGTTGATGTATGTCAAGATTAAAATCCTTGAAGGATGGTCAGTTACAAAATATAATTTACTGACGTTCATCCCTAAAGGTCCTTCAGATTAAACTTTAAATCAAGGTCCTGTGTACTCCAAAAACACACAGAAAACATCTCCTCCACACGTTAACACTCGCGCAGCCTTTCACAAGAGGAGGCCAATGCGTACCAGTAGAAATGGATGAGAATTTTATTTTGATGTCATGCACACTGGTGTGGTGTTTATGCATAAAACCTTAAATCAGTATGCAGCTACCTAAATGGTGGGCAAACGGTTCCATACGCAAAAATCTCACAATTGGTGAACCTCGGAGCTCCAGCAGATGAAGCAAAAAAATATATATCCACAAGTACTGCATCCATTCATTCTGTTCTCTAATCACTGCCAAAGTGTATGCAGCAAGTGTAGAAATCGAGAAACTTCACACAGCAAGTACAGATCGACTTTTTCCAGCCTTTGGTTTTCGTGTCTGACAGTTTGACTTCCTTCTTTGTAGTTTTGGTACCAGTTATAAAGGTCATTTGTCCACTTCATTTTTGTTTGGGTTTTTTGGTTGTTAGGGAAAAGGGGGTTTCTCTGCTTGATCAATATGAAACAATCCCCCCCCCCCCCTATCCTCCCCAAGCTAAATAACTAACCAGCCAATCAATCCATCAATCTATCAATCAACCATTTAATTATACTTCTCGAGGCAACAACAACAACAAAACAACAACAACAACACAACAACCACTACCACAACAACAACAACAACAACAATAGCAAAACACAAATATCCGAAACACTGGCCTTTGCAGCTAGTTTCTAAGCCACACACAAAATGCAGTCAGGCAGACAGACACTTAAACTGAAGGCAGTAAAAACTTATCTTCCTGCTTCTTCAGCCTGCAGTGTGGATTCTTCACACGTTCTAGTTGCTGTAGGAATGTGGTCAGTGATTGTGTAACAGCACTTGTTTTCCTTCCTTGGCTACAGCTCCCAGGTTCATCAATGGTGAGTTTTGTGTGTATGTCACCAGGTTTTTTAACCCTAGCTTAAGGTAGCCACATTCCAATTTCGGGGATGATGTTCTAACATGATAAATGTGTGCATGTATTATTCTGTTTTCTTTTAATTTTGTCATCTGTTCCCACCGGCAGACAATAGCCTACTTTTGCGAAAAGTGGAACAGGTTTTATTATGTGCGCAAGATGTTTTGCTAGCGTTCGCACATGGAACCATGGTTTATAGTCTCAACCAAAGGACTTTTCTGGATAATAGAGTTGGCACTGATGTTAACTCCAGAGGAAAAAATCCTCTTGAGATTCTAACCTGAGTTAGCAGATCACGAGAGCATCACTCTAACCACCAGGCTATCCTGTCCCTGCATGTGTGTGTGTGTGTGTGTGTGTGTGTGTGTGTGTGTGTGTGCTCTCTCTCTCTCTCTCTCCTCTCTCTCTCTCTCTCTCTCTCTATATATATATATATATATATATATATATATATATATATATATATATATATATATATATATATATAAAATATATATATATATCTAGTCAGACTCCAGAGGATCATCAGAAGCAACAACATCAGCTTCTGCACCAAATACCACCTCTACAAATCCCTCGTAATATCTATCCTCCTATATGGCTGTGAATCATGGACTCTGACAGCAGAGTTAGAGAGAAGAATCCAAGCATTCGAGAACAAGTGCCACAGAAGACTCCTCAAAATATCATACAAAGAACACAAGACCAATAACTATGTGAAAGAGGAAATCAAAAAGCGTGTGGGCCCCCAAGAGCCTTTGCTCTCCACCATAAAGAGGAGAAAGCTGATGTGGTTTGGTCACACCACAAGACACAACACCCTAGCAAAAACCATCTTGCAAGGAACAGTCGAGGGCAAAAGAAGAAGAGGCCGCCAAAAGAAATCATGGGTTGACAACATCAAAGACTGGACTGCCCAACCCCTGCAACGCCTCCTACTAGCCACACAGGATCGTGAAGCATGGAAAAAGATCTCCGTTGTGTCTTCTCTCATGTCCCCCCTACGTCCTTTGGGACATGGGACTGAGTGAGTGAGTGAGTGATATATATATCTCTCTCTCTCTCTCTCTTCTATCGATTTGTCTATGCATTTATCTACCTACCTATCTGTCTGCCTATCTACCTTACCTTTGTCTATCTGTGTCCATATATCTACATATATGTATGCATATATATATATGTTTCTATTCAATCCATTGACTGATCAGTTGGTCCATTTAGCTAACTAGCTAGCTAGCTAGCTATCAGTTTGTCTGTCTGTCTGTCCATCTATTTATCTGAAGAGAAACACAGACAGAGAGACCCACAGACACGTAAATTAAAAAACAAAAGAAAATAAAAAGCCACACACGTCCCTTTATCCTCTGTCCCCCGCTAATTATATCAACAGCATTTTGCCCCAAAAGGGCGGATAACCTTTTCTAATGAAAAGAACCAGGTTATTTCCCCTTCTTACAAAACAGAATTTCTGCAGCTGAAAAATCAATATCACGTTTCGCCTGCAGCCCAGGAACAGAAATGGTCATTTTCTTGTGAACACCAACGTCATTGGAAGACGTTGCACGAACAATTACTATCTCTGCTTTTGGGGTTTAGAGAAAAAAGACTGTTACAACCTCTGGTCTGGCTGTACAACTAGGTTACACTGACATGCAGACTGTCAGAGTGGGTATGATGTGATGCAAGTGTGTGTGTGGGGGGGGGGGGCATGTGTGTGTGTGTGTGTGTGTGTGTGTGTGTGTGTGTGCATGTGTGTGTGTGTGCATGTGTGTGTGTGTGTGTGTGTGTGTGTGTGTGTGTGTGTGTGTGTGTGTGTGTGTGTGTGTGTGTGCAGAGTGCGTTTTCATGAGGAAACATAACACATATTTACAATGCTGTTTTTCTTGTTCTTTCTTTCTTTCTTTATCCCCCACTACAGCTCTGAAGTCACCAATGGTGATATTGTTTTGTTGGGGGATGGGGGTAATGCAACCTCCCCCCCCCCCCCCCCCCCCCCCAATAAGATAGCCATAATCTGACTTGAGGTATGGTGTCTAAACATGACTCCAGTGTGAACTCTTTTAATCCACTCTCACAGGCTTGAATAGCCATTCTTCCAGGTGGGATGGATGAGACAGACTGCATATTGTGGGTGATCCCCAGGGCGTTAAGCTGGGGAACGGACAGCAAGAAGAAGAATGCGAAGAAGAAGAATGCGAAGAAGAAGAAGAAGAAGAAGAACAACAACAACAACAACAACAACAATAACAACAGCAACTACTACAACAACAACAACAACAATAACAATAGCAAAAGACAAAAACCCGAAGCACTGTCCTTTGCAGCTAGTTTCTAAGCCCCACACAAAATGCAGTCAGGCAGACAGACACTTAAACTGAAGGCAGTAAAAACTTCTCTTCTTGCTTCTTCAGCCTCCAGTGTGGATTCTCCACACGTTCTAGTTGCTGTAGGAATGTGGTCAGTGATTGTGTAACAGCATTTGTTTTCCTTCCTTGGCTACAGCTCCCAGGTTCATCAATGGTGAGGTTTTTTTGCGTATGTGACCGTTTTTCTTTTTTTAACCTACCTTAAGGTAGCCACATTCCAATTTCGGGGGATGATGTCCTAACATGATAAATGTGTGTATGCGTTATTCTGTTTTCTTTTAATTTTGTCATCTGTTTCCACCGGCATACAATATCCTACTCTTCCGAAGAGAGAAACAGGTTTTATTGTGTGTGCAAGATGTTTTGCATTAGATCGCACATGGGACCATGGTTTGTAGTCTTATCCGAAGGACTGTTGGGGAGAGTGGAGTTGGCACTGATGTTAACTCCAGAGGAAAAATCTTCTTGAACGAAAATTGAACCTGGGTCAGCAGATCACAAGCGCATCAGTCTAACCACCAGGCTATCCCGACCCTGCATGTGTGTATATATATATAATATATATATAATATATATATATATATATATATATATATATATATATATATATATATATATATATATATATATATATGCAGGGACGTATATGTACACACCCACATATATATGTATATCTATCTTTCTATCAGTTTGTCTATACATTTGTCTACCTACTTATCTGCCTATCTACCTTACCTTTGTCCATCTGTATCGATATATCTACATGTGTATGCATTTATACATATATTGATATATATTCATATATATATATATATATATATATATATGTATATATGTCTATGCAATCTATTCAATCTATTGATTGATCAGTTGGTCCATCTAGCTAGCTAGCTAGCTAATGGTCAGTCTGTCTGTCTGTCCATCTATTTATCTGAAGAGAAACACAGACAGAGAGACCCACAGACACATAAAGTAAAAATTAAAACTAAATAAATAGCCACACACGTCCCTTTATCCTCTGTCCCCCGCTAATTATATCAACAGCATTTTGCCCCAAAAGGGCGGATAAC
>CM060319.1:67349836-67354836 GCA_030674155.1 Stramonita haemastoma | reverse complement strand
GTTTGTCTTTACCGTACTGTTGTTCAAGTCTATCTCTGTTTTCACTCCATTCCCTGATCCTCTTCCTATCCACAGAAAATTCACGAGCACACTCCGAAACATTCCCACCTGCTTCGTTATCCAGATACTGGAGGGCTTCCAATTTGAAAGATACAGTGTAAGACTGTCGCTTTGGCATTTTGCAAAAATGGCACAGAGAGATTCAAGAACCAACTTCCGGCCATCAGGAAGTGTCGTCAAAGGACTTTTAGAACAGTCTGCACAAATCCTAGTGACAGTGAGCATAGTCTCTTTGAAAGAAGCAGGCTGGGCGTTTGCAAGGTAGTTACCCCTGTGCACAACTTTTGGCCCAAAGTGGGGGTGGGCGTTTGCTAGATAGTGGGCTTATGCTAGGGATTTTACGGTATATATATATATATATATATATATATATATAATATAATATATATATATATATATATATATATATATATATATATATATATAATATGTATACATATAATATGTATATATATATATATATATATATGTATATATATATATATATCTCTCTCTCTCTCTCTTTCTATCGGTTTGTCTATGCATTTATCTACCTACCTATCTGTCTGCCTATCCACCTTACCTTTATCTATTTGTGTCGATACATCTACATATATGTATACATATACATATACATATATATATATATATATGTGTGTGTGTGTGTGTGTGTGTGTGTGTGTGTGTGTCTATTCAATCCATTGACTGATCAGTTGGTCCATCTAGCTAGCTAACTAATAGTCTGTCTGTCTGTCTGTCTGTCTGTCTGTCTGTCTGTCTGTCCATCTATTTATCTGAAGAGAAACACAGACAGAGAGACCCACAGACACATAAAGTAAAAATTAAAATACAATAAATAGCCACACACGTCCCTTTATCCTCTGTCCACCGCTAATTATATCAACAGTATTTTGCCCCAAAAGGGCGGATAACCTTTTCTAATGAAAAGAACCAGGTTATTTCCCCTTCTTACAAAACAGAATTCCTGCAGCCGAAAAATCGATATCACGTTTCGCCTGCAGCCAGGAACAGAAATGGTCATTTTCTTGTGAACACCGACGTCATTGGAAGATGTTGCACGAACAATTACTATCTCTGCTTTTGGAGTTTTAGGGGAAAAAAGACTGTTACAACCTCTGGTCTGGCTGTACAACTAGGTTACACTGACATGCAGACTGTCAGAGTGGGCAAGATGTGATGTGATGTGATGTGATGTGATATGTGTGTGTGTGTGTTTGTGTTGTGTGTGTGGTGTGTGTGTGTGTGTGTGTGTGTGTGTGTGTGTGTGTGTGTGTGTGTGTGTGTTGTGGGGGGTGGTGTCTGTCTGTATATATGCATGTATGTAAACATCTATATATATACATGCATGATATATAATGATATAGTATCTATTCATATATATACTTCTCTACTCATATACTGCTCTATCTACCTATATAGCTATCTATCTATATATGTATCTACCTATCTATCTTTCATTATGCCTGTCCATCTCTCTATCTAAAAAGAAACACAGACAACACACAGGCAGAGAAAACAACAAACATAATCAATAGCCACACACGTGTCCCTTTATCCTCTGTCCCCCGCTAATTATATCAACAGCATTTTGCCCCAAAAGGGCGGATAACCTTTTCTAATGAAAAGAACCAGGTTATTTCCCCTTCTTACAAAACAGAATTTCTGCAGCCGAAAAATCGATATCACGTTTCGCCTGCAGCCAGGACCAGAAATGATCATTTTCTTGTGAACACCGACGTCATTGGAAGACGTTGCACGAACAATTACTATCTCTGCTTTTGGGGTTTAGAAAGAAAAAAAAAGACTGTTACAACTTCTGCTCTGGCTGTACAGCTAGGTTACACTGACATGCAGACTGTCAGAGTGGGCATGATGTGATGTGATGTGATGTGATGTGTGTGTATGTGTGTTTGTATGTGTGTGTGTGTGTGGCGTGTGTGTGTGTGTGTGTGTGCATGTGTGTGTGTGTGCGCGCGTGTGTGTGTGTGTTTTGTGTGTGTGTGTGAGTGTGTGTGTGCAGACCTGTGTGCTGTTGATGATACATTACACACATTTACTACACTTTTCTTGGGTTGTTCCTTGACAAGAGCTCTGAGGTTCACCAATGATAAGATTTTTTTGTTTGAGACAGTTCTTTGCCCCACAGTGAAGGTAGCTGTATTCTGACTTCAAGGCTTATGTCTAAACACGACACGGGTGTGCGTGTAGGTTTAATTTTATCCGTTCTTTCAGGCTCAAATAGCCTAATCTTCCAAAAGGCAGAACATGTTTTGACAAGTGTGCAAGATGTTCTATGTGCGTTTGTATATGGGACCTCAGTTTATAGTTTAATCTGAAGAACTTTCAGGAAAATGGACTTGGTACTGACGTTATCTCCACGGGAAAAATCCTCTTGAACGGGCATCTCGATGGTGGCTAAAACCCGGGCCATCAGATTACGAGCTCAACGCTGGCAAGTTGTTTTTCTCCGCAGCAAATCCAGCAGGTTTTTTCTCTTCTGGCAAATTTGGCAGGTTTTCTTCCTCTCCTGGCAAATCCGGCAAAAAAAATGTTCTCTCCTACCAAATCCGGCAAGTTTTCTTCCTCTCTTGCCATTACTGGCAAGTTTTCCTCTCCTGCCAAATCCGGCAAATTAACTTCTCCTGGCAAACCTGGCAAGTTTTCCACTCCTGGCAAATCTGATATATTGTCTTCTACTGGCAAATCCGGCAAATTGTCTTCTTCTCGCAAACCCGGCAAATTGTCTTCTCCTGGCAAATCCGGCAAATTGTCTTCTCCTGGCAAACCTGGCAAGTTTTCTTCTCTGGGCAAATCCAGAAAGTTTTCATTCTCTCCTGGCAAACCTGGCAAGTTTTCTCTCTCAGAGACAAACAGGCAAGTCAGACAAGTCCAGCTCAGCAAAAGCAAGATGGCAGTTGCCCAGCCTGAGGCCGACAAACAAAACTGCTTCTCTAACAGTAATGATGTACGTTACTAGGACACTACTCTTTCAACGTGCTGTGATGCAGTGCAGTAGTGGTGCTGGTTTGGGAAGAGAGAGAGAGAGAGAGAGAGAGAGAGAGAGAGAGAGAGAGAGAGAGAGAGAGAGAGAGAGAGAAGAGAGAGAGAGAGAGAGAGAGAGAGAGAGAGAGAGAGAGAGAGGGAAGAGAGAGAGAGAGGGAAAGAGAGAGACAGAGAGGGAAAGAGAGAGAAAGAGACAGACAGACAGACAGAGACAGAGAGACAGACAAACAGGCATACAGACAGATACGGAAACAGACTGACAGACATACAGACAACGAGAGACAGACAGAGACAAAGACAGACAGACAGAGAGACACGGAAAAGACAGACAGCAAGAGGAAGAAAGATGGAGAGAGAACTCGAGCTCAAATATTTTCTTGAGGGTAATTGGGTAAACCAGAGGCTTCTTTGCACCAGGCTCGCGTGAAAAGGAGCAAAGTAAATGAATTTCTGGAAAAAAAAGGGAAATAAAGAAAATGTTGAAATACACGTACATGCATGCACATGAGAGAGAAAGAGAGAGAGGGAGAGAGAGAGAGAGAGAGAGAGAGAGAGAGAGAGAGAGACAGACAGACAGACAGACAGACAGACAGACAGACAGACACACACACACACACACACACACACACACATACACACACACACACACACACACACACACACACACACACACACACACACACACACACACACACACACACACACACACAGAAATCATTATTTTCAATACCTGTGACAGACAGACAAACAGACATACAGACTGACTGACATACAGAGATAGATAGACAGACAGACAGACGATCAGTGCGTAATTCTAGATAGTATTTTGTGCTTCTTGACGTAAAAATAATCTACGTTTTTATGCAAGTGTAACATAGCCTGCAAGACTGTTTAAACAGTAATTGGTTTCATTGGGGCAATCGACTTTTAACAAGAATCGATCCATCTTATTTGGGAGTGAGTTATGTCCCATTCATGGAAGTCACGCGTAATGATTATTTCCCCTAGGAACACTCTGTATGTAAATAGATTGGTGGAAATGAATTTACTGGAATCTCCTGGTTGTTATTAAGCTTCTTTCTTCTTTCTTCTTCTTCTTTTCTTCTTCTTCTTCTTCTTCTTCTTCTTCTTCTTCTTCTTCTTCTTCTTCTTCGCAATTCTTCTTCTTCGCAATTTTTCTTCTTCTTCTTCTCAATGCTTCTTCTTCTTCTTCTTCTTCTTCTTCTTCTTCTTCTTCGCAATTCTTCTTCTTCTTCTTCTTCTTCTTCTTCTTCTTCTTCGCAATTCTTCTTCGCAATTCTTCTTCGCAATTCTTCGCAATTCTTCTTCTTCTTCTTCGCAATTCTTCTTCTTCGCAATTCTTCTTCTTCGCAATTCTTCTTCTTCTTCTTCGCAATTCTTCTTCTTCTTCTTCTTCTTCTTCTTCTTCTTCTTCTTCTTCTTCTTCTTCTTCCATTTCTTCTTCTTCGCAATTCTTCTTCTTCTGCTTCTTCGCAATTCTTCTTCTTCTTCTTCTTCGCAAATCTTCTTCTTCTTCTTCTTCTTCTTCTTCTTCTTCTTCTTCTTCTTCTTCTTCTTCTTCTTCCAATTCTGCTTCTTCGCAATTCTTCTTCACAATTCTTCTTCTTCGCAATTCTTCTTCTTCGCAATTCTTCTCCTCCGCAATTCTTCTTCGCAATTCTTCGCAATCCTTCGCAATCCTTCTTCTTTGCAATTCTTATTCTTTTGCACAATTCTTTGCAATGCTTCGCAATTCATCTTCGTAATTCTTCGATTTTTTTTTTTTTGGGGGGATGGGGGGGGAGACGTTCACCTGCCTAACATGTAAACCGTAAGATTCTGGGTTCGATTCTCAGCCTTGCCCTTTCTTCCTGATTTGACGAGGAAACAATAATGAAATTTGAAAGTCCTTTGTAAAGAGACTATAGACCAAGGCC
>CM060319.1:67346735-67349736 GCA_030674155.1 Stramonita haemastoma | reverse complement strand
AGAACAAAACCCCAGACATATAGAAAGAACAGAAAAACAACCAAACAAGAAAGAAAACACTACAAAAACAACAAGAACAGAGACAAGATGAAGAAAACAGAAGAAAAGGGTAGGAAAATACTCACCGAAGAAAATATTTGTCAGCACAAGAAGGTTTACACATAAAAAAGACACACAGCAGATGTAGGGGGTAATGAGAAAGAGAATACTTTTATAAACATTTTGTATCATTTTTGTTGTTGGTGTCGGAATTTTTCTCTGTTGACGCTGAGAGAGTGGGGAGAAGAATGGGCAGGGGTGAAATTAAAGGAAAGGAAGTGGGAGGGGTGGGGTGCAATGTGGGGGGGGGGGGTATTTTGTTTTAAATAGTGTGGTATAGTGCCTCATAATATCAGATGGTCATCTTTTTTTTCAGATAGTGATCTTCTTGTATGACGCATTAAGGTCATCAATTTGTGCATTGGCATGTGTGCATGCGCGCTGTGTGTGTGTGCCTGCGTGCATGCGTAAGTGCAGAGGTGTGTGTAGGGTGTGTGTGTGTGCGTGTGTGTGTGTGTGTGTGTGTGTGTGTGTGTGTGTGTGTGTGTGTGTGTGTGTGTGTCTGTGTCTGTGTCTGTGTCTGTGTGTCTGTGTGTGTCTATGTGTGTGCGTCTGTATGTGTGAGCATATGTGTATGTGTGTATGTCTATGTCTGTGTGTGCTTGCGTGTATCTTTCTGTGTGTGTCTGTGAGTCTGTGCAGCTATCTATCTGTCTGTGTCTGTGTGTTTATAGTAAAAGGATGTAGATAAGGTGTGGGAGGAGGCAGATGCATTTCTCTTGTTGCAGGATGACAGAGACGGAGAAGCATTTCGTGTTTACGTGCGATACAACAATGTGTACAGAGCAAAACCCCAGACATATGGAAAGAACAGAAAACCAACCAAACAAACAAGACACAAATACAGAAGAGAGAAAAACACTACAAAACAACAATAACAGAGACAAGATGAAGAAAACAGAAAAAATGTGGAGGAAAAATACTAACAGAAAAAACTATTTTTCAGCACAAGAGTGTTCACACATAAAAAATACACACAGCAGATGTAGGGGGTAATGAGAAAGAGAATATTTTTTATAAACAATTTGTATTATTTTTGTTGTTGTTTGAATATTTCTCTGTTGACGCTGAGAGAGTGGGGAGAAGAATGGGCAGGGGTGAAATTGAAGGAAAGGAAGTGGGAGGGGTGGGGTGCAATGTGGGGGGGGGGGGTATTTTGTTTTAAATAGTGTGGTATAGTGCCTCATAATATCAGATAGTGATCTTTTTTTCAGATAGTGATCTTATTGTATGACGCATTAAGATCATCAATTTGTGCATTGGCATGTGTGCATGCGTGCTGTGTGTGTGCCTGCGTGCATGTGTGAGTGCAGAGGTGTGTGTAGGGTGGGTGTGTGTGTGTGTGCGTGTGTGTGTGTGTGTGTGTCTGTGTGTGTGTATCTGTGTCTGTGTGTGTGTCTGTGTGTCTGTGTGTGTCTATGTGTGTGTCTGTATGTGTGAGCATATGTGTATGTGTGTGTGCCTATGTCTGTGTGTGCTTGCGTGTATCTTTCTGTGTGTGTCTGTGAGTCTGTGCAGTTATCTATCTGTCTGTATATGTGTGTTTATAGTAAAAGGATGTAGATAAGGTGTGGGAGGAGGCAGATGCATTTCTCTTGTTGCAGGGTGACAGAGACGGAGAAGGATTTCGTGTTTACGTGGGATACAACAATGTGTACAGAACAAAACCCCAGACATATAGAAAAAACAGAAAAACAACCAAACAAACAAAACACAAATATAGAAGAAAGAAAAACACTACGAAAACAACAAAAACAGAGAAAAGATGAAGAAAAGGGTAGAAAAAAAACTACAAACGGAAAAAATATTTGTCCACACAAGAATGTTCACACGTAAAAAATACACACAGCAGATGTAGGGGGTAATGAGAAAGAGAATATTTTTATAAACATTTTGTATTCTTTTTGTTGTTGTTGTTGGAATTTTTCTCTGTTGACACTGAGAGAGTGGAGAGAAGAATTACCAGGCAGAGGTGAAATTAAAGGAAGGAAGTGGGAGGGGAGGTTGGTGTGCAATGGGGGGGCAGGGGGGTGAATAGTGTGATGTAGTGCATCAACATAAGTGATGACGCTGATATTGTATAATATATTGTAATCATTTGTGCATTGGGTGAGTGTGCGTGTGTGCGCGCACGCGCGCACGTGTGTTATTTTTTTATATTTATTTATTCTTTTATATATTTATTCTTTTATATCGAGGATAACGGAATAAGCATTCATGTGATTTTTTTCATCCGGTCCCCATGTGTATGCAGTTTTGTAAATATTGTCATCTGTTCCGACCGGCACACAATGGCCTACTCTTACGAAAATCGGAACAGGATTTAACGTGTGCGCAAGATGTTCTGTGCGTTCTCACACGGAGCCTCGGTTTAGTCTCATCCGAAAGACTTTTGGGGAGAGTGGAGTCAGCACTGATCTTAACTCCAGGGGAAAAATCCCCTCCAACGGAAGTCGAACTCGGGTTGTCAAATTGCGAGCGCAATGTTCTGACCATTATGCTATCCTCTGTGTGTGTGTGTGTGTGTGTGTGTGTGTGTGTGTGTGTGTGTGTGTGTGTGTGTGTGTCTGTGTCTGTGTCTGTGTCTGTGTCTGTGTCTGTGTCTGTCTGTCTGTCTGTCTGTCTGTGTCTGTCTGTCTGTCTCTCTGTCTCTCTGTGTGTATATGTGTATGTGCATGTGTATGTGTAATGTGTGTGCGTGCATGTGTGGGTATATGTCTGCGTGTTTGTGCAAGCGTGCATTTGTGATACGGGAACACAAACACACCTAGCATACATTCGCAAAGTCGGAATGCAGCTACATTCACGGTGGGCAAAAAGTTAATAGTCACGTACCCAAAATCTCACCATGGGTGAACCACAAAGCTCTAGCCAATAATAAAAAAGAAAAGAAGGATAGAGC
>CM060319.1:67339235-67341735 GCA_030674155.1 Stramonita haemastoma | reverse complement strand
AAGCACCTGCCTTTTTTAGGGTCAGGGATGGTAAAGCGGCAAGGGAGAGGAGATGGGTGCTGTCCTCAATATTCTGGCCCCTGGAGAGGCTGAGGTCTCTGACATCTCGGTTCCCTACGACTACATAGGTTATGGAACACCTTTACCTTTCTGAAACTAACAAATAAAACAGAATTCAAGAGAACAAATTAACAAATTAAGCAGATTAAAAAAGCTAACAAATAAAATAGAATGAGATAGAAACAATAGCTAGCAAGTAATTAGAGTTGGAAAAAGTAAATAACAAATTAAGCAGAATTAGAGAGAAACTAGAACTTAAACAACTGAATTTAAGAGAAACTAAAGGCTAACAAATAAAACAAAGTTTATGAGACACTAAAGACTAAAAATATATACAATTAAAGAGAAAAAATAAAACATAAAAACGATTTAGACAAACAAAAGTTAACAATTAAAACAGAACTCAAGAGAGACTGAAGCTAACCCTCCAAAAACAACAACAGAATTTAAGAAAAAAAAACTAAAACTAACCATTTAAGCAGAAAATTTAAGAGAAACTGAAACATTAATAAATGAAACAGAATTGAAGAGACACAAAAACTAACAACAGCAAAAACAGAATTAGATAAAACCTAAAGCTAACACCAAAACAGAATTTCAGAGAATTTTTTTTTTAATTTAAAAACACTGTAAACACAAAAAAATAGTTCACCACAAAAAACACATCGGGCCGTGGTATGTTTGGGAAAAGTGAGGAAAGGAACCCTTTGTGCTATTGTTGTTAGGGGCCTTTTTTTCTTGTTGTTGTTGTTGTTTAGAAAATGGGAAGAAGAAGGACGTGCAGAAGAAGTATTGCTGGAAGGGAGGACGGGGGATGTTGGAGAGATAAATAATGACGAAATGGGCGTAAATCGCCATAGAAACACGCCGCTCTAATTTTTTTCTCCCCTTCTTTTTTGCAAATGATGATGCCAGGAGAAAAAAAAACAGAAAAGAAAAGAAATTTGATAAAAAGAAAAAGACAGTATTTTTTTGGCGTTATGTGTTGTGTGCAGGCTCATTTGGGACTTCCGTTTAACAGGAAAACATTTCGAAAGAAAATATGATTGCAAATTGTTTTGAAAATAGGCAAAAACAATTTTCTCTGTCTCTGTCTCTGTCTGTCTGTCTGGCTTTTCTCTCTCTCAGTCTCTGTCTCTGTCTCTGTCTGTCTGTCTCTCTCTCTGTCTCTGTCTCTCTCTCTCTCTCTCTCTCTCTCTCTCTCTCTCTCTCTCTCTCTCTCTCTCTCTCTCTCTCTCTCTCTTCTCTCTCTCTCCCTGTATTAAAAAAGAACACATTGTCAATTAAACTTGCAGAATGGACATACTGTACCCATCCCAATGTTTAAGTATCACTGCCTGGTCACCAAAACAAAAGAACACAGGCAAAATGTCATATTATGTATAAAAGAAAAAAAATTTAAGATTTTTTTCAAGGAGGAGAGTGGACTGGGAAGGCTACATTAAGCAAGAGAGATGAGAAAGGTAAGGAGAAAGACAAAAACAAAGAGAGGGATAGAATAGTAGAAATTTCTAGCTCAAAATTTCCCGAAAGTGGAGATGCTTTTTGTACTAAAAGAGCTGTCCCCATCCCTACATGAGGGGGGAGAGGGAGGTGGGCAAATCAGAGTAAAATGGTTTCCATGTACAACCTATGATCCACTCTTTATATATAAAACAACTCTAAAAGAAACTCCAGCCTGCTTCAATAACCCCAGCATGGATTAAGTGGCCTACTTTGTGGAGATTACCTTTAATATTTAATGCAGATCAACCCCCTTGGGTCGTTCACTTTGGGCTGGCCAGATTAAACACGTCTGCTAAACGGCAAGAGGGGACTTGCTTTTCCTGTGGGAGCATTTCCTCCTGATTGATGTCACACTTAGAGACCGTTACTCAGTCTGGCTCTGCCGCTAACCAGTGATTAGCTCAGACTGGGGGCTAAGGACCAGGTGACACTGCCAGGCAGACTGTTCTGTTGGAATTGGCTTCTTCAGATATCTTTCCATTCTATTTTGTTTACTGCTTACCCACCACGAAAGCCATATTAGGGCTGTCACCTCATTCAATTTCAGTGGCCTCCAGTCACTTTTACTTTAAGATCAAAACCAATACCTCATAATACCTTGCAATATCTAACACCATTCATCTGGGGAAAAAACTACATTAAATGACATTACACTTTTATTCATTTCTGGAGGTTAATAAACCATGCTGTGATTATGACACCAGCCACTCCATCCAACTTACCATCTGCAGGTTACAAAAAAAAACAACGTCAAAAGCAAACAGCTTACAGTACAAAAAATACATGGGCAATTAACACTGCTGAATAAACATCCTGTGCCTAATGAATATCCTGTGACCATCACAGAATTCAAATATCACTACCTGGTCACCAAAATGAAAGAATACAAACAAAATGAACAGAATATTTTAAATGATTCTAAAAGAAAGAGTAA
>CM060319.1:67335042-67339135 GCA_030674155.1 Stramonita haemastoma | reverse complement strand
TGATGTGTTATTTATGTGTAACCAAAATTATTACTATAATTGTTATTCATTGATGTCTTCTTATATGTTTGATTATATTGGCACTAGGGGCTGAAGGATAATGAATCATCAAAATTTATTCTGCAGAACGTTTGATGACTAGTCTTGGGGTATGTATAGAAACAAAATGGGTCTACCGGATGAAAAGTATAGCTGTTATCCTTTTTGTATGGTATATATGGCACAACAGCAAATGTATGTTAAACAAGTTCCTCTCTCTCTCTCTCTCTCTCTCTCTCTCTCTCTCTCTCTCCTCCTCTCTCTCTCTCTCCTCTCTCTCTCTCTCTCTCTCTCCCCATCTTCCAGCCCGTAGTATGAGTGGAAATTTTTTCATGTTGTAATATTTTATTGCTATAGTAGGTGTAAAATGTGTCCATGTTTTCATGTTTCACTGCGATAGTATACGTGAACTTTTTCCATTTTTTCGATTTTTCAGTGCTATAGTACGTGGGAAATTTTCCATGCTTTCATTTTTCATTGCCAAAGTAGGTGTGGAATTTTTTCATGCTTTCAGTTTTTATTGCTACAGTATGTGTGACGTATCAATGCATTCATTTTTATTGCTATAGTATGTGTGGAGTCTGTTAATGCATTCATTTTCATTGCTATTGTATGTGTGAAACTTATCCACGATTTCATTTTTCAATACTGTAGTAGGCATGAAATTTTTCCATGCCTTCCTTTTTATTACTATAGTATGTGTGAACTTTACCAATGGTTACATAATTCATTGCTATAGTATGTGGGAAATGTATGCATGCTTTGATTCATCGTTGTTTTCATTTTCATTGCTATAGTATATATGAAACTTATCCACGATTTCATTTTTCAACGGTTTCACATTTCACTGATATAGTATGTAGGAAATGTATCCATGCTTTGTTTCATCATTGCATCCATTTCCATTGCTATAGTAGGTGTCAAACTTATCCACATAACCACATTGGCATGATAATTTCATTTCTCATTGCTAAAGTAGATGTGAAACTTATTCATGCTTTCAATTGTTATTGCAACAGTATATGTGACTTGTGTCAATGCATTCATTTTTATTGCTATAGTATGTGTGAAACTTATCCACGATTTAATTTTTCAATGCCATAGTAGGCCTGGAATTTATCCATGCCTTCCTTTTATTGCTATAGTATGTGCGAACTTTATCAACAGTTTCACATTTCATTGCCATAGTATGAGGGAAATGTATCCATGCTTTGATCCATCATTGTTACAGTATGTGTGAAACTCATCCAAGCTTTTTTCACTGCCATAGTATATATGATATTTATCTATGCTTACATTTTGCAATACACTCACACCCCTGCCCCCTCATCTGGTGTATTGTGGTCCAAGGCCAAAGTACCATTAAACCATTTCAGTGTTCAGTGTTCAGTGTTCAGTGTTCTCTGTCTCTCTCTCTGTCTCTCTGTCTCTCTGTCTCTCTGTCTCTCTGTCTCTCTGTCTGTCTGTCTGTCTGTCTGTCTCTCTCTCTCTCTCTCTCTCTCTCTCTCTCTCTCTCCCTAATTATCAATTCTCTAATCAATTTTTGTTATTCATTCCTTTATTTATTTAGTTACTAAATTTATGTTTAGTCTAAAATGCTGTAAACATTCTAATCAGATGTATGCTAATACCACAAGTGAATGTTATAATCGTTGTGCTTGGAAGTGTTTTCAGGTGCATTCTTGGAAAGGATTGAGAACGAAATTAATGTGTGGGGGAGGGGGGGGGGGATAGCGAGTGTGTGAAATTGTAATGGGTCCGGTGGCCTTCTACAATAAAATCGTTCAGAGTTCAGAGTTCAGAGTTCTCTCTCTCTCTCTCTCTCTCTCTCTCTCTCTCTCTCTCTCTCTCTCTCTCTCTCTCTCTCTCTCTCTCTCTCTCTCTCTCTCTCTCCCTCTCCCCCCCCCTCTCTCTCTCTCTGGTCCATTCAAGCAAGAACAATGCCAGACAGATAGGGGTTTTCTTTTGTTTGGGATAACCAGGGAGTAGAATCTATTTTGGCATTCACCAAAGTTTTCAGACAGCGAATTGTAGACTGCAGATGGCCAAGAATGGAATAACCCCATTCAAACGAGTGAAAGGCTTCAATCATACGCTCTACTAAACCACAATCACTTGATGGAATCATACTTGAAACTGAACATGAATACATTTGTATGAAATGCTTTAACTAAATTTAGAATCGGAGTTTCATCTATATTCATACATTCAGCAAGATTCAGTTTATTAAATAATACAAGTCAGTTGTTATGTCCATTGTGTAAGTCTGAAAGGGAGGATGAAATTCATTTTATATTCTTACGCCCGGCATATGACGTCCTTCGGGAAGAATATATTGCAGAAGAATATGACCGGATTCCTTGTACATTTAGGTTACGTCTTTTGTTGTCAAGCTTCAATAAAACTACACTAAGGAATTTGTCATTGCATTTACACAAAGCACTGAAAAGACACAATATTGCCGTAAGCTAAAGATTGTAGTATACTGTTTGCATGGAAAAGTGATTTCTTTTGTAAAAATTTTAATGATTGTTATTCATTTTGATATATCGATATTGTGCAGGCCTCTTCAGAATGAGCCAATGGCCTTTCTGTATAAATATTCCCATTCTCTCTCTCTCTCTCTCTCTCTCTCTCTCTCTCTCTCTCTCTCTCTCTCTCTCTCTCTCTCTCTCTCTCTCTCTCTCATTCCTCAAGAACAGCACCATAGGGTGTCTGATGCTTAAAGGAAGCACTGGCAAAAGGGAGACAAGCATGAAGATATTTCCGGTCGCCCTGATTTTTCTATTGCAGCCAGTGTCGGCTCTGGTTAGCCACAGAGAGACAGGAGACAGACATACAGAGAAACATAGAGACAAAAAGAGACCTAGATACAGACAGAGACAGAGTGAGACTGCAGGAAGGGGAAAAATATCAAAGAGGAAAACCAAGTCGAATCCACTGTTGTTGGTTATAGCCCTGCTGACCCCATAGGCCCTGTTGAAGCTGTCACTTCATAAGAATTTAAATCTTAGAGTAAAACTGTGCAACTTCATACAGATTAAAACATGGTATAAAACAAACTCTACTGTCATTCCTTGTATCAATGCCCTGGTATTAAAAAAACAAGTCAAAATAATGATACTGTCTGTGTGCACCCACGAAACATGACATTGGAAGGCAAAATCAGAAAACGAAATCAGCAACAGATAGATAATGATGCAATGAGTCAAAAATTGGAGGTGTGTAAAAAAAATAATAAGCTATTAGGACAGATAAAATAGTGGTTAGAGTGTTGAGTTTGTGATCTGAAAGCCCAGGATCATGCCCATTTTAGGAAGATTTACCCTGAAGTTATCATCAGTGTTGACTCCACTGCCCCTAAAAAATGAGTGCCTACATGGTGGCTCAATCCCAGGCCATCAGCTTACGAAAAAATCGTTCTAATTACTAGGCTATCCCACCCACCCACCCCCATGCCAATGTATTAACCTACAAAGAAAGGTCACGCCAAATCCAGCAAAGCAGCACCGCAGAGAAAACAAGACAATAAGGAAGAGAGAAGATAGAAGAAAACTGGGCCAAAAACTGCCTTAAAAGAAAGGATAGAAACCAGTCTGCCCACACCAGGGGCCAACATCTGGGTTAATCACTAATAGAAGGATGTGACCTGAAGGGTGTCTTATTCAATTTTCTGTCAAGGCAGATTTTTCTGTATTGTTTCATTCTTACTTGGAAAGAGTGCATTGCCAGAAAGAAGCATCACTCACTTATTTGTTGTTGTTTTTTTCCTTCCTATTTCATGTCTGAGTTTTGCAGCCACCAGAGTGGGTTTTTGACTGAGGTCTACTGAGAAAACCTACTTGATGCTGTTTGTTTTTGTTTCATGCACTAAGAGCATGTAGCAAATTACACTTTGTCTGAAAGAACCTAGAATCATGGGCGATAGAAGAAAATAATTCACATTTATGTAAGCTCCAACCTGTAGCCATCTCTCCTTCCAGACAGACATATTATCTGCAGACTATCAAACCATTTCTACACTACTTTGATAACTCAGCTGTTACTGGATTCT
>CM060319.1:67325042-67330042 GCA_030674155.1 Stramonita haemastoma | reverse complement strand
AGGGCGGTGCCCATCTCCTCTCCCATGCTGCTTTACCTTCCCTGACCCTAAAGAAGGATGGCACCCATTTACAGCTGGGTGAACTGGGAGACTGTACTGAAGCCAAAGTGTGCAAATGATCACCCATCCACTTGGTAATCATGCTAAATACTGCTTAGCCTCAGCTTGGGGAAAGCAATTGCTCCGACTACTGAGCTATCCCTCCCATACATAGTACTTGAATTTTAAGGCAAACATAAAGACTGAGAGACTGCTATACTGGTAACTTTCCAAACTCTCTCCAAAGGAGATCTTTGCACAAAGATTAACCACAGACGTAGCACTTTCCTCTTTTCTGCTATCAACTGGACATAAATCGCCTCCTAAGATATGGCTCCCTTGATCAGAAGAGGCACGGTCGATTCCTGCAAGCAAGTCAGCCTCCTTTTTGCAGCTGACATCAATGACAGCAGGCGTGCATCAACCGGCAAATTGCTCTGGCTTCAAGATGGAATAAACAGAGCTCTCCTCTGTTATAGGCTAATGAGGTACAGCCTTTGCTAGTCTGTCTGTCTGTCTGTGTGCATGTCAGCATGTTTTCGTGTCCGTGTGTCTGTGAAGCTGGAGGTTTGCAAGATTCAAGTTGCTGGTCACCTCAGTTTATTTTATTTATATTTATTTTATTTGTTATTTTATATCAAGGATAATGGAATAAGCTCTCATGTGCTTTTTTACATCCAGTCCTCATGTGTATGCAATTTTGTCGATTTTGTCATTAATTTTGTTTCAGTGAGTCAGTCAGTTCGTTTATCTTTAGTGGTACTAGAGTTTTGTATATTGGTATTTGTGCAGTAAGGCCAGTTTATGTCTTTCTTTTCATAGTAACATATTTATTACCCATAATCATACAATTCGTGTAAAGTCACTTAATGTTGAAAAATCTTTTACATCTTGAAAACAAAGATATCAATTTGTATTTTGGGACTGTGCATTTTTTTTTATTATTCCTTTTATTTTGAGGATAATAGAACAATCACACATGTGCTTTTTATATCTAGAATGCAGTTTTGTCAGTTTTGTCATCATTCCCGCTGGTACACAATGGCCTATCTGCCAAAAAGCAGAATGGGTTTTAACGTGTACACAACATGTTTTGTATGCGTTAGCACATATAACCTCAGTTTATAGTCTCATCTGAAGACATTTTGGGTGGAGTGGTACTAACACTGATGTTAACTCCTGAGGAAAAATCTTCTTGAGCAAGATTTGAACTTGGGTCAGCAGATCATTGCAATCGCACCACTCTGACCACCTATCTACCCCCCCCTCACACACACACACGCGCGCGCGCGCGCGCGCCCCACACACACACACACACACTATTGTGAAAAGTTAGTTGTCCATTGTTTTTTTCTCTCTTTTTTGGAGTGGGGGAGTTTTTAATGAACATTGAAGCAATGATCAATTAAGCAATCACCATGGTGCAGTGATTAGCACATTTGTGTTCCTAGATAGAAGGTCGTGGGCTCAAATCCCTTTAGAGTTACAGGATTTAGTTCAGACTCTGACTGACTTCTTCTTCAAGTAACTTTTCTATGATCTCATTGAGATGTCTGGGTCCACGTAATCAAGCATCGTCTCGTGCACACATGCAATTTTTGAGAATGAGTCTCGTTACTTTACAATGACTGCATTGCCTCTTCAACTATTGGCCCTGGATCTCACTCACTCACACACACACACACACACACACACACACACACACACACACACACACACACACACACACACACACACACACACACACATGCTGAAAAAAGCAAATCAATGCTTATTCAATGTACCATCTGGAAATAAAAATTTGACTTGACTTGACACACACGCATGCTTGCGCGCACGCACGCATACATACACACTCTCACACACACACACACACACACACACACACACACACACACACACACACACACACATATATATATAATATATATATATATATATATATATATATATATATATATATATATATATATATATATATATAATTATCATTAAAGCTGGTATGGCCGATTATTGCATCAGCTACTTCACCATTAAAGAAGAAATGTAAAAATGTTCCCATAACCTATGCGGTCGTTAGCACGAAAGGTGTCAGGAACCTCAGCTTCTCTAATGGCCAGTATTTTTAGACTAGTGCCCATCTCCTCTCCTCACTGCTTTGCCTTCCTTGTCCTTTGAAAGGGATTTGTATCTATTTAAATCTGGGTAAACTGTGGGACTGTGCTGAAGCTAAGGCCTGCATATGGTCACCCATCCACTCGGTAACCAGGCTCAATGCTGCTTAACGTTGGCCTGCAGAAGGCGAGCGCTATGGCCACAGAGCTATCTCAGCACCTAATCACCATAAAGCATCATGAAAACTGTCTCTTGTTCGGTTATCCCAGGTCCTCTGGTAACATAGTGACATCAAGTTTGGTTTCTCATACACTTCTGTGCCTGTAGAGAGTTGGCATCATAGCCTCTGGATTTTGATGTTCACTGGAGAAGGTTGTTAGAGGGACATTGTAGTAGTCATCTATCTCCCTGGATGGGTATCTCACTCAGTCTGGCTCACAACTAAACTAATGTTGTTGTCAGTATGGGGTTTAGTAAGTGTCTTCAGTAAGATAGCTCAGAACAGGCACCTCTGCTCACCCCCAAAATAACCCAGCAGCAGTGCAGGGCCCTTGTAGCTGGTGGCCTCAAGGTGGCCTGACATTAATAAGCTTTCTGTTCCTGTGGACTTCAGGCCTCAGGATGCACCATGAAAAGCCGTGGTAAGGTTGGGGCAGAGATATTACAATGAGCAGCATGGGAACAATAACACAGGAATGTCACAAAAAACAAGGCGGCAAAATATGAACATATCCATGTAAAATGAAATATGTAAACAGTACGGCAGTGAGATTTCCCATATATTGATTTATCGTTAAACGGCGCAGAGAACCAGTGAATTCAAATGCTATAAAGTCAGCAACAGCATAATCTCTTAACGAGATACCACAGGCGTTGTATTAGATTATGTTTTGTCTTGTATAAAAGTTGGACGCTGACAGAAAAAAATCAAACTTCTCTTTATACCAACCCACCATACTGAAAAAGCTACAACTTGCTTTGAAGTGACGTAAGGAACCTTTGAAAAACAGATATAGCCGCAACTAAGGGAGGAACATTACTTCTTCTCTCGTTTTCTTTACACCCTCGGATGTGTCTGGGGGGAAAATAATGGCATTTTCTTTCCAGCTCCTCTCATGGGCTGTACATCTTGGTTTGCAGGGTTATCTCTGTCGGCCACACAATCTTCCTCAGGTCACTGTATAGCGTGCATCTATAAAGGCTGTGTTCACCATCCTGGCTGTCTTTACTACAGGGCATTACTGAAATACTTTCATTGATGTTGACTTCGTAACACCACCTTACCCAAATTGCTGGCGTTACACCAAAAAATGCCAAAATAATTGCTATAGTATAAACACATTACAATATAGGAGGGAAAAAACACCAAACACTGCAGCACCAAGCAACACAGAAATTTTTGCAACAAAACAAAATTAAGAAGTGAATGTTTGTAAATTCCGAGGGATATATTTCATCGCAGATTAACAGCGGGAGAAACAATTTGCCCCTCTGATGGCCATGAAGCCGCCATAAATCTGTCTCTAAGATAGGGCTAGCTCCACAAGAATGGGGCCCACCCGTCGATCGATCGCTCCAAGCCAGTCAGCCGCTTTTTTCACAGCTCACGTCAATCGCCATGCACGTGCATCAAAGGGCAAATTGCTCCGGCTTCAAGGAGGAATAAACAGAGCTTTGGCTGTGTTATGCGCTAATGGTGTGGACCCTTCCGCCATTTTTTGTTTTGGTCTGACTTGGCTGATTGTCTGCTCTTCTCTCTTGTTTCTGTCCCTTCTCTCTGTGCTTCTTTGTCTGTCTGTCTGTCTTTTCTGTCACGTATACACATGTATGACATATATATATATATATATATTATTTATATACATACATATATGTATGTATATAGATATATATAGATATATATTCATGCTGATCAGGTGTGTGGAAAGAACTAAAATAAATAACACCTTGGGTTTTTTTTTAACTCATATAAGAAACTCTTTCTGTGAAGAAATTGTTGTATGGCATGTTCCTGTCTAACGCCTTCCACAGTTGTTGGATGTTTGATAAACCAGTTAATGACACTATTCCATGGACCTCAACAGAAGATGTGGCTATCGTGTTACAGGTCACTTATAGTCTCTAGTTATTTTCTTCGTGTTCTTCTTCTTCTTCTAACCCTCAGACAGCAACTATTGTTGTCTGTCATAGAGGCGAAAACATTTTTACGCTGCCGTTAAGCGCTTGACAAGTCAGTCCCAGAGCATCCAAATTCGGGGTGGGAGAGAATTGTAATGTTTTAAGTCTTTTTGGAAAAAAGGCAGGATAATGGGCCAAGAAGGCAGAAAATAGACAATAAGGAGCTGACTGAAAGAAAAGGAACAAGGCAGAAACAAAGAAACATACAGAAAAGAGGAATTTCCTGGCACAGATTTTCCAGAATGTGGGGATGCAGTTTATACTGACAGGTCCATGGCATCCCAACGGGTGAAAGTCACAGTGAAAGGTCAGTTATAGTCGTTAGTTATTCTGTTAAATCCATATAAAAACAAGATAAACATTGTCACATAAAGTGACCACAACGTTGACATCTTTGTGTACTTTCTTTTCTCAAATAGATACCATCAAACAACAATCAATCAATGTCATACTACGTTCCAATTTTCAAAAGTTCATACAATATAATTATGCATGACCAATACATTGTCCAGTATGCTAATAACATTTTCAATGCACGCTAAACATTATTATCATTATCTTTACAAGCCACACAGACATGGAAGCAACACGAACAAATTGCCTGTAAATCATGTTCTGCAACGGAGATAACCCTGCAAACCAAGCTGTACGGCCCATGAGAGGAGCTG
>CM060319.1:67312542-67320042 GCA_030674155.1 Stramonita haemastoma | reverse complement strand
TTATTATTATTATTATTATTATTATTATTATTATTATTATCAAAAGTGATTTGCTTAAGTAAATACTGGCTGGGATTTTGACCAAATATGGCATTTTTAATCATGCAAAACCATCTAATGTCTAATAATACTGAATGTATATATTTCACACACAGAGCCCTCTATCAGATTAGTTTATTAAATCTTCTTATATGTGTTAGTTCAAAGTAGGGTACCCAAGTACAAAAGAAATCACATTTCCTGTCTAAAATCATGCTTTGGGGCATTTTTAGTTCGCAATTGAATAATAAGTAACATGGAGACGAAACGAAAATACTAATGTCTCTCAGTCTCCCTCAGTCAAATGTGTACTTTCTTTTAGGTGAATGAACAATAAAATCTTGAGCTGAATGGATATTTTTTTCCACTTCTGTGGTGCTATTGGGAAAATGATGAGGCAGCAAGTCTTGCTTTGTGAGAGACAAACAACATCCGGATAATACTCTTATAATCTTTAGATTGTATAAGATGGTTAGAAATACTATGTATGGAAATGACCTCTTAAAAGTGTGACAGCATATAAACCGTCTGATGAGGGTTATAAAGACGTGATTTTATGTACTGTATTATTATTATTATTATTATTATTATTATTATTATTATTATTATTATTATTATTATCATTATTATTATTACTATTATTATTATTATAATTATTATTATTATATGCTTTCTGAAATCAAATCAAATCAAGTCAAATAAAATCAAGTTGTTTTCTTTCGAGGATAATAGATCAGCACCCATGAGCTTTTTGAGAGAGAGAGAGAGAGAGAGAGAGAGAGAGAGAGAGAGAGAGAGAGAGAGAGAGAGAGAGAGAGAGAGAGAGACAGACAGACAGACAGACAGACAGACAGACAGACAGACAGACAGACAGACAGACAGACAGACAGACAGACAGACAGAGATAGAGACAGACAGACAGACAGACAGAGATAGAGACAGACAGATATACAGACAGAAAGACAGACACAGACAGACAGAAACACACAGAGACAGAGACAGATTATAAAGATTTTTTTTCTTCACGTTCAGATCAGCAATCCTGATTTTGGCAATTTGGCGTTTAATGCACGTCTAGTTCAATTGGTAGGGGGAATGACAAACCAGCATTTAAGGGGTGATTTATGCCTGATTCATAACTCACACCCCAAAGCAGCTTTTGTTGGGGCTTTTTTGCCTTAAGTTTAATCTGTGCGCATAGAGACCCATACAGGAAAATGTTGAAAATGTGTGAAATGTTCCAGCTTTTTTCTTATTTCTTTTTTTAGCTCAGTGGTCTTCATCATGGTCATAATGTTCTATAACCTTCATGCTAATTTCTCTCTGTCTCTCCGTCTCTCTCTGTCTCCCTGTCTCTGTCTCTGTGTCTGTTTCTCTCTCTCTATCTCTCTGTCTCTGTCTCTCTGTCTCTCTCTCCTTCTCTCCCTGACTCTTTCTCTCCTTCTCTCTCTCTCCATGTCTCTGTCTCTGTTTGTCTCTGTATATGTCTCTCTCCTTTTCTCTATGTCTGCCTGTCTCTCCCTCTTTCCCTGTCTCCCTCTTTCCCTCTCTCTCTCTCTGTCTCCTTCTCTCTGTGTCTCTGTCTCTCTCTCCTTCTCTCTCTGTCTCTCTGTCTCTCTGTCTCTCTCCCATCTCTGTCTCTGTCTCTCTCTCTGTCTCTGTCTCTGTCTATGTCTCTCTCTCTCTCTCTCTCTCTCTCTCTCTCTCTCTCTATCTATCTATCTATCTTATCTTATCTTATCTTCTTCTTCTTCTTCTTCTTCTTCTTCTTCTTCTTCTTCTTCTTCTTCTTCTTCTTCTTCTTCCTTATCTTTCCTTTTTTCCTACACTCTCTGTTCTTTCTCTCTGTTTTTTTTTCCTCTTTTCTGGAGTAGACATTGGCTGTGTCTCTGTCTGCCCCTATGTGTCTTTCTCTCAGAAGATGTAATGTGTCTATCTCCCCACACTGTGCCTCTGTTTGTCGTGTCATCTGAAGGACTTTTGGGTGGGGGTGAATTTGGCACTGATGTTAACTCCAGGGGGCAAATCCCCTTGAGTGGGGTGAGAGAGTGAGGGAGAGGAGGAGGGAGGGAGAGAGAGAGAGAGAGAAGAGAGAGGAGGGAGGAGGGAGAGGAGAGAGGGAGAGAGGGAGAGAGAGAGAGAGAGAGAGAGAGAGAGGAGAGAGAGAGAGAGAGAGAGAGAGAGAGAGAGAGAGAGAGAGAGAGAGAGAGAGAGAGAGAGAGAGAGAGAGAGAGAGAGAGAGAAATACAGAGACAGACAGACAGACAGAGACAGACAAACAGACATACAGACACAGAGACAGACAGACAGACAGACAGACAGACAGACAAATACAGATAGACAGACAGACAGACAGACAGACAGACAGACAGACAGACCAAACAGACAGAAGCAAAGACACCACACGACTCGACACTTCGCCTTTTTCTCCGTCTTGGCAAATTATGTAACAACCTTTTGCCGAAGGGCAGATAACCTTTTCCACTGAAAGAACTAAGTCACCCTCCCCCCCCCCCCCCCCCCCCCGCCACGTTTTTTTCCTTACAAAACAAGGTTCAGCTGCAAAGAAAAATCAATATTGAAATTTTTTACCTGAGGGTAGAAACAGAAATTGTCTTCTTTTTTTTTCTTGTTGACGCGAACGTTACAAGAAGACGTTGCACAAACAGATCACTTACGTTCAGAAAAAGGAGGCCAGATTTCTCTGAATGTTCATGTTGTGGGGTTTTTTTTGTAACATAGCAAAGGTAAAGGTGTTCCCATAACCTATGTGGTCGTAGGGGAGCGAGGCATCAGAGACCTCAGCTTCTCCAGGGACCAGCATGTGTATTGAGGGCGGTGCTCATCTCTCTCTCTCTCTCTCTCTCTCTCTCTCTCTCTCTCTCTCTCTCTCTCTCTCTCTCTCTCTCTCTCTCTCTCTCGCTGCTTTACCTTCCCTGACCCTAAAAGAGGGCAGGTGTATATTGACAGCTAAATTACTAACAAAGGCAATGTTAATCTGAAGGTAATGGGGTCTCTAAATTAATAGACAAATCCAAGAAAACAGTAGTAAAAATAACCTCACTCCTTGAAGATTTGTTGAGGCACTGTATGTACTAAATTTTTGGAGGACATGGTTTGGGCAAGTTGAGCCTGGCGGAGCCTATGCTTCACCGGGATGCAGGGTAGGTATGGGTGGGCTGTCTATACGACACTAACCATAAGTACCCTCTTTTGTAAAAAGGTGGATGAGGTCTAGAAGTGTGTGAGGGGGGTGGGGGTCATCTGTCAATGGCGCAAAGATCATGATGCTCACCTTTGATCTCTGTGGATTTCAGCGTGCCGGGTGCTATTTTCTGCTTGAAATCTCTATGTTTAACATTTTAAAGATTTAATCAGAGGTAGGTATTGCTTAAGTGGAACGATTTGCTACAGAAAACTGAGGACTGCGTAGAGTGGAGGAAGCTGGTTGTTAAATCTTCAGTTGTGCCCCAACGGTCGACAAGACTATGGGAAAGGTGAAGTGAGGAGGAGGTAGTGCTTTTGCTCTTTGGATGGGAGAAGAATGTGCTAAGTTGTGGGGAACAAACGCTACACCATACCTCCACACCAAATGATAAGCAACGACTGAATGCAATGGAAGTAGAATGACATCTAATACGAAGTGTTTGGGGAGTAGATGTATGTCGAGACAAAAACCCTTAAAATCAATTAGGTAAAGGTAAAGGTGTCCCATAACCAAGGCAGTCGTAGGGAAGAGAGGTGTCAGAGACCTCAGCTTCTCTGGGGGCCAGCATATTGAGGGCGGCGCCCTTTTCCTCTCCCTCGCTGTTTTACCTTCCCTGACCCTAAAGAGGGCAGGTACCCATTTACAGCTGGGGGAACTGGGGGAACTGTGCTGAAGACAAGGCGCGCAAACAGTCACCCATCCAACTGGTAACCACGCTTGACGCTGTTTAACTTGATTGGGGGAAAAGCGAGCGCTCTGACCACTGTGCTATCCTGCCCCAAAGATCAATTAGAAACTGTAATTTACTGACGTTGCTTCCCTGAAAGTCCTTCGGATGAGACTATAAACTCAGGTTCCGTGCACTCCAATTACACACAGAACATCTCCTCCACACGTTAACACTCGTGCAGCCTTTCACAAGAGTAGGCCATTGTATACCTGTAGAAACGGAAGATAATTTTTATTTAATGTCGTGCACACTGATGTGGTGTTTATACATAAACCCCCATGTCGGAATACGGATACCTTAATGGTAGGAAAATGGTATTAATCTCAACATTGGTGAACTTCGGAGCTCTAACCAAGGAGCAAAAACTATATCCACAAGTGCTGCATCCATTCAGTCTGTTCCATAATCCCTGGCAAAGTGTATACAGCAAGTGTAGAAATCCCCAAAACCTCACGAAACAAGTACAGAACCACTTTATACCGCCTGTTGTTTTCGTGTCTGACAGTTTGACTGCCTTCTTTGTAGTTTTGGTACTGGTTATAAAGGTCATTTGTCCCCTCCATTTTTTTTGGGGGGTGGGGGTAGGAAAAAGGGGGTTTGTCTGTTTGATCGCTATGAAACATTCTTACCCCCCCCCCTCCCCCCATCCTCCCCAAGCTAAATAACTAACCAGCCAACCAATCCATCAATCTGTCAATCAACCAATTAATCATACTTCCCGGGGCAACAACAACAACAAGACAACAACAACAACAGCAACAATAGCAAAACACACAAAAATCCGAAGCACTGGCTTTTGCAGCTAGTTTCTAAGCCACCCACAAAATGCAGTCAGGCAGACAGACACTTAAACTGAAGGCAGTAAAAACTTCTCTTCTTGCTTCTTCAGCCTGCAGTGTGGATTCTCCACACGTTCTAGTTGCTGTAGGAATGTGGTCAGTGATGTGGTCAGTGATATGTAACAGCATTTGTTTCCCTTCCTTGGCGAGAGCTCCAGGTTCATTAATAGTGAGGGTTTTTTGCGTATGTGACCGTTTTTCTTTTCTTTAACCTACCTTAAGGTAGCCACATTACAATTTCGGGGGATGATGTCCTATCATGACCTATGTGTGCATGCGTTATTCTGTTTTCTTTTAATTTTGTCATCTGTTCCCACCGGCACACAATAGCCTACTTTTCCGAAAGTTGAACAGGTTTTAATGTGTGCGCATCTTGTTCTGCGTACGTTCGTACACGGGACCTCGGTTTATAGTCTCATCCGGAGGACTTTTGGGGAGAATGGAGTTGGCACTGATCCTAACTCCAGAGGAAAAATCTTTTTGAACGAGATTCGAACCTGGGTCAGCAGATCACGAGCACATCACTCTAACCACCAGGCTATCCCGTCTCTGCATGTATGTATATATGTATGCATTTTTTTTCTATCGATTTGTCTATACATTTATTTACATACCTATCTATCTGCCTATCTACCTTACGTTTGTCTATCTGCATCAATATATCTACATATATATATATATATATATATATATATATATATATATATATATATATATATATATATATATATATATATATGTATGTATATGTATATATATATATATATATATATATGTCTATTCAATCCATTGATCAGTTGGTCCCTCTATCTAGCTAGCTAGCTACCTAACTAGCTAGCTATCAGTCTGTCTGTCTGTCCGTCTGTCTATCAATTTATCTGAAGAGAAACACAGACAGACAGACTCAGAAAGTTAAAAAATAAAATAAAATAAAATAAATAGCTACACACGTCCGTTTATCCTCTGTCCCCCGCTAATTATATCAACAGCATTTTGCCCCAAAAGGGCGGATAACCTTTTCTAATGAAAAGAACCAGGTTATTTCCCCTTCTTACAGAACAGAATTTCTGCAGCCGAAAAATCAATATCACGTTTGCCTGCAGCCAGGAACAGAAATGGTCATTTTCTTGTGAACACCAACGTCATTGGAAGACGTTGCACGAACAATTACTATCTCTGCTTTTGGAGTTTTAGGGGAAAAAAGACTGTTACAACCTCTGGTCTGGCTGTACAACTAGGTTACACTGACATGCAGACTGTCAGAGTGGGTTATGATGTGATGCAAGTGTATGTGGGGGGGGGGTGATTGTGGGGGGGTGTAAGGGGGGGTGTCGTGTGTGTGTTGTGTGTGTGTGTGTGTGTGTGTGTGTGTGTGTGTGTGTGTGTGTGTGTGTGTGTGTGTGTGTGTGTGTGTGTGTGTGTGTGTGTGTGTGTTATGCAGAGAGCATGTTTTCATGAGGATACATAACACATATTTACGATGCGGTTTTTTGCTTCTTTCTTTCTGTCTTTATCCCCCCCCCCCCCCCACTAGACCTCTGAAGTCACCAATGCTGATATTTTGTTGTTGTTGGGGGTGGGGGGGGTATGCAACCTTTTTCCCCCCACCAATAAGATAGCCATATTCTGACTTGAGGGACGGTGTCTAAACATGACTCCAGTGTGATTTTTGTTATCCATTCTTACAGGCTTGAATAGTTCTTCCGGGTGAAATGGATGTGATAGAGTGCATATTCTGGGTGATCCACGGGGCCTTAAGCTGGGGAACACACAGCAAGAAGAAGAAGAAGAAGAAGAAGAAGAAGAAGAAGAAGAAGAAGAAGAAAGAAGAAGAAGAAAGAAGAAGAAGAACAACAACAACAACAACAACAACAACAACAACAACAACAACAACAGCAACAACAACAACAATAACAATACCAAAACGCAAAAAATCCGAAACACTGGCCTTTGCTGCTAGTTTCTAAGCCACACACAAAATGCAGTCAGGCAGACAGACACTTAAACTGAAGGCAGTAAAAACTTCTCTTCTTGCTTCTTCAGCCTGCAGTGTGGATTCTCCACACGTTCTAGTTGCTGTAGGAATGTGGTCAGTGATTGTGTAACAGCACTTGTTTCCCTTCCTTGGCTACAGCTCCCAGGTTCATCAATGGTGAGATTTTGTGTATGTGACCGGGTTTTTCCTACCCTACCTTAAGGTAGCCACATTACAATTTCGGGGGATGATGTTCTAACATGATAAATGTGTGCATGTGTTATTCTGTTTTCATTTAATTTTGTCATCTGTTCCCACCGGCAGACAATAGCCTACTTTTCCGAAAAGTGGAACAGGTTCTATTGTGTGCGCAAGATGTTTTGCTAGCATTCGCACATGGGACCATGGTTTATAGTCTCAACCAAAGGACTTTTCTGGATAATAGAGTTGGCACTGATGTTAACTCCAGAGAAAAAAAATCTTCTTAAGATTCTAACCTGAGTCAGCAGATCACGAGAGCATCACTCTAACCACCAGGCTATCCCGTCCCTGCATGTGTGTGTGTGTGTGTGTGTGTGTGTGTGTGTGTGTGTGTGTGTGTGTGTGTGTGTGTGTGTGTGTGTGTATGTGTGTGTGTGTGTGTGTGTGTGTGTCTCTCTCTCTCTCTCTCTCTCTCTCTCTCTCTTCTCTCTCTCTCTCTCTCTCTCTT
>CM060319.1:67292542-67300042 GCA_030674155.1 Stramonita haemastoma | reverse complement strand
GACAGGAAGACAGACAGATAGAAAGACAGAAAAACCACATAAATAGACAAACAGGAAGACAGATAGAAATACACAGACACACGAGAAAACAGGTAGAAAGACAGAAAAACGCGGACAGAAAGAGAGGCATACGGATAGGAAGACACACATAGATATGGATGGATAGAAAGACAGACAGACAGGCATGAAGACGGACATATAGAAAGACAGACACATAAAAGACAGACGCAAATCGAAAGACAGATATACAGGTCGACAGATAGAAAGACAGATAGACTGACAGGAAGACAAACAGGGAGACAGACAGACAGGCAGACATGTAGAAATACAGAAAGACAGACAAGAATACAGACAGAAAGATAGACGGGAAGACAGACAGAAAAATACAGACACAGAGAGGCAAAGACAAATTCTGAAGGGATAGAGAGAGAGGGGGGGGGGGGGGGGGGGGGTACAATGAGATGCAGAGACAGAGACAGACAGAGATACAGAGAAACAGACAGAAAGACAGACACAGACAGACAGACAGATGTTCATTTTCATGTAGATTTTTTTTTCTCTTTTTCTACTTCTTTTATTTACTTCTCTTCCGTAAAATCAAATCAGCAATTTTGTTTTCTCATTCTTTTGTTTTAACATTCTTTCCCGTTCTCTCAATCTTGTCTTTTAATTTCATGCTCAAAATGGCTTATCAGTGAGAAAGAAAGAAACAAAATGTATAAAGAATGCTTCATGATGCTGATTCTTTGTGGCAGTGTCATTAAGTTTCCTTTCTTTGCCAGGATCCAGAATTTTGCCAATCATTACTAAAGTCAACACACCGCATACACGTTCAAGATCAACACAGCACTGTATAAATGGGAAAACAGCACAAAAACTCAATTATTTTTGAAGGGGGTGGGAGTAGGTTTAGTCATTTCTTTCAGTACAACATTTCGAAAATTTGGGATTTTGAAATTGTCGTCGTCGTCGAACGCACAGACAGTAACTATTTTGTCTGATCATATGTGCCAAAAATACCATGCGCTGCCAAATATCAGGCCCAGCACATCCGACTTTGGCGTGGGAGAGAATGTTATCTTGTAAGTCTTTCTGGGGGGAGGAGGCAAGAGAATGGACCAAGAAGACAGAACATAGACAAAGATGTGGTAATAGGAAGAAAAGGAACAAGGCAGAAACAAAGAGAGGGATAGAAAAGAGGGAATTCCTAGCATAGCAGTCTTAGAAGGTGGGAGTGCCGCCTATAATGATAGGACACCCGGTTATCCCCACGGTGGAAGTTTGGAATTAGTGTTGTGAATGAATTTGGCAAAATACCGGTGACATTTAAGGGTGCCTTCCTCTCTGGTGTAGGCCACACCTGTCTCATAGCTGAAAGTGTTCTGCATCAACCCAAAGTCCCTGAGAGTAAAAACAGTACAGCCTGAATACACCATTTCCTCCACTCATCACAAACCTCACAGATCCATGAAGTCATGGGTTCCAATCTCGGAAGCGTCTGGCGAATGAAGGCTGGGGATTTTTTACCATCCCCCAGGTCAACTTCCAAGTGCAGACCTGCCAGTGCCTTCATTCTCTTCGTGTATATACACATGCACAAGACCAAACATGCACGCTAAAAATCCTGTCATTCATGTCAGCGTTCGGTGTGGATACGAAAGCACGAACATACCCAGCATACATCCCCGAAGTTGGAATGCCGCTACCTTCATGGAGGGCAACAAAAAAATTCAAAGGTCGCACAAGCCAAAATGTCATGATTGGTGAACCTTGGAGCTCTAGCCAAGGAAGGGAAAAAAGATTCTGTTGTGTTAGCGGTGTGATGGATGTCTTGTGCGATCTCTGGGGCGTTTGTGTGTCCACTGGATGATAGCGATAAATTGTTGGCTGTTGTATCATGGAAAGAACAGAAAAGATGATTTTTTAAGAAGAATGTTATGTCTAGGGGAGTGGGGGGACGTGGGGGGGGGTCTGTTTGTGTGGGAGGGGGGGGGGCGTTATAGGGGTTAGGGGTGTGTGTGAGTGTGTGGGTATGTGTTGTGGGTGTGTTTCGGAGGGGTTTTAAGTGTGTGTGGAGGGGGGGTTGAATGGTGGCTGTGTATGTGTACGTGTTGCGGGAGGGGGGGGGGGTGCATGCGCGCGCGCGCGCGTGTGTGTGTATATGCGCGTGTATGTGTCTGTCTGTCTGTCTGTGTGTCTGTGTGTGCGTCTGCGTTTGTGTGTGTCTGTCTGCTTGTGCACACGCGCGCGTGTGTGTATGTGTGTGTATGTTTCTGTATGTGTCTCTGTGGTGTGTGTGTGTGTGTGTATGTGTGTGTGTGTGCGTGTGCATGCTTGCGTACGCGCGCGAGAGTGTGTATGAGTGTATCCATGTATCAAAGAATCGATGTCTGTGTTTTATAAGAGACAACAACCGGTCATAGTTCTTTCCTGTTCTGTTTCTATTGCCTGACGCTTTTGTTTTAAAACTAGAGGAAGAAAACAGATTTATGCATTGAGTTCTGACAGTTTGGATCTACCTGTCAATTTTTTTAGAAAGAAGTATGGCAAACAGTCATGCAAACCTTCACGTAAGCAACTTTCTGTATATTTGTATCAGTACACCACTTCAGCTCAGGGCAGATTTCTTTGCGTGAAAATCAGGATGCTTTTACCGGGGAGAGGGTGTAGCCACAAGAGTGGCGCCGCCCATATCTTTTTATTTCTTTTTCTTTTTCTTTTTCTGTCTCTGTCTCTGTCTCTCTCTCTCTCTCTCTCTCTCTCTCTGTATATATATATATATATATATATATATATATATATATATATATATGTGTGTGTGTGTGTGTGTGTGTGTGTGTGTGTGTGTGTGTGTGTGTGTGTGTGTGTGTGTACATATCTGTTTTCTTTTTAGAGTGTTGCTGGCTGTGAATTCTTTTGCGTGCGCTAAATGCTACAGAAATTTGATAGGTCTAGGTCTCCTTTCTCTCCCCTCCCCCCACTCCTTACTTTTTTAAGTAGGTACATGTAGTGCGTGCACGCGCGTGTGTTTCAGTGTGTGCGTTGCAAAATTGATAACCCATGCCACGATAGAAATATTTAGGTTACAAGCATACCTGAAATGTGTACGGTTTAATCATTGCCCCAAAAAGATCAGCAAAATGTCAATTTGTGATTAAACTAACTGTATTAGTATTCGTAAGGGAACCGGCCCTCGCACAATTTTCTGGTGCGTCTAATCTTAGTAACACAGCATCGCACTCTTGCTCCTGATGCAAGGGAGGCGGGTAGGACAAACCCCCTAATCACACCTGTAGTAAGAAGTTGGTGCTGAGAACTCTGTTATCTTGAAACAACCACTGGCAGTAATATTCCCAGAGAAAAGGAAACGGTAAACCTCCAGAGAACTTGAAACAAGCAAAGAATTAATTTTAAAAAGAAAAAAAGGGAAAGAATGTTTTACTTCATCCAGTTTTAGTACTGGACCGTGGACTGAGTGGATGTCTTTAAATTAATGTGGCTGGGAAATGGTCATAAAAACCAATGTCTCCTTTCGTTTTGCGGCGTTGTGGGGTGGGGTGTTTGGTTTTGTAGGGTTTGTTTCTGTTTTGTTTTCGAAAAGGGGGAAGAGTTGTTTGCTTCTGGTACACTTGTCTTGAATTAGCAGATGAAAGAAAAAAGAAACAAATACTTACTATCATGATCATGGGGTTTTTTCAAACATAGGCTGTTGCAGACATGAAAAGTCCAAAACAACTCATAGGTGGTTTATTTGGTTGGATGGTTGGGTGGGCGGGTGGGTGGATTAGTTGGTTCGACGATTGGTTTGGTGGGTGGGTGGTAGGTGGGTGGGTAGGTGGTTCGATGGTTGGTTGTATGGACAGATAGATGGATGTATAGTTGGATCAAATGAGCGATTGGTCAACTGTCTGTCACTTGCTGATCGATTGATTTATTCATCGATAGATCGATAGATAGATAGATAGATAGATAGATAGATAGATAGATAGATAGATAGATAGATAGATAGATAGATAGATAGATAGATAGAGTGAGTGAGTGAGTGAGTGAGTGAGTGAGTGAGTGAGTGAGTGAGTGAGTGAGTGAGTGAGTGAGTGAGTGAGTGAGTGAGTGAGTGAGTGAGTGAGTGAGTGACCGAGCGAGCGAGCGAGCGAGCAAATGAATGAATGAATGAATGAATGAATGAATGAATGAATGAATGAATGAATGAATGAATGAATGAATGAAGATGCTAGTTTGTACATACAATGTTGTCAACTTATTGACACCTTATAAGCAAAACTGAGACTGATACTTTATTTACTTTATTTTTATCCATTCTTTTTTCAAGGATAATGGAATAAGCACTCATAAAACTCTCCTTTGAATAGATAGAAGGATAGATACTTTTCGCAAGCACACTTGCATAATTGTTAGTATATCAGCTGCATAACTGTTGTACATTGCACTGAAGAGCATGTATGTGAAAGAGATTAGGAGTAGTTCATGAGACATGTTCTTCCAAAAGTGAAGAAAAATACATACAGAAACGTTTTAAGTTTGTTTCCTCAGTTTATCGTTTATGTACCAGTATGTACCTTTTTATAATCTTACATTTACCTTTTTTTACCAGTATGTGTTAGCTGAGTGCCGCGAGGAGTGGAGGAAGCTGGTTGCAGAATCTTCAGTGGTACCCCTTGGGTCAATTAGACTACAGACTAGGTGAAGGTGGAGGGTGTGCTACAGCTTATGGGTAGAGTGTATGATCCATGCTGTTGTCTGTTCCCTTCGGGATCAAGATATTTCTTATCATTTTTATTATTCTGAAAATTGTCAACTACAAGATCAATGGAAGTGTGTGTGTGTGTGTGTGTGTGTGTGTGTGTGTGTGTGTGTGTGTGTGTGTGTGTGTGTGTGTGTGTGTGTGTGTGTGGTGTTTGTGTGTGCGTGTGTTTGCGTGTGTGTGTGTATGTGTGTGTGCGTGTATGTGTGTGTGTGTGCGTGTGTGTGTATGTGAGTGCGTGTGTGTGTGTGTGTGTGTGTGTGCGTGTGTGTGTGTTATGTGTGTGTGTAAAAGAGTTTTTATATTTATATTATATATTTTTATATATATATATATATATATATATATATATATATATATATATATATATATATATATATATATATATATAAGCAGTCAGAAAGTTTCCCAATCGTTTTCAAAAGTTCACAACAGTAATAGCGAGTACATGAAATCTCAAATGTTGAAGACATAAACAATCTAAAAACTGTTTCTCTAGTTTGGGTTGGTCTTTTTTTATAAGTGTTTTGACTTTTTTGCACTCATTCATTCTCTTTCGTTTGGTCTTTTGGTAGTTCTTGATTGTTGGTGTTGCTTTCGTTTCTGATCTTGCTGTAACCCATAACTTTTGGATCATTGTAGCGACAAAAATCTTGCCATAGAATGTCATCATCGTTAGTTTTCTTCTTTTTTTTCAAACACAAAGTCTTCTTCCTCTTCTTGTTCTTGTTCTTGTTGGTCTTGTTTTTGTTCTTGTTGGTGTTGTTGTTGTTGTTGTTGTTGTTCTTCTTCTTCTTCTTCTTCTTCTTCTTCTTCTTCTTCTTCTTTCTTCTTCTTCTTCTTCTTCTTCTTCTTCTTCTTCTTCTTCTTCTTCTTCTTCTCTTTTGGAACTCTTCTTCTTCTTCTTCTTCTCTTTCTTCTTCTTCTACTTCTTCTTCTTTTCTTTCTTCTTCTTCTTCTTCTTCTTCTTCTTCTTCTTCTCTTTCTTCTTCTTCTTCTTCTTTCTTCTTCTTCTTCTTCTTCTTCTTTCTTCTTCTTCTTTCTTCTTCTTCTTCTTCTTCTTCTTCTTTTTCTTCTTCTTCTTTCTTCTTCTTCTTCTTCTACTTCTTCTTCTTCTTTCTTCTTCTTCTTCTTCTTCTTCTTCTTCTTCTTCTTCTTCCTCCTCCTCCTCTTCTCCGAACGCTCAGATAACACCTACTATTTTCAGTCATAATACCAAAACTGCGTTGTGCTGCCGTTAAGCGCCTGACAAGTCAGGCCCAGCGCATCCGACTTCAGCATATGAGAGAACTGTTTTTATTTTCCAAGGCTTTTAGGAAAGAAAGAAAAAAAAAGGTAGGGGAACGTGCCAAGAAGGCAGGGAATAGACAAGAAGAAGGTAACAGGAAGAAAAAGGAACAAGGCAGAAATAAAGAGAGGGATAGAAAAGAGGGAATTCCTAGCACAGAACTTTCCAGAAGGTGGAGATGCTATTTATGCTGACAGGCCCCTGGCATCCCCACTGGGGCGCTATAATAACTTAAGACAGAGAGAGACTGAGGAAGAAAAGGTGAAAATTGGCCAGACTGGTTTTGAGGAAAAGAAAAAATGACTGAACAAGCCGGAAAAAAAAAAACGAAATGGAAAAAAATGAACATAAAAATTATTAATTAGTTCTCTTGTCTTTCGTGTTGTCTCTGCTTCTTTCTTTTTTTAATCTATCTCTGTGTTTATCTAGTTTTTACCTTTGCCTCTGTGTATGTCTGGTTCTTTTTCTGTCTGCCTGTCAGTTATTCAGTATGTCAGCTTGTCAGTCTGTCTGTCAGTCTGTTTACCTGCTTCTGTCTCTGTCTCTGTGTTTCTCTGTGTCTGTGTTTCTCTGTGTTTCTGTCTTTCCGTCTGTCTGGCTGGCTGGCTGCTCTCTCTCTCTCTCTCTCTCTCTCTCTCTCTCTCTCTCTCTCTCTCTCTCTCTCTCTCTCTCTCTTCTTTCTTTCTTTCTTTCTCTCTGTCCCTCTTTCTTTCTCTCTCTCCTTCTCTCTCTCTGTGGCGTTCTCTTCTCTCTCTCTCTCTCTCCTCTCTTCTCTCTCTCTCTCTCTCTCTCTCTCTCTCTCTCTCTCTCTCTTCTCTGGCCTTTCTGTGCCTCTCTCCCTCTCTCTCTCTCCTCTCTCTCTCTCTCTCTCTCTCTCTCTCTCTCTTCTCTCTCTCTCTCTCTCATCTCTCTCTCTCTCTCTCTTTTCCCCCCCTCTCTTGAATATTTAAAATCCAATTTAAGCCATAGAGAAGAAGGAAGATGGAAAAAAAACCGAAAGAACTACAGCTATTGCCTCTTGTGGTTATTCTAATCCACGATAAAGACAGCTAAAGCAGAAGTGCACGGTAGCCCAGTGGTTAGAGTGTTGCCCGCGCTATCTGAGGGCGTGGGTTCAAGCCATCATTGATACGCCTGTTTGAGATTTTTCCCCTGGACCTATCGTCAGTACCAACTCCACTCGTATCAAACATTCTTCAGATGAGACTTTAAATCCAGGTCCCATGTACAAGCGCACGCAGAACGTCTTGCACATAGATCTATGTTAAAACCCTGTCTGCCTTTCAGAAGAGTAAGCCATTGTATACCAGTAGGAAAATATGACAACAAGTTAATAAAGAAAAACATGTTTAAGGAGCTCTATGCATTTTAAATTACAATGTGTTTTTTACATCGTGTAGTGCAGTCGCATTAGTTTTTGGTTTTCAGGGAGTGGGGAGTGGATGAAGCT
>CM060319.1:67275042-67285042 GCA_030674155.1 Stramonita haemastoma | reverse complement strand
CTGTCTGTCATTTTCTTTCAGTGGCCATTGTTTTTTCCTTCTTTTCTTTATTTTTACCAAGTTTGTGGGGAATTTTTTTCTTTGTTTTTCTAAGTTGACCTTTTCCGCTTTAGAAGTGTTGTTATAGGAAAAGTACAAAGTTGTTTTTTTTTAATTTAAAAATTGGTTATAAAGACTGGTATGATGTACTTGTTATTGTGTCAGCTAGTAACCATGTATCTGCATTGTCTAGCTTGATAAAAAAAAAATAAATAAAGAAAATCTAGAGTAGGAAAGATAGTGTATAACCCACAACCAAAAAATACTTAAACATTGTCTCACACTAAAACCAGAATAAAAGTCTCAATATTTGTTAAGTTTTCCTTCAGTGGGGTTACAGCATAGAGAGCAATTCATTTTGCCACACTTACTCTTAACAAGAAATTCTCACAGTAAGCTTAATCAACTATACAGCCAAATAACTGTATGCTCTAGTGGGTTTTTTTTTTGGTTTATCCATCTTCGACATGAAGTATAGGCTCTGTAACTAACGTGCATGCCCAAAGTTTCCATGTGTATGTACATGAATGGAGATGACCTTTAAGTCACCAGATCAAAAACGAACGTGGAGGCTTGTAAGAAAAAGAATCCAGCACCAGTCATTAAGAAATGTGGCATTATATCGGGGAAAATACAAGCTAAGACGTAAATTTCAGGGGAAAATGGTGTTAGGGGGAAGGGGGGAGGTCAATATCCTTTTAAATTTAACACTGTACGCTTTAGTTCACAAATCTGCATCAAGCGTTCTGAGCATGCATGTGTGTGTTACATTACACACAGAGACCGTTCCATCACACTTTCTTCAAACTTTTCAGCCTACACGCAACACCATATCAGCCACAGCCAGGCTTCTTTCTCTCTCCCATCTGCAGACCACACACAACTGGAGGAGAAAAGATATGCTCTGGAGGGTAGTAAAACACGCATCGCTCATTGGCTAAACGTGTGTGGATCCATTGATAAGACAACAGCTATTGATCCATCCTGCTCCGCCAGTGGATACTGTAACGCCTACAGCCATCACACAGGACATCACTCATTTCCTGTAACTGTGCAGGTTTGAGAGAGAGGAGAGAGAGAGAGAGAGAGAGAGAGAGAGAGAGAGAGAGAGAGAGAGAGAGAGAGAGAGAGAGAGAGAGAGAGAGAGAGAGAGAGAGAGAGAGAGAGAGAGAGAGAGAGCAGGGGACAGAGAGAGAGCAAATGTGACTTCGCTGAGCTGGGTTTTTTATTTGAATCATTTAGCAAAATATAACTTGATCACATAAAAAAACAGACCAAAAAAAACTGAATTTATATTCAATATTTTATTTGCTTATTTGAGGAATACGATGATCATAAAATCAACATTTTAAAGCTATATCTTGTACCCAAGAAAAAAAAAGAGTAAAGCTTCAGGTAAAAATTGTAAACGTTTATGGTGGATGATGAAAAGATCAACACAATTGCACCTGTTCAATGATCCTTACATAATTTTGGTTTGATTGCATGTTCTGACATATTGTAATACAATATAATGCAGTATAACACAGTACCAAACAGCTCAATCCAACGCAACATGGTACAACCAAAATAAAACACAAAACGGTACTACAGAACACTACAAAATACAACATCACGCGTATCACTCTAAAAACCAAATTGAATTTTGCAATCCAAACGCTCAACAAAAAACAAACTCACACACACACATACACACACACGCACACACACACGCACACATACACACAAGACACACACAGACACACAAGACACACACACACACGCACACAGACACACACACACAAACACACACACACACACACACACACACACACACACACACAACACACACACACACACACACACAGATGGAGAGAGAGAGAGATTAAAGTCTGAAAACAATATCAATAAAGACGAAGAATAAAAAGAGAGCTACGAAGAAATGCAACAACAACAACAGTAACAAAAAAGAAAAGGAAGTAATCTTCCATAGACAGAAGAGAACAAATCAGCGATAGAGGAGCGTTTGTTTCCAAAATTCATGTTGTTGTTGTTGTGTTTCGTTTTGTTTTATTTTCTTATTGTTTTCGTCATTTCTTTATCTTTTTGTTGTGCTGATTTCATTCTTTCGTGGTATTTTTTGTTCTTGTTCTTGTTCTCCTTCTTCTTCTTCGGATTCTTCGATTCTTCGAGAACTTCTTCTTTTTCTTTTCTTTGTTTTTTTTGTTGTTCTTGTTCTTCTTCTTCTCTTCTTCTTCTTCTTCGATTCTTCTTCTTCTTCTTCATTTCTTCTTCTTCTTCTTCTTCTTCTTCTTCTTTTCTTCTTCGGAATTCTTTTTCTTCTTCTTCTTTCTTCTTTCGAATTCTTCTTTCTTCTTCTTCTCTCTCCATCTCTTTTCTTCTTCATTTCTTTGCTTCGGATTCTTCTTTTTTTTCGATCTCTCTTCTTCGGATTCTTCTCTTCTTCTTACTTCTTATTTCTTCTCTTTTTTCTTCTTCTATCTTCTTGATCTTCTTCTTCGTTTCTCTTCTTCTTTTCTCTTCTTTTCTTCTTCTTTCTTCTCTTCTTCTTTCTTCTTCTTCTTCTTCTTTTCTTCTGTTTCTTTATACTCTGTCTCTCTTTTTTTCTTCTTCTTTTTGTCTGTCCGTCTCTCTTCTTTCCTCTTACTCTCTTCTTTCTTTCTTTCATTCTTTTTTTTCTGTCTTCCTCTTTGTCTGTCTGTCTGTCTTTTCTGTCTGCCTACCTTTTTTCTTTTTTTTCTTCGTTCTGTCTTTTCTTGTCGTCTTGCCTTTCTCTTCTTTTTTGTCCTTCTGTCTGTCTTCCTTTTGTTTTTTTCTATTTTTCTTTCGTTCTGTCTATTTATTTTCTTACTTACTTTTCTTTGTCTGTCTGCCTATTGTCTTTTTTCTTTCCTTCATTCTTTCTTTTCTGCTTTCTGTCTTTTCTTTTTTTTTTTTTCTGTTTGTCTTTCTCATTTCTTTCTGTCCTTTTGTCTATGTGTCTGTCTTTTTTTCTGTTTGTTTGCTGTCTGCTTGTCTTTTTTTTCCTTCTCTTCTTTTTTTTTCTTTTTTGTGTTCTTTCTTTCTTGCTTGCTTTCTTTCTGTCTGTCTTTCTTTCTCTCTGTCTGCCTGCTTTTCTTACTTTCTCTCTTTCTTTGTTCTTTTTGTATTTTGTCTGTCTTTCTCATTACCTTATTTCTTTTTCTTTATGTTGTCTGCTTTGAGTTTTTTCTTTTTATCCTTTTTTTCTTTTGCCTTTTTTCTTTTCTTTTTCTGTCTTTCTTTCTTTCTTTCTGTCTGTCTTTTCTTTGTCGTCTTTTTTTTTCTTTCTGTCTTTCTTTTTTGTTGTCTTTCTGTCTTCCTCTCTCTCTCTTCTCTCTCTCTCTAATTTCTCGTCCTCTCTCTCTTCTGTCTGCTCTCTTCTCTATCTTTCTTTTCTTTCTTCATCCTGTCTCTTCTTGTAGGAATCTTTTTCTGATTTTTTTTTTTTAGTATTTATCTTTTTTTTTCATTTTTTTGGGTTCATAGTATATTTGCCACAACGTGATGCCTTGTCTTCTAGACTTCACTGTCCGCCTTTTTGTGCCCCATGTCTGCTCACAAGTGATGGACATCGCAGCCGATTAGTGGCCCTCGTGGTCGGCAGTTCTATAAACAGGGATTCAGACAGAAGGTATGGACGAGTTGGGGAGGGGGAGGGGGAAGGAAGGGAGGAAGGCAGTGGGAAGGGAGGAGTGGGTGTGTGCTGCAGTCTACAGATGTGTCTGATTCGAATTCTGCTTTATCCAGATTGGCTTTGCTTGAGAGAAAGGGATAGGGGGGGGGGGGGAGGCTGAGAGAGCAGAGGAGCATTGAGAGATGTGGGGGGGGGAGAGAGAGAGACAGACAGATAAGGGGGGTGAGAGAGAGAGAGTCAGAGACAGAGAGGGGGGATGAGAGAGAGGGACAGAGAGGGGGGATGAGAGAGAGAGACAGGGGGGATGGAGAGAGAGAGATGAGAGGGAGGGATGAGAGAGAGATGGGTAGAAAAATAGACACAGAGAAGAGAGAGAGAGAGAGAGAGAGAGAGAGAGAGAGAGAGGAGAGAGGAGAGAGAGAAGAGAGAGAGAGAGAGAGAGAGAGAGAGAGAGAGAGAGTAAATGAATAGCCAAAGACAGACAGACAGAAGGACAGACACTCAGAAGACAGAGCGACAGAGAGAGATGACAGAAATACAACACACCAATGGGAATTCTATCTTTCAACTCTGCTTTTTTTTTTTCTTAAAAGAAAGAAGTCTGAAAGTTTATAACGAATGCTTCTGTGCCTGTGGCATAAAGTCTGCAACGCATTTGGATGACTGATACGTTCTGCCCGTGTAGGCAGGAGCACATACACACTAATGGACAAGCGTGTTTATCCAGTGTGTTTTTCTTCTTCTTTCTACGTCGAACACTCAGACAGCAACTATTGTTCTCTGTCTTTTGAGCGAAAATGCGTTGCGTTTGCCACGAAACGCCTGACAAGTCAGGCCTAGCGCATCCGACTTCAGCGTGGGAGAGAAGTGTTATTTTTGCCATTCTTTCTGGGTTTAAAAAGTAAAAGCAGGAGAATGGACCAAGAAGACAGAAAATAGATTAGAAGAAGGATGTGACCAAAATAAAGGAAACAAAGCAGAAACAAAGAGAAGGATAGAAAAGAGGAATTCCTTACACAATTATTCCACAAGGTGAGGATGTTATTTACACTGACAGACAGAAAAACAAGAACGAGAACAACTGCTACCACAACAACTCATATCTCCACAATACTGCTGCTGCTGCTGCTGCTGCTGCTGCTGCTGCTGCTGCTGCTGCTGCTGCTGCTGCTGTGCTGTGATGATGATGATGATGATGATGATGATGATATAAGACAGTGACCTGACATCAATGATGACACGAAAATTTTGTAATGAATGTTTAAGAAGGAAAAGAAACTCTTTTAAAAAAAATGAATAATTGCCATAAGAATCAAGACACTCTCCCTTGCAAATTACATCTCTTTCAGAGTTAAAGACATACAGACAGATAGACAGGCCAGACAGACATACAGACAGTAGAAAAAACAAACAGTCGAGACAGAGATAAATAGAGGAGAGAAAAAGAGAGTCACACACACACACACACACACACACACACACACACACACACACACACACACACACACACACACACACACACACACACACACACACACAACGGACAAAAAACAGAGAGGAACTAGGTTAATACGAAAAGATATTATGGAGGCTGGGTTTTTAAAACGCACTTTCTAAGGACAGTTGCTCTTTGTCTGGGCGAGATTGATATATTTTCACTGGCTATTTGATCGTTCTGGGCGGTCTGGCAATTTGTATGCCAGTTCTTGTGCCCTCCAGAAAATTTCTGGAGTCTGTGTGTGTGTGTGTGTGTGTGTGTGTGTGTGTGTGTGTGTGTGTGTGTGTGTGTGTGTGTGTGTGTGTGTGTGTGTGTGTGTGCGTACGTGCGTGTGTGTGTAGTGTGTTCATTTTTCCCCCACAAATCATATTTGCAATGAAATAATTTGTGCAAGCTTCCTGTTGGGTTTTTTTTTTTGTTCTTGTTCATGTTGTCGATCAGATTAAGTTTGGATGATTTCTCTAAGAAGTAGAACAGCGGTGGTGACAAAAAGAAAGTTAAAAAATACGAGAAAATGATACTCGTAAGGTAGCTGCATTTCGCCTTCAGGGATGATTAGGTGGCAGTAGCACAAACCAGCTACAGACCTTTACTGTTTTCACTGTTGTACAGAGAGCCAGTGTAGTTATGGCGTGGGGTATTCACACAAGGCCTGTTTATTGAGATGATAAAATGCTGGCAACGTATTTGTATAGGTATTATCTTGTAATGTGTGTGTGGTGATGTTCGTATACAATGCTGTGTTTTTTGTTGTTGTTGTTATTTTGTTTGGTTTGGTTTTGGGTTTTGTTTTGGGTTGTTTTGGGTTTGTTTGTTGTTGTTGTTGTTGTTGTTGTTTTTGGGGGGGTCTGTGATAACTTTTTTCTATCTACTTTTTTATATAAAGTTTGAAACTCGTACGCTTTTTCTGTTCGGGGAGGATTAAAGTGTTTGAATTTAATTGACTGAAAAAATATATTGCTAAATTTTTGGTGAAATGTGTCATAAACTATAGCAAAAGCCGTAAAAAGCTCAGGAAGTTCATAGTGTCTTTTTTCCAGATAAGCAGAAATGGGTTTGAGGATTTCAGAGAGAAAGCAACAAACTCTACGCGTTTATTTTTAATTGGAGCATTTAAGGCTGTATCTGTGTTTCAGGATAATAACGGTAGTGTTTTAAAAGGAAGGAGTTTCTGTGATCGTGCTCATTCAAAGTTTGGAATACATCAAGAAAAGGTAAAAGAAAAAAAAAAAAGAAACTCGTGTCATGTTGTTGTAGCAACTCATTTATGAACAAGCAAGAACAAGAGTAGACATCAAGCATCACCTTGAAGAACACCGTGTCTGACTTCTTATCTGCAGAGAACAAACCCGTGTAACAAAGAATGTTGGTGTTTCTTTTTCAGTTATAGTCTTGGCAATGGTATCGTTTGAAAACCATTCATTTAGATGTGGGTTTACTTCACATGAATATATGTCGAAAATTATCAAAAGCTGCCTTTAAGTCAAAAAGTATTAATTCAGTTAAATAGGTTCTGAAGACAGCGAGAAATAAAGTTTACATTTTCTGGTTTTTGTGTGTTGTTGTTTCGTTTCGCTTTTGTTTTGTTTGGGGTTGGTAAGGGAGGTGGGGTATTGGGCGGTTTTTTTTTCGTTCCTTGACTAGAGCTCTGATATTTTGTAATGGTAAGATTTGTGCGTATGTGGCAGGGGTCTTTTTTCAGTACCACCATTGAGCTATCATTTCACCTACCAATTTTGGCAGGACAGTCTAGAGGTATCTTCCTGCTCTCTCCAATTTTTCACAGCCGTTTGCTTTTGTTTTGTTTTGGGGGTTGTTTTTGTTTGGGTTTTATGTTTGTTTGGTTGTTTTTTTGGGGGGGTGACGTGCACAGGTCTGCAAGCACACAGGACAAGCCATGGAATCAAACCCAGAACCTTACGGTTACATGGAAAATTTCCTATGTTAAAATAGAGTGATAGAAATGTTTAGGGTCAAAAACTCAGATAGACAAGATGAAGAGCCGTGCTTACCAAGCGACAGCAGATGCTTTCCAGTGTGTTCTTAATAACATAGCATGCAGAAAGGCGGTATGATCTGTGTCAGCCTGGTTTGATATTATTGTGCTGTTTGAATCCATGGGAAATCATTTTTCATAAGCGTAAGCATGCAGAGAGAGAGGGAGAGATAGATCGGTGAGTGGAGTTGAATGTATGAGCGTTGAAGCACGGGAAATCATTTATAGCGTGAAAGCGAAGAGAGAGAGAGAGAGAAGAGAGAGAGAGAGAGGAGAGAGAAGAGAGAGAGAGAGGAGAGAGAGAGAGTGAGAGAGAGAAGAGAGGACTGTGACAGAGACAGCGAGACAGAGAAAGAGAGACAGAGAGAGAAAGATAAACAGACAGAAAAAATGGAGAGAGAAGGAAGAAGAAGGACAACTATATGGGAGGGAGGAATGGGGAAACGGCAAGAAGAGGAAGGAGATATCATTGGGGAGTTTTTTATTCGTTTTGTTGTTTTGTTGTTGTTGTTCTTCGTTCTTCGGCTAGTGCTTCAAGTTTTACCAATGGTGATAATTTGTGCGTATGTGGCCGTGTGTGCCCACCATTAAGGTAGCTGCATTCTGACTTCAGGGATGCATTATTGGGACGGGACAGCTCAATGGTCAGAGTGCTCACTTTCTCCAGTCAAGTTATGCAACGTCGAGCGTAGTTACCAATGGGATAGGTGACCGTTTGCGCGCCTTGGCTTCAGTACAGTCCCCCCAGTTCACCCAGCTGTAAATGGGTACCTGCCCTCTTTAGGGTCAGGGAAGGTAAAGTAGTGAGGGAGAGGAGATGGGCGCCGCCCTTAAACATGCTGGCCCCTAGAGAAGCTGAGGTCTCTGACACCTCGCTCCCCTACGACCGCACAGGTTACAGGACACCTTTACCTTTTACTTTTATGAACAGCTAGATCCTAGAATATCATTTTTACTGACTACAAGAGGAAAGCCCAGATTTTGTACACTGATACAAACAACTGATATTTTTTTTAAGTTTACAATAGATTAAATAAGCTAAAAACAATAAGCGAAATAACCAATAAGCAAAAAATAGTAATCTTGGCCCACAATGTGCACGCTACATAAAACCAGAAAACAAAATGACAATGACATATTTAATTTTACACAAAAACTAATTCTTCTGGAAAAGAAACCTGCCAATATAGTACAAAACCTACATCTTTAATAAAGACGATAATTGATGCTTTTGGAAAAATAACAGGAGCATTTCAGAATATAATAGCACTTTCGAAATGAAATTAGGAGCAAAAATAGCTGACAGAAGAGTGGTGAAAAAGAAAAATTAGAAAATGACCCCAAAAGGGCACACATACACACAACAGAGTGACACACAAGGAAACACAGACAGACAGGCAAACACACAAAACAAGAAACACGTGGGGGGCAGAAAGAATGTCGGGTACAAAGAAAGACACACAGGCAGACGAACAGAAACTGTGTCATCTGAAAAGACAAACTGACACAAGGACTATCATATTGTATGCCCTTTAAATCACGGCAGTATTCTCTGCATGAAATTCGGGCTGTTTCTCTCTCTCTCTCTCTCTCTCTCTCTCTCTCTCTCTCTCTCTCTCTCTCTCTCTCTCTCTCTCTCTCTCTCTCTCTGGGGAGAGCACGTCGCCACAAGAACTGCGCTACCCATTATTTTTTCTTTTCCTGTCTGTGTGTATTTGTTTTCCTATCAGAGTGGCTTTTTTGTACATAATTTTGCCAGGGACAACTCTCTTTTTGCTGTGGGTTCTTTTACGTGCGTTAAATGAGTGGTGCACACAGAATATCGGTTTATCGTTCCATCTGAATGACTAGCACCCAGACCACCATTCAGGGTCTTTAGATGGGGGAAAGTTTCAAGAAGAAACAGGAATCGGACCACCCCGCAATTCCAACTCGGACTTTTCGCTTTCTAGGCAGGTGTCTTACCTCTAGACTACCCACTCACTACTATGGAGTTTGATTACAACAGCAGTCAGACTTTTGATCCAAAATTTCCTGCGCATTATGTGAAACTTACATGCTGAACAATACATTTTTAAATACATGTAGTTTATGCTTCTGTTCTGATTAAGCTATAGACATTTCAATTCAAAAAATAAAAACGATGTTTACAATATCTCTTTATTATTTCCACCATAGGGAACATACACTCAAACCCGTTTTTGATACAAACAAAAAGACATGCACCTATGTGTATATTTTCATATAGAGACAGACAGGCAGTGAGAGAATATATATATATATATATATATATATATATATATATATATATATATATATATATATATATATATATATATATATATATATATATATAAACACTTGTCTCTCCCCATATCATATATATAATATATACATATAAATTGTATGTGTGTCTGTGTGTGTGTGCGTGCGTCGTGTGTGTGTGTGTGTGTGGTGGTGTGTGTGTGTGTGTGTGTGTGTGTGGGTGGTGGTGTGTGTGTGTGTGTGTGTGTGTGTGTGGTGTGTGTGTGTGTGGTGTGTGTGTGCGTGCGTGAGGAGAGAGAGAGAGAGAGGGGGGGGGGAGGAGACGGGAAAGAGACAAACAGAGACAAGGAAACAGAGAATCAAAGACACAAAGACACAGAGAGGAAGTGAAAAGAAAGTTCAAAAACAGAGAAAGCTAGGGGGAAGGGAAGAAAGGAAAAGGAAGCGATATAATATATCGAAATGAAACTTTTCAGATCTGTGAAAAGAAAAAAAGTAACAATAATCAATGGATTAAAAACTGAAAAGGCTTCCATATTCTATGTTC
>CM060319.1:67265042-67270042 GCA_030674155.1 Stramonita haemastoma | reverse complement strand
TAACGGCTGATATTATTTTTTTGAATTCTCTTGGCATTTTCTGGTCTGTACCATACGATCACGTTTGGATTAATGGAAAATATCTGAAGATACTTCAAAACAAAAAGCTCCTTTCACTGAAATCTCATTTCATCTCTCTCTCTCTCTCTCTCTCTCTCTCTCTCTCTCTCTCTCTCTCTCTCTCTCTCTCTCTCTCTCTCTCTCTGCGAATTTATGATGTGATTTAATCTGTATCAAAGATTTTAATTTCCTCGTGGTAAAAACGCACAGTGAAGCAATCATTCTTTCTGCTTGTAATGTGACACAAAAACACTGGAATTGAACAAGATAAGCGCGCCTAAGAAGAAAAAAATGCATCAGATGAATGCAAGATTAAAAAGACTGACATTTTAAGAAAGCTAGTTGACCTCTGCTGTGTTGTTTATTTGAGGGGTTTTTATTTCCAAAAGCAAATGGAAACAGAAAGGTGTTATTTTACTACCAAAAAAGTGCATTCTATGACAGATCGATCGATCGATCGATCGATCGATCGATCGATCGATCGATAGATAGATAGATAGATAGATAGATAGATAGATAGATAGATAGATAGATAGATAGATAGATAGATAGATGATAGATGTGGATGGAGGTGGTGGATGGGATGGATGGAGGATGGAGTGGATGGATGATGGAGGAGGAGGATGGAGATAGATGATAGATAGATAGTAGATAGTGAGATAGATAGATGAGAGATAGATAGATACGTAGATAGATAGAAGATAGATAGATAGAATAGAGAGATGAGAAGAGATAGATAGATAGATAGATAGATAGATAGATAGATAGATAGATAGATAGATAGATAGATAGATAGATAGATAGATAGATAGATAGATAGATAGATAGATAGAAAACTGAACATTAAGATGATTTAGTGTCTTTTTTTCGCAAATACTCCGGAGCCAACAGGCAAAAGTTTGTCTTAAATCAAATGTGAAGCAAATAATTATTTTGCTGTGCTATCTTCCAGCCTTCTGTATTGTTCACGAGATATTGTTTGGATTAATTAAACTGGGGTGGAAAAAAGTTGAAAACAAAACATCCTTTTAATTAGATTTCTTATGTGAGAGCAATAATTTTCCTTCTTTCTCTGTCTCTCTGTCTTTCTGTCTCTCTTGACTCTGTCTGTCTCTGTCTGTCTGTCTGTCTTCTGTCTGTCTGTCTCTCCTCTCTCTCTCTCTCTCTCTCTTCTCTCTTCTCTCTCTCTCTCTCTCTCTCCTTCTCTCTCTCTCTCTCTCTCCTCTCTCTCTCTTCTCTCTTCTTCCTTCTGTCTGTCCTGTCTGTCTTCTGTCTGTCTGTTTTCTGTCTTCTGTCTCTCTCTCTCTCTCTCTCTTCTCTCTCTCTCCTCTCTCTCTCTCTCTTCTCTCTCTCTCCTCTGTTTGCCTATGTGTCTGTCTGTCTGTCTGTCTGTCTGTCTGTCTGTCTTCTCTTCTCTCTCTCTCTCTCTCTCTCTCTCTCTCTCTCTCTCTCTCTCTCTCTCTCTCTCTCCTCTCTTTGCCTATGGTCTGTCTGTCTGTCTGTTGTTGTCTGTCTGTCGTCTGTCTGTCTGTCTGTCTGTCTTCTCTCTCTCTCTCTCTCTCTCTCTCTCTCTCTCTCTCCTCTCTCTCTCTCTCTCCTCTCTCCTTCTTCTCTCTCTGCTCTCTCCTCCTCCTCTCTCTCTCTCTCTCTCCTCTCTCTCCTCTCTCCCTCTCTCTCTCTCCCTCTCCTCTCCCCCTCCTCTCTCTCTCTCCCTCTACCCCCCCCCCCCCCCCCCCCCCTCCCCCCCCCCCTCCCCCCTCTCTCTCTCTCTCTCTTTCTCTCTTTTTTTCTATTCATGATATGATTAATATCTGCTTGAAGGATTTTAATTTCTGCCAAAGAAAAGGCCAAAGGTGGCCATTATTCTCGCTGCAGGTAACAGCATCCTTCACATTCCTGCTAACAAGGAACTCCTCTGGGATACAACACCTGCAGTATCTTCTGCAGCAGAATGGGGCATTGTGACAATGAGGATGATGATGATTATCAGGATGATGATGAAAGAAATCGGAGTACAATCTAAACTAAGTTGTGTATGTAGGTGTGTATTTGTGGGTGGGGGGGTGGGGGGTGAGGGTGTGTGGGGGGGGCGAGGGTGTGTGTGGGGGGCGTGTGTTTGTGTGTGTGTGTGTGTGTGTGTGTATGTGTGTGTGTATGTTGTGTGTGTGTGTTGCGTGTGTGTGTGTGTGTTGTGTGTGTGTGTGTGTGTGTGTGTGTGTTGTGTGTGTGTGTGTGTGTGTGTGTGTGTGTGCGTTTGAAATCATCTTTTTTTCAGATGGTACATTGAATAAGCAGTGAAATTCCCTTTTTTTATCAAACCATCTATTTATGGAAAAAAATCATGTGTGTGTGTTGTTGTGTGTGTGTTGTGTGTGTTTACAAATTGCCTGTGTGACATTCTCCCCTTCATGATCTAAAACTACCAAACAGAAAGGGGTTAGGTTACCACAGAGCGATGATTGCATCGTATTGTATTGTATTGTATCGTATTGTATTGTATTGTGTTTTGTATTATATTTCATGATATTAGTATTGTATTGCAGTGTGTTGTATTGTGTTGTGTTCTGTTGTGTTGTATTGTATTGTGTTGTATTGTGTTGTATCGTATTGTATCGTATTGTATTGCATTGTATTGCATTGTATTGTATTGCATTGTATCCTGTTGTATTGTATTTTGTTGTATGTATGTATCGTATTGTATTGTGTTGTATTGCTCGTATCGTATTGTGTTGTATTGTATTGTATCGTATCGTATTGTATTTTAATGTTCGTATGTATGTGTTGTATTGTGTCGTATTGTATTGTTTTTTAGTATTGATTGTATCGTACTGTATTGCATCGTATTGTATTGTATTTGTCATATTGTATTGTATCGAAACGTATCATACGTGTCGTGTTGTATTGTATCGTATTGTATTGTAACAACTCTACATAATCTCTGGCACAATTTAGCCAGAAGGCAGACATATAACTTCTGATTGAAAATATTTCTTCCTTTTTTATTCAAAGATGGCAGAAGGAGACATGTTAATGCTTTGTAGCCTAACGTTAAAGAAAAACGTCTTTTTTTTACACATGGTTTCAAGAACATCCATGCCAAAAAATGGAAAGCATATACTCTGCAAAATATATATAATATATATATATATATATATATATATATATATATATCCACACGTTAGAGACCGCATTAACATATAAAGTGGCGGATTTCTTATCTTCCTAAAGCCACAGCTCAAAGTTGGCTTTGTACGTGACGTAATTTTTTTTTAATGCATTTATCAATGAATCGCAAGACAGGGCTCTGAATGGCTGGTAACATTTTAACAACTATAAATTATGTTCAGTGTTTTCGCTCTGCAAAAAGATTACAGGAATCAATCAAAGTTTATAATACCTGTGTTTGCAGTAGCTATCAAACCACGATGTGGAATCCATGCCATTCATGATTATCTGGGCTGCTGTGAATTGCTTTTCTTCTTGGTTAGTGCCCAGTGTTTTGTGCCCAGTCCCTTCCCACTGTTTCATTGGGAATGGGCTTGAAAGCTTACCACAATAAATCATTGTCATTAAACCACAAAACCCATCCCATGAACTGGGACTGCGCAGTAAACGTAGGCTTGAGCTTAGCCAAGGATGCAGACTTCACATGTGGCCTGTCACTTTTGTGACGTAATATTTCAAGGGCCTGTCAGTTTTGTGACGCCATATTTCAACAGTTCTGCCTCTGCTCGTTCAGTTCTATTTTTAGTTTCTTAATAAACACCCACAGCTGCATTAAAGGAACCCATTGCTTAGAGGACTACCTGTATCCCTGTAGAAAAGATGGGTAAATTCATGTCTAGGCTGTGTGCCCATCACCAAATCACAGGTGCTGGTGGTAAAGCTTCACGATGAAAGGTGGATTACTGAAAGATTCAAAACTAGATAATAAAATCTACAGTAGGTAGATGGTCACAGTGTTCCCATAATCTATGCCGTAGTACGGGAGTGATGCGTCAAGAGACCTCAGCTTCTCCAGGAGCCAGCATAGTGAGGGCGGCGCCCATCTCTTCTCCCTCACTGCTCTACCTTCCCTGGCCCTAAAGAGGGCAGTTACCCATTTACAGCTGGTTGAACTGGGGGGGGGGGGGAGGGTTGGGGGGAACTGCACATACTGAAGCCAAGGCACTCAAACATTCACGCATCCAATTGGTAACCACGCTCAATGCAGCGTAGGGGAAAGCCAGTGCTGTGAATACTGAGCTATGCTGTCCCCCCTCATGTAATGGAATAAAAACGCACCGTGCAGTAAGCCCTATAAAAAGAAAAAAGACGGTGGAGTGGAGACCACAGTCCTGTGTGCCCCCTTCCCCCTCCCTTTGCCGGCTGTCCAGCTGTCTCCCAGTACTGTGCAGTGATGCTGCTTCGAAAGAGAAGGCCATCTGTGCTGGTGGGAATGGATGATAAAATTTACAAAACCGCATACACACAAGGACTGGATGTAAAAAAAAAAATAATGATAAGCACATGAATGCTTATTCCATTATCCTTAAAATAACAAAAATAGAATAAGTCAAAGAATAAAATAAATCAACACACACCATACACACACAACACGACACGCACGCACACACACACACACACACACATGAGATGAGACTATAAACCGAGGCCCTGTGTGCGAACGCTTGCAGAACATCTTGCGCACATGTTAAATCCTGTTCCGCTTTTCGTAAGATTAGGTCATCGTGTGCCGGTGGGAACATGATTTACAAAAACTGCATACACACGGGGACTGGATGTAAAAAGCACATGAGTGCTTATTCCATTATCCTCGATATAAAAGAATAAATAAAAAATAAGTAATAAATACACACACACATACACACACACACACACACACACCACACACACCACACACACACACACACACACACAACACACAACACACACACACA
>CM060319.1:67257542-67260042 GCA_030674155.1 Stramonita haemastoma | reverse complement strand
TGTGTGTATCTTTGTGTGTCTGTGTCAATGTGTGTGTGTTGGGGGGGGGGGGTGCGTGCCTGCCTGTGTGGATGTATATGTGTGTGCACGTGGACGCGCATCGCGCCTGCTTGTGGCTATGCACAAACACAGTGTAACATGGTTTTGTTAGACACAAACATCCCTCATACCCAATCCCGTGAACAGCAAAATCAACTCTCCTGGTAAACAAACGGCCTTCCCGCGAAAAGGAGACTAAATTACAGAGGTCTGAAAAACCCAAGAAACCACCAGAAAAACAAGGGGTGTCAGTTTGGCATGGCCATTAATATTCTGACACTGCACGTGGCTCTCGCGTGCGTGCTGCTAATGGACATTTCTCATGTAAAATAACAAGGGAAGTGGCGGGAGGGGAGAGGAGAAGGGGGCTAGAACTCTTAACTCGCAGTATTCAAGGTCCTGGGTTAGATTCTTCAAAGCTCCAGATGACACGCATTGCACACACACACACACACACACACACACACACACACACACACCTTAGACACACACACACCTTAGACACACACACACACACACACACACACACACACACACACACACACACACACAAACAACCTCCTAACAAACCCTTCCGCAGATGCTAAGGTCCTAGAGGTTCGAAAAACTCCAAAGCCACCAGAAAAACAGCATTTGGCACCATAACGACACATGCAGGCCGCGGCGTCTGCGATTTCTCATGTAAATAAATCACAAGATGGTCTCATAACTATCGCGTATCCCCATGGGTGATTCCAAGGTCCATAATCTTGTTTTTTATACCCAGCCACCTTAGCCATCATTTTCCAACAAGGACAAGATAGCTCAGTGGTCAGAGTACTCGCTCTCCACAGCTAAGGTTGAAGCAGCATTGAAGCGTGGTTACCAATAGGATGGGTGACTGTTTGTGCGCCTGGCTTCAGCACAGTCTCCAGTTCACCCAGCTGTAAATGATACCTGCCCTCTTTAGGGTCAGGGAAGGTAAGCAGTGAGGTAGAGGAGATGGGCGCCTGCCCTCAATATGCTGACCCCTAGAGAAGCTGAGGTTCTGATACCTCACTTCCCAAAGACCGCATAGGTTATGGAACACCTTTGTATCACATTGTCTAACTCTCCCTCTTCCATGAGCTTTTTCTGACAGAAATCAGCGTTATCGTTCGATCAGTTTTTCATACTTCATCAGGCTAGATCTGCCATTCTTCGATTCCTCCTAAAATCGTATATCACAGATGCAGAAAAAAAACTGGAAACTCAAAACAAAGTGTTTGGTTTGGTTGGTTTATTCCTCAGCTATAGTTCCAAGGTTACCAATGGTGAGATTTTGTGTATACAACACTTTTTACCCACAATCAACCATTCCATCTTTGGGGATGATGTCTAAACATGACACCAGTGTGCACGCGTTTTAAAATTTATCTTTCATTCCTTATTGCACGTAGTTTCCTACTCTTTTGAGAGGTGGAACTAGGTTTTAACGTGTGTGCAAGATGTTCTGCATGCAATCACACACGGGACCTCGGTTTATAGTTTCATCTGAAAGACTTTCAGGAAAGTAGAGTGGGTAGTGATGTTAACTCCAGGGAAAAAAATTCCTTGAACATCCTTGAACGGGTGCCTTGATTGTGCCTTAAACCCAGGCCATTAGATCACGAACTCGGTGCTCTAACCACCAAGCTATCCCCTATCCCCACCCCTGAATTTTTTCTTACATAATCCTGCTTCTTTCCGTTTGTCGCGCATCCTTGAAGTCTGTGTCTCATGTTGTCAGCTTCGTATCTCTGTTGACACTCGACTGGGCTGTATGCACCCCCACCCTACCCCCTTCCCCTTCCCCCACCCCTCTCCCTCTCCTTCCCTTGTCAACAGTCGTGCAGCACACAATCTCTGGCTAGGCCCATTCTTTCTGGAATTTTTCTCAAGCACAAGACAAACACTTCAGTCAGTCAGTCGAATTTCAAAACGCATTTCTTTCGGTCTTGAAATTTTGTGGCAAGAGTTTTTTAAAACCTTTGATATGCCGGCTGAAGTGTATATGTTGTGTGGTGGAGTGGGGGAGGGGGGAGTATGTGTATGGAGAGGGGGTGAGTGTGGGGGTAATGTGTGTGTAGGGGGCTTGTAGTGTGTGTGGTATGTGTATTGTGTGTGTGTTGTGTGTGTGTGTGTGTATTTGTGCGTGTGTGTTTGTCTGTTCTTAATGTGTGTGTGTTTCGTTTATTGTGTGTTTTGTTCTTTCTTTTTTAAATGATCACGTTATGTTGTTTTTTGTAGTATCCTGCATTACATTGGGCTATATTTGTTGTAACTTACAAGAAAATGTCTATTATGTGGTGATTATTAAAAAGATGGTGTCCATTATTTCTGAGGTAACAATATTCATCCTTTAGCATAAACCTTTTTCAAATTGTATTAGTAAACTGGGTTTTTTTTATAGAAAGAACATTAAAGACATGTGTTTATATATATATATATATATATATATATA
>CM060319.1:67242542-67252542 GCA_030674155.1 Stramonita haemastoma | reverse complement strand
GTCACACTGCACTAACGAACTTAGTTGACAAATGGCTAACCAACATAAATAACAATTTAATTACTGGTGTCCTGTTTGTTGATTTTTCAAAAGCATTTGATTTGATTGATCACAAGCTTCTTCTAAGAAAACTGAAACTGTATGGTCTTTCAGATAATACAATAGAACTTATGTCATCATTTTTAGACAATCATAAACAACTTGTTTTAATTGAGGAATCTAAATCTTCTATTTTGCCCATTTTGTTCGGTGTTCCTCAAGGTTCCATCTTGGGACCCATACTATTCTCAATATATATTAATGATTTACCCCTCTGTTTAAAAGCTAACTGTGAAATGTTTGCAGATGACACAACATTACATACTAGCCACACTAAATTAGATGACGTGATTTTTACCTTACAGACTAATATAGAACAACTGATAAAATGGTCTGATTCAAATCATATGAGCATCCACCCTCATAAGAGTAAACATATGATTATAACTACCAGACAAAAACGGCAGAACCTTTCTAAAATCCGTAGTTCATTGGACATCAGTGGTAATGTAGTTCAAGAAGTTGATTTTCATAAAGTTCTAGGATTAGTAATTGATAATAATCTGTCATGGTCTGAACATGTAAAAATGGTGTGTAAAATCATATCAAAAAAGATTTATCAGCTAATGAAGATAAAACATTTCCTAAATTCACACTCTCGTAAACTGTTTTATCATGCTTTTATTGAGCCACACATAAATTATGTATCAACAGTTTGGGATACGGCGAGCGAAAACACTTTAAAACCATTGGCAAGTATGTACAGACGTGCTCTTAAAGTACTTCTACTAAAATCATCATCATTGTCATGTAATGATTACATCTCACTTGATATTCTCCCTCTGAAATGGAAGTTAAGATACAATAAGGCAATTTTTATGTTCAAAATTATGTCTGGCTCTGCTCCACCTTCATTGATAAACAAGTTTAAGATAAATGAGTGTCGCTATTTTCACAAAATAATGTTACCACTGCCCAGAATTGATCTGTTCAAATCTAGCCTTACTTACTCTGGTGGTTTATTATGGAATGATGTTTCATCCTCAGTTAATGTCAATACTAGTTTATATACTTTTAAAAATAAGTATCATTCGATCCTAATGAATGAATATACAGGCACATTCACATAATATCTTCTCTTGTCTGGCATTGCATTTTATTTTCCTCTGTGCTCATTTCCTTCTCTCTCTCTCTCTCTCTCTCTCTCTCTCTCTCTCTCTCTCTCTCTCTCTCTCTCTCTCTCTCTCTCTCTCTCTCTCTCTCTCTCTCCCCCCCCCTCTCTCTCTCTCTCTCTCTCTCTCTCTCTCTCTCTCTTTCTCTTATTATTTTTTTTTAATTTTTTTTTTATACAAAATCTCCTTTTTGACATGCATTTCTATGATGTTACAACGATTTTTTATGTTTTTTTTTTTCTCCTTTTTTTTTTTTTTTTTTTTTTCATAAAGTTGCAGTTGATTTGTTTTCATTGTTATGATTTTCTTTGATTGAGGGCTGGATGTAAACAAGCCATTATGTGTGCTTATTCTTATCCCTTAATAAAAGTGTTTCAAAGTGTTTCAAAAGTGTTTCTCTCTCTCCCTCTCTCCCTCTCTCTCTCTCTCTCTCGCTCTCAGCCTCTCTCTCCCTCTCTCTCTCTCTCCCTCTCTCTCTCCCTCTCTCTCTCTCCCCTCTCTCTCTCTCTCTCTCTCTCGCTCTCAGCCTCTCTCTCGCTCTCTCCACCACTGGTTACACACAGACAGCAGTGGGGTCAACGCCAGTTCTTCAGCACTCACAACAGGGTTCAGAGAAACTGGTCCACCACTCTGGTCAGTATCGTCATCACTGCCTGCAGTTATATGGCTTTTAATGGGCGATAGGTTTGTTCTCCTCCCCACAGGGAACACCACACACGCAAGTAGGTGGCCTGGGGGGTGAGAGAGAGAGAGAGGGAGAGAGAGGGAGAGAGAGAGAGATAAAGAGAGAGGGAGGGGGCAGAGAGTGCAGGCTCCATCAGCTCAGCACACAGACCTCAGCCCCTAGTGAATACATTAAGTTGCATGGCTTGAGAAAAATAAACAGACATTACACACAGGCACACACACACTCGCGCACGCGCACGCACGTGCACACACACACACACACACACAGATAGAGAGAGAGATGACCTGATGGCAGAATGAAAAATAGCGTGCATGCACACGCACGCACATATACACACACATTCACACACTAACACACACACACACACACACACACACACACATACACACACACATACACACACACACATTCACACATATACAAACACGCACACAGAGGACCCAATAGCAGAAAACACACACACACACACACACACACACACACACACACACACACACCACACACACACACACACACACACACACAACACACACAACACAACACAACACAACACAACACACACAACACACACACACACACACACACACACAACACACACACACACACACACACACACACACACACACACACACACACACACACACACACCAGAGAGAGACAACCTGATAGCAGTGCAGAAAAAACAGGAGCGTACTGTGCTTTGATGTAGTCCTGATACTGGATACTGACATTCTGCAGACCCCGCTTCTGACGAGGCGAATAAATGTCCCTGGGGTAAGATGAGGATATCAACGCTACACTTCTGCTGCTTTTATTTTTATTGGCAGTTTGAGCTTCATGTTTGGTTGATAGTAGGGTACTGCTCGTACATAGGCCACTGCTGGAAAATATGGTCAGAGACAGCGAAACACGGTAGGATTGTTTCAGCTTGTAGGATTATTTCAGCTGGTAGGATTTGTTTTTTTAGTTTTTAGGTGGTAGGATTATTTTAGGTGGTAGGATTATTTCAGCTTTTTAGCTGATAGAATTATTTCAGCTTTTTCGTTGATAACATTGTTTCAGATGTTAGGATTATTTTAGCTGGTATGTTTATTTTAGTTTTTAGCTTGTAGGATTGTTTCAGCTGGTAGGATTATTTTCGCTTTTTAACTAGTATGATTATTTCAGATGGTATGATTAGTTTAGCTTTTCAGCTGGTCAGATATCTAATCTGGTAGGATTATTTTAGATTTTTTAGCTGTAAGATTATTTCGGTTTCTATGAGTGTTTTAGCTGATACCTGATTTAACCCACAGGATGAAGCTTACTACTGATGGAAGAAAGTTCGAAACTGGCAAATAACTTTGCAGTTGATACTTCACAGCATGAGTCTCAGACCAGACTCTTCCCTGATTATCAATGTTAAGTAAATGCCAAGGTCTATTTGTTATAATTTTGTTATGTTTTAAAATTCTATGAAACAACTGTTATCAGCCATGATAAACAAACTCTTATCATATCAACTTGGACTCTTTCTTTTAAAAAGGAGGAAAAACACTCCGAAGTCTGATTATGGCTGCTTCTATGACAAAAGACTCGAAAGAGCCAAAAGAGTTATACATCCAAACTTCTCATACAGTGTGTGCTGAAGGCCTCACACTGATCCCAGTTATGAGGAGTGGGTCAGAGTGCATTATTCAGGTGACCCCACCTGGTGGTAAGCTGAGGAACGTGTTACAGCAACAAGAACAGCAACAACACAACGTCAACAACAACATGAACATTAACTTGATCAGGTAGTTCATAAGTACAACAACCTGGCTGTCTTGAAGTCAGGATTATCCTTGTAAAATGATCATGACTTCTTGAAGACCAAACTTTAAAAAGATACATGTGAAGCGGTTTCCATTTGAAAAGACGTTGTCTTTATTCTCTTTCTTTTCTTTAGATACAGCTCCAAGGTTCTCCAATGGTAACATTTTTGCGTATGCCACCGTATTTGCCCACCATGAAGGTAGCCACATTCCGATTTCAGGGATGTAAGCTGGGTATGTTTGTGCATTTGTAACCCACCTAGCGCTGGCATTAATTACAGGGTTTTCAACCTGCATATTTGATATTCGGTATGGGTATAAACACGAAGATAATTAACGCACTGACAGGTCTGCACTTGAAGTTGACCTAGGATATTTTTAAAATCCCGATCTTTTATTCACCACATGCCACTGAGATTCAAACCAAGACTTCATGGACCCATGGGACTGAAGTCAAATGGTCTTAACCCCTTGGCTATGCTGTCCATGAATGCGGTCATGTTTCAGTCTTTGGTGTAACATTACCATCAAGGTGCAACAATTCACACCTGGACTCAATGATACCCAACGTTTGCCAGAACTTTCAAGAGAGAGAGAGAGAGAGACAGAGACAGACAGACAGACAGACAGACAGAGACAGAGAGTGACAGACAGACAGACAGACAGACAGACTGCGTGTGTCTGTGTCTGTGTGTCTGTGTGCCTGTGTGTGTCTGTGTGTGCCTGTATGAGTCTGTGTGTGTCTGTGTTGTGTTTTTATGCATGGCTTTTTCTTTCTTTTCTTTAATCTGTATTTTCAAGGATTATGGAATAACCACTCATGTGCTATTTTACATCCAGTCCTTGTGTGTTTGCAATTTTGTAAATTTGCTGTGTGCGTGCATGCATGTGGGGGGGGGGTTATGCATGCAAGCATGCTGTGTGCATACGTGAGCGCATGTGTGTGTTTGTGTGTCTCTGTGCCTGTGTCCATGCATGCATGCTTGCCTGTGTTTCTGTATCCTTATAGTACATTTGTGAGCTTGCATGCCTGTTTTTGTGCCTGAGCGTGAAATGTCCATTAACCCCAGCCTGCCCCACCATCACTCCCATCCACACATCAGCTGCAGTCTTTGTCAACAAATGGCGCTCCCCTGAAAATAACAGCAAATTACGAGAGGTGCAGAGAACAAAAGAAACACACACACACAAAATAAAAGAGGGGGTGTCATTTGGCATGGTCATTAATATTCTGACACTGCACGTGGCTCTGTGTGCCCTGTGTGCTGCTAATGGACAGCCAGGGCATTTCTCACTGAGGTGATGTGACGGCTTCAGTGGCTCAGTGGTTTGAGGTTTGTGAGCTTTCATTTCAAAGCTTGCTTGTGTGGTATGTGGTCTGATTCTTAACATCACCAGATTTATTACTTGTTTTTTTTTTTGTTGTTGCATGTGATGTCGAGCATAATACAGATAGATGTCATTGTGTGCCGATGGGAACAGATGAGAAAATTTCCAAAAACTGTGTACACACGGGGACTGGATTTTTTTTTAAAGCATATAAGTTCTTATTCCATTATCCTCCATAATAAAATAATAAATAAGTAAATAAATAGATGAATATCATATACTTGAACTCAGTATATGCAAGCTTGACAAATGCCTGCCTCTAGTAGTGTAAGATATATGTATCTGACAGCAAAGGAAATAGATAATGTAGTGTGTGTGTATAAGTGCGTGTGTGTGTGTGTGTGTGTGTGTGTGTATCTCTGTGTGTGTGTGTGTGTGTGTGTGTGTGTGTGTATCTGTGTGTGTGCATGCATGTGTGTGTATCTGTGTGTGTGGTGTGTGTGTGAGAGAGAGTGTGAGAGTGTGTGTATGGCTGTGTGTGTGTGTGTGTGCACACATATGGGCACATTAAGCATACTATTGTATTCAGTTTACAATTTTTTGCCATAGCTTGAAAGCTGCAGTAATAGGGAAAAGCCACACACCTAAAAACCAGCAATTAGCTGAAATAAACGACCTTGCCCATTTAAAAAAGCTGATGAAAGAGAGGGATAGACAGACAGATTGACAGACAGACAGTCAGTCAGTCAGACAGACAGACAGACAAGCAGCCAAGAGAGAAGGGAGCTAAATGTCCAGACAGCCCCAGACAGAAATGCAATCCATGATCAAGTTACAGGGGAAATAACTCACAGATGGACAGTCACGGCCATCCTGCAGCCCTCTTCATCACAGACATCTGGGGATACGCTTGACCGCTCATCCGTGAAATAATGACCTGACTGACTGACTGACTGACTGACTGACTGACCTCTCTGGACACCAGTTCTGGTAGACATTAGCGCAACTGGCACAATTAAACTGGCTCTCTCTCAGTCTCTCCCTGCCTAAACCCCACCCCTCTTTGCCCATCCCATCTCTATTTTACTGTTTTCATTTTTCTGTCTCTTTCCATTTTGCATTGTTGGGATTTTCCTCCCATTTATTCATCCTGTACTGTTACTTTTGGAAGGAAAAGTAAAAGGCAACTGCAGATGGCATGTACATTTTAATAACTGGGTGTAGCCTGTTTTTCCCAAGTGTGTCAGAATTCATTATCCAAAAGACTTGCCAGAAGGGAATTCTTCTCTTGAGACATTCCATTGTCCTCTACATTGATAAACAATCCTTCTACAGTGGATACAAAGCTGATTTGATAGAAAGTTAGTGTCTTCTTGCCATTGGTTCTTTTATGTGCAGTATATGCATGTTCTCCTTGAACTTTTCTGAAAGACTAGCACACATACTGTCACAAATAGTCTATTGGATGGAGAGAAGTTTCAGTTTTGACAGGGATTGAGACCAACACCCCTCATTTTTAAACAAGACGTTACCTCTAGATCACCACTGTCAATGATGCCACCCAATCAGCATGTGTCCTCTATCAAACTCGTGCACCACACATCTGTCAACACTACCAGTCCATCAGAATTCAGGAGAGAGCAGGTGAACTTGTCCTCCCCGCCAATTCATCTCAGTAATTGCCTCTGATAGCATGCCCGCCATGGAAAATAGGATTGTTGCCCACCATGAAAGGAGCAGCCTTCCAACGCACTCTTGCCTGCAGAGAGAAAACAGCCAGGATCGATGGAGTCAGCACAGGGGCCTGCAACTGAGGGTCAACAGAGAGCAGTGCACGTGGGGGGGAGGGGGGGGGAGATGAAGGTAAGGGAGGAGATGAGAAAAAGAAAATTGAAACAGACTTTAGCTGTTAAAATGAATTTGTTTGTTTAGAACTGCTGCTGTGTATCTCCTTTTCTGCAGGAAACGTATCCTCTGTGGGTATATTAGTAATATCAAAGCAATACAAGTTGCATGGTAGTTTTAACACTGATGGGGGAAATGACAGCCCAGTTGTTAGCACCCAATACTGTGATCAATATTGTAACAAAATCAAAATGCTGCAAAAATGACATGGTGGTATTTATCAGAACATTTCATGGAACAGTTAGTGCTAAAACAAAATGGACAGTAAATTGCCAGCAAAACATTACATTATAGTAATATTATCATCATACTTGGAAGGACAATTTTCTTGTCATAAGAAGTGACATAGGAGAGTTGTAATGCACCCTTTTCTTTTCACACCTTCAAATTTTCTCCTCTGTCTTTCACTCCTTTCATCGCCCTGCGTCTGCTATCAGTGAACTTTTTCTGTTTGCCAGCAGTGGCAGCAGTCATATTAACTGTTGCAGAAATATTGTTGTGATGGGGAATTGCTGATGCAGGTCTTGTTCACGTGTTCTTTACTGCGTGCTAATGGACTGGCATTGTAGAAAACAGAGTGTGTCATTAGGTTTGCGCCATTGCATTGGTCTGTTGTAGTGTCTGGAAATTTTGTGAAGAGAAATAAAGATATCCAAAAGGTTTTTTTAATTATTATTCAACACAGCTGTTCAATAGTTTAACAGCTGTCCAATTGTTTACTTTGTCATGTAAGACAGCTGTCAAATAGATTGTTTTTCATCACTAACGATAGTCGTCAAATAGTTTATTTTTTGTCATTCAAGACAATTGTCCAATAGTCTATTTTTACCATTTAAGACAGTTGTCCAATAGTTAGTTTTCTATAATCAAAGATAATTGTCCAATAGCTTATTTTTCATCATTCAAAACAGCTATTCAATAGGGTTTTTTCCTAATTTTGGGCAGCTTCCACGAGCTGTCTGGTAGGGTTTTTTTCCCAATTTAAGATAACTATCCAGCAATAAACATTTCTTTTTAAATCAAGACAGTAGTCCTGTAGTTATTTTTTACATCTGTTTACCAGCAGTTCCTGTTTTGTCACTTTTGAGATTAGATGCAGTTTGCCATAAGATGTATGCAGTGCATGGTCATTGGAAAGTAAACAAACTGAAACTTCACCTAGAACGTGAACATATCACATAAAGAAATTTATAGTGCAGCATTTGGATGTCAAGAACTATTTAGTTACGTACTGTTAAATGTTGAAGCTGGTTGCAAAATCTTCATTGGTGCTCCCACGGTCTACATGACTATGGGAAAGGTGAAGGTGAAGATTGTTAAAGGTTAGTGCATAGCATAATGCTAAGAGACATATTACACATTATGTACAGAAATGTCAACACATCCAAGATAGAATTCTGTTGAACTTGAACTAAGCAAATGCTTGCACATAGTCCAGTAAAAGGCATAGACTGTAAGCTATGATTCACTGAACTGGGTCACACACAAAAAATACCACACAAGCTAATTTTGTCATGCTCATAAAAACACTTCATAGAACAATCATTTCTGGCAATAGTGTTTTATGGAAAACTGATAAAAAGACATTTCCATAACAATATTAGCATCTTCATAGAATTGTTTTTCCCAGAGTAATTGCTGTCACAAAGTGCAATAGTTCCATTGTCATTTTCCCCATTCCTTTCATCAAACACACACACACACACACACACACACACACACACACACACACCCCACACACACACACACACACACACACACACACACACACACACACACACACACACACACACACACACACACACACACACACACCACACACACACACACACACACACACACACCACACACACACACCAACTGACACATTTTTTCTCTGCTCACTATGAGCTACAGGTCTGCAGGCTGAATTCATTGATCCTGTGTTTTCTCTGGAGACTGCAATATTTGGTGTGCTGGTCTGCTGGAGAACAGTCCTGTGTTCTTTACTGGAGATGTTATCAGAGTCAATGATGAAGATGAATTGTAGTCAGGGGCAGACAAGCCTGTTCTTTGTTCTCCCTTGTTGGCTGATGGATTGGCTTTGTCAGGTGGATGATGGAGGCTGTCTCTGCCAAGTGTCAGGTGGTCTGTCACTGTGACAGGCTGTGGGGGAAGAGACAGGAAGATCCCTCACAGTGAGTTTTCTTTCTGTTTCAAGACTGCTGTCTTGTGCTTCCCATTGCAATACCCCATACCATTACTTTTTTTGGTATACCATTGAGGAATGTACAAGCCACGATTCCTCTTTCTGATATGTGCAGTGTCTCAGAAAGTATTTGATATGTTATCCTTTTCCTAGGCCTCAGACGCTGCTCTGTGTATTCATGCAATACATGCCACTAACCATTGTTGGCCTGCTCTTTGACTGAAATGATGGAGTTTTAATGAGTACACTGGATATTCTTTTCACACTTGCATTGTCACTGCTGTGCTTTATTGCCTCAACTGACGGACTTTCAAAGGACAAGAGTCGGAAGTATTAGTATGAATTCAAGAGAGAAAAGATATATCAAAGATTGAACACAACAGTAGAGAATCAAACCCACTTCCTCTGTTACCATCAGATCTCAATACCAGTGCTCTGACCACTAGGCTGTCATTTTCCCTTCAGTATAAAAACCAAAGTAAAACTCATATTGTAGTGATATTATTAATACACCAACAAAGATAGCAAAGCAGGAGTTCTAAACAAACCAATTCCCTTTAACAGCTAAAGTCTGTTTCAATTTTCTTCTTTCTCACATCCTCCCTTACCTTCATCCCCCCTTCCCACACGTGCACTGCTCTCTGTTGACCCTCAGCTGCAGGCCCCTGTGCTGACTCCATCGATCCTGGCTGTTTTCTCTCTGCAGGCAAGAGTGCGTTGGAAGGCTGCTCCTTTCATGGTGGGCAACAATCCTATTTTCCATGGCGGGCATGCTATCAGAGGCAATTACTGAGATGAATTGGGGGGAGGACAAGTTCACCTGCTCTCTCCTGAATTCTGATGGCTGGTAGTGTTGACAGATGTGTGGTGCAGCGAGTTTGATGGA
>CM060319.1:67225042-67237542 GCA_030674155.1 Stramonita haemastoma | reverse complement strand
CATGTTGAGGGCGGTGCCCACCTCCTCTCACTCGCTGCTTTACCTGCCCTCTTTAAGGAAAGGAACTTTCCTTAAAGAGGGCAGGTACCCATTTACAGCTGGGTGAACTGAGGGACTTCACTGAAGCCAAGGCACGCAATCGGCCACCCATGCAACTGGTAACCATGCTTGGTGCTGCTTAACTTTACTGGGGGGAAAGCGAGGTCTCTTACCACTGTGTTAAACGCCGCCCGGCCTCTATCAAGAGGCTGAACATATTCTACATTTCACCATGAAGGTAAAGTGATTGATGGAACATGTGAGAACTACCACCTAATAAGACAGAGCATGGCACAATTGGCTGGTGTGTCCCATTTTGGTAAAAGCATTGTGATTTTACTCCTTTGTAAGGGAGGTAATTAGGACCATCCATCAAATCTATCTATCTATCTGTCCGTCTGTCTGTTTATCTCTCCATCTGTCTATCTATCTGTCTATCTATATATCTGTCTATCTATCTATTTATCTAGCTAGCTGTCTGTCTGGTAGATAAATAGTTGATAGACGATCTATTTACCTATGTTCATTCATCTGTCTATTTCTATCTTTCTATCCATTTTTATATATTTACCTACTTATCAGTTTCTTCATCCGTCTGTTTATCTTCCTGTCTGTTTGCCTGCCAACCTGTCTGTGTGTCTCTCTACCTGTCTGTCTGTCTGTCCATTTGTCTGTCTGTCCTATCTGCTTTTTTATCTGTGCCTTTTTCTTTCTTAATCTTTTTCAATCATTTCATTCTTTCTTTCTCTTCTAATTCTTTTCTTCTTTTTTCCTCAGCTATCCCTCCATCTCTCTCCGTTGTCTTTCATCCTATGGTTTGTTTTTAGGGAGGCTGAAGGCAATAAAGAGGAGCAGGGACAATCAGGTTTATTTTCAGACTCCTCTTTTCTTTTCCATTCTCTGGCTTTTTTCAGATTGCTCGGCTGTTGGAAGTCCTTTGAACAACTGATCCGCCTGTGTGATTTTTTGCCGCCTTAATCAAGCATTGTGATACGTGTTCGTGATACGTTGCAAGTCGTTTTAACATCTGGTCTACAATTAAATATCGTAGGAGGCTTGGAGAGAAACAGTAATAATGTGTGGGCATGTTTCAAATGTCAAATCAGAGACAGACAGACAGGCAGGCAGGCAGATGCAGAGAGAGAGAGACGTTAAGATGCTTTTAAACGTTAATGTTCAATCGTAGTTAATTGTAGTCATGTTTTTTACTAGGGGGTTGCAGCATTTTCACTTTTGTGTCAGTAAATCAAATGTATAGCAACAGATAATTGTTCTGTGTTATCAAAATGAAATGAAAAATAAAAAATAAACAAATTTGTTGAGCTTAACCATCAAGTCTGATCTTTTATATTAGCCTATGTATTCTTGACAAATTATTTATCATGAACTAGAATAACCTGCATTTTTGCATTATTAGATGCTTTGATTTTTTTCTGGTTCCTTGGCAATGGTATGATCTTACGTCTGCAACAACTTTTAACCCACTATTAAGACAGCAACATTCTGGCTTTGGAGATAAATATTTAAATGATTTTGAACAAACTTGAACATCTGAGTTAATAACTTTTACATTTTGTAAAGACTGAGTAGAAATTGTAACTCTTCCTCAGCCAACATTTAATCAAAGAAGGTTCCCCCATGAGAATGCCGGGGCTGGGGGGCCTGTCTGTATAAATAGCATCTCCACCTTCTGGAAAATTTGTGCTAGGAATACCCTCTTTTCTATCCTCTTTATTTCTGCCTTTTATTTTTCTTCCTGTCACCTCCTCGTTGTCTTTTTCTGCCTTCTCAAACCATTCTCCTGCCTTTTTTCCAGAAAGACTTAAAGACATAACATTTTTCTCCCACGCCAAAGTTGGATGTGTTGGGTCTGACTTGTCAGGTACTAAACGACAATGCAACACATTTTCACTCATGTGACTGACAACAATAGTTGCTGTCTGAGAAGAAGACAAATTGAAAAAGGTGAATTGCTCGTGTAGTTTATTGTATGCTTTACAGTGGAATCAGAAGTGGTTGTTGTAGCCATCACTGCTAGATCTGCATGGTAATTCTGGAGCTGCCTTACTTTGAAACTAGCCTTACTTTGCATTCCATGCCGTAGTCTAGTCCGCTGGGACTGAATTGTCAGGCGCTTAACGGTAGCACAATAATTTTTTGCTCATAGGACAGACAACAATAGTTTCTGTCTCAGTGTCTGACAAAGAAAAAAGAGAACTTGCATTGAAACTGAATGTTCCTGATTCAAATCTTCCATAATTCATTATTCTATTTCTGTTTTCCTGATTATCTTGAGTGAGAGAGACAGACAGACAGAGACAGAGATGCACACACACACACACACACACACACACACACACACACACACACACACACACACACACACACACACACACACACACACACACTGGCACTCACTACATCTAACAAACGCACATCATCAGCTGCATTCCCTAAGAACAATAATTTCTCCATAATGATAAAGGCAATCCCCCATCATGCACCATACTTCCGTTACTTGTCATAAATGTCGTCTGCTTCCGTTTACTGGTTAGCAGCTTCCTGTCCTCCCCCAGTAATGGTTGCCAAGACAGCATCTGCCTGTCCACCCTCTTCCTCTCCCTCTCCCCACCCCCTTGCTCCCCTTCCTTCTGCCTGACTTAGTTGTCGTCTGCTGTGATGTGACGCTCAGCCAATGAAATGTCTGCAGTGGGCTGTGAGCTGACAGGAAGTGTGGCCTACAGCTGCAGTATGTTGTCTGTTGTGCGTTCAGTGTGGAAGGCAGGTGGTGACTTTCTGAAAGTTTAGTCCTTAGTTTTCTCTGGTTTCTGTAGTGACATTACTTTTTTTAATGGGCTGCATTTCATACTCTTTTTGTTGTTCACCAACAAGAACATTGACATCAGCTTCAAGATCAGACTGGTGCATTCCCTGGTTATGTCCATATCTTTGTAGGCATGTGAAACGTGGACAATAACAGCAGACATTGAAAGGATTCGGGCAATAGAGTTGAGATGCTTTCACAAGCTTCTGGGTATCTCATGCAGAGACCACATCACTAATGAGGAAGTAAAAACCGGAATTGAAAATGCCATCAGGTCATATGAAGACCCTCTGACCTCAGGAAAGGCAAAGGTGTCCCATAACCTAGGCGGTCATAGGGGACTGGCGCGTCAGAGACCTCAGCTTCTCTAGGGGCCAGCATTTTTAGGGCGGCGCCTGTCTCCTCTCCCTTGCTGCTTTACCTTCCCTGACCCTAAAGAGGGCAGGTACCCATTTACAGCTGGATGAACTGGGGGACTGTACTGAAGCGAAGGCGCGCAAACGGTCACCCATCCAACTGGTAACCACCTTCAACGCTGCTGAACTTGACATGGGGAAAGCAAGTGCTCTGACCCCCTTAGCTAACCCGCCATCTCAGGTAAAAAATGCAAACTGGAGTGGTACGGGCACGTCAAACGGACATTTCGACTGGCCAAGACTGTTCTGCAGGGAGCAGTACAAAGTGGGAGACGAATAGGCAGAAGACATAGAAAATGATAGGAAGACAACATTAGAAAGTGGACTGGCCTGGAGTGGATCGACTTGCTATAGAAACACTGCAATGTGTGGAGGAAGCTGGTTGCAAAACCTTGAGTGTCTATACAACTAGGGATAGGTGATGGTGACGGTGAACACTTCATGCAGTAGTTTCTTTTCCAGTCTATGGTCTGAGGATGCTGCACTGATGGATACATCAACTCTTTTCAATTCACTCCTTCACAATCTATGCGTAATGAGCTGTACAGAGTAAAAGCAGCAACTTTCGTTCCTTGATTTGATTTTGTTGGGGGGTCCATTTTTTTAAAGGGAATAGAGAGTTAGAAAGGTGGGGGAGGAGAGAAAGAGACAGAGAAAAAGACATAGAGAGACCCAAGTAGAGAGAGACACACACAGGTCAAACACACAGACAGACATACAAAGGGAGAAGGAAAAAAAAGTACAGAACTAAACAGAAATTGGGAGCCAGATACAGACTGCAAAGAAAGAGAAAGTAAGAGGGAGAGGGTGGAGGGAGGGGAGAGACAGACAGACAAACAGACGGACAGACATACACAGACATACAGAAAAATAGAAGGAGAATGAAAAATCAGATACAGACAATATACACACAGAACAGACCCAGAACTAACAGACACACACTAACCCAGTGCCCAGTCATGTGCAGACAGACATCAGTGTTATCAGGAGGAAGTGATAGGGCAGTCATACTACACACCCCTCATCACCACTGTCCGCTCCCTTAGTTCCAGAAATCTGCAGCTCTGCTGTCTGATTGACTGACGGACTGATGGACGGACTGAGCGCTGCCTGCCTGCCTGCCTGCCTGCCTGCCTGCCTGCCTGCCTGACTGACTGACTGACTGACTGACTGGCTGGCTGGCTGACTGACTGGCTGACTGACTGACTGGCTGGCTGGCTGGCTGGCTGACTGACTGATTGGCTGGCTGACTGACTGACTGACTGACTGACTGACTGGCTGACTGACTGGCTGACTGACTGGCTGGCTGGCTGATTGACTTGCTGACTGGCTGACTGGCTGACTGGCTGGCTGACTGGCTGGCTGACTGGCTGATTGACTGGCTGACTGATTGACTGACTGGCTGACTGATTGACTGACTGGCTGACTGATTGACTCGCTGACTGGCTGACTGACTGGCTGACTGACCCTAAACTCAGCTGTGAAACAGCATCACTGCCCATTGTACTCAGTGCTGAGAGACAGCTGAATAGCCGGCAGGGGGGAGGGGGGGCACATAGGACTTTGGTCTCTACCCAATCATTTTGTTTTATTTCTTTTTTTGTTGCTGTTTATGTTGTTGTTGTTATTGTTGTTGTTGTTGTCTTCTTCTTCTTCATCATCATCATCATCATCTTCTTCTTCTTCTTCTTCTTCTTCTTCTTCTTCTTTGCAATTCTTCTTCTTCATCATCATCATCATCATCTTCTTCTTCTTCTTCTTCTTCTTCTTCTTCTTCTTCTCTTCTTCTTCTTCTTCTTCACAATTCTTCTTCTTGCAACAATTCCTCTTCTTCTTCACAATTCTTCTTCGCTTTTTCCGCATTCTTCTTTGTATTTTTCGCATTCTTGTTCTTCGCATTCTTTGCATTCTTCTTCGTATTCTTCGCGTTCTTTTTTCTTCTCCTTCGCAATTTTTCTTCTTCTGCGTAAGTCTTCTTCTTTCCTGTCTTTATTTTGTTAGGATTTTTCCTCGGTTTGCTCATTTTGCTCCTTGATTTTATACCACTGCATGTCTCAGAGAAACAAGAAGTAAAGTGGATTGATTTCTGTCTGAAGCCAGAGGTTTCTACCTTGGTTCAGCTAGATCTTAAATCATTCTAGTATTGTGGGTAAGGTAATGAAAGGAAATCATGTGCACTCAGTCCACGTGAAAGGCCTCTTGATTGAATTGTCTGGAAGTAACGGGCTCGGAAAGGAACGGTTCCAGATTCAAATGATGTTTAAAAGTAAACTTTTTCCCCCCTTCCACTAAACCATTCGTAGTGTTGTGGGTGTTGTCTCGAATTAAGGGATTAACTAAGGCCTTGTACACACAACGCAGTCAAGCCAGGTAAAAACGTACGGCAAGAGACATGCTCTTGACAATTACTCTTTTCTTTTTTGCGTGGATTCGTTCTCTGCTAGACAGCAACATCTGCTCTAGTCAGACTCCAGAGGATCATCAGAAGCAACAACATCAGCTTCTGCACCAAATACCGCCTCTACAAATCCCTCGTGATATCTATCCTCCTATATGGCTGTGAATCATGGACTCTGACAGCAGAGTTAGAGAGAAGAATCCAAGCATTCGAGAACAAGTGCCACAGAAGACTCCTCAAAATATCATACAAAGAACACAAGACCAATAACTATGTGAAAGAAGAAATCAAAAAGCGTGTGGGCCCCCAAGAGCCTTTGCTCTCCACCATAAAGAGGAGAAAGCTGATGTGGTTTGGTCACACCACAAGACACAACACCCTAGCAAAAACCATCTTGCAAGGAACAGTCGAGGGCAAGAGAAGAAGAGGCCGCCAAAAGAAATCATGGGTTGACAACATCAAAGACTGGACTGCCCAACCCCTGCAACGCCTCCTACTAGCCACACAGGATCGTGAAGCATGGAAAAAGATCTCCGTTGCGTCTTCTCTCATGTCCCCCCTACGTCCTTTGGGACATGGGACTGAGTGAGTGAGTGAGTGAGTTCTCTGCTAGAGCTCAAAGGCTTACCGGTAGTGAGATTTTGCATACGCAACTCTTTACCCACCATTTAGGTAGTTGTATTCCGATTTGGCTGATATAAAAGATAGTGTTCCCATAACAACCTATGTGGTCGTTGGGGAGCGAGGCATCAGAGACCTCAGCTTCTCCAGGGTTTAGCATATTGAGGGCGGCACCCATCTCCTCTCCCTCGCTGCTTTACCCTCCCTGACCCTAAAGAGGGCAGGTACCCATTTACAGCTGGGTGATCTGGGGAACTAAACTGAAGCCAAGGCACGATAACAGTCACCCATCCAACTGGTAACCACGCTCGACGCTGCTTAACCTTAGCTTGGGGAAAGCGAAAGCTCTGACCACTGAGCTATCCCGTTGGGAAATATGATATATGACAAGACTCTTTCGTGCAAGCAAAATTACATATAGACATGCAAAAGCAGTGGCACCATTCTATGGCAAGGCATCAACACATCATCGCCACTGCTACCAGTGCTACACATCAAAAACACAAAGGAAACAGGAATACAGAAGGAAAGAATCAAACAAACAAACTAAAGCTGCAAAACCTTTGAGAGAACCAACAAAGGAATAATCAAACACGTGCACACAAATACAATACGATACAATAATCGCTCTCTGGTAACCTAACCCCTTTTCTGTTTTGGCTTGTTTTGGGAAAAAGAGAGAATGAGAGAATGTCACACAGACTATAACGCAGGTCATTATACATACACATAGAGGCACGCACGCACGCACGCACGCACACATACACATACACACACGCGCACGCGCGCGCGCGCACACACACACACACACACACACACACACACATAGGGCTTTGTTGGATTTTCTCCCATTTCTTTTATCATTTTCCGCATGTATACACAAAGCACACGCTCGCGTGCGCGCGCGAGCGTGCATGCACGCATGCATGCACGCTCGCACGCACGCTCGCACGCATGCTCGCACGCACGCACGCTCGCACGCACGCTCGCACGCACGCATGCACGTGGCTTTGCTGGATTTTCTCAAATTTCTTTTATGATTTCCAGCGTGCGCGCGCACGCACACACACACACACACACACACACACACACACACACACACACACACACACACACACACTCATAAACACATACACACACAATACACACACACTCGCGCACGCACTCAATCACGCACGCAGACGCTTACACACAAACACAACACACACACACACACACACACACACATACACACACACGACACACACACACACACACACACACACACACACACACACACACACACACACACACACACACACACACACACACACACACACACACACACACAAAGACACACACACGGCTTAGTTTAGCTTGTATTCCCATTTCTTTCATCATCATCCTGATCATCCTCATCCTCATTGTCACAATGCCCCTTTCTGCTGCAGGAGATGCTGCAGGTATTGTATCGCCAGAGGAGTTCCTTGTTAGCCAGGAATGTGAAGGATGCTGCTTCCTGCAGCGAGAATAATGGCCACCTTTGACCTTTTCTTTGACGGAAAGAAAAACCTTTGTTGTATGTATTCATCACAATCATAAACTCACACACAGAGCGTTCTTGTAACGTTACTTTCGAAAGAAATATGATTGAAACAGGTGTGTAATTCTATCCAAATCTGCATTTCAGTTCAATTTAATTCGAACAAAACTTCGTAAACAGAAGGAAAAAGAACAGACACAGCGCAATATAATATTGTTTAACTTTTATCTTTAGCCAACCTTTTTCCTTGTTTTTGATGTGTTTGCAAAGAAAGAGAAAAAGGTTAAAGGGACGGGATAGCTCAGTGGTTAGAGCACTCGCTTTCCCCAAGCTAAGGTTAAGCTCTCTCTCTCTCTCTCTCTCTCTGTCTCTGTCTCTGTCTCTCTCTCTCTCTCTCTCTCTCTCTCTCTCTCTCTCTCTCTCTCTCTCTCTCTCTCTCTCTCTCTCTCTCTCCCCTCTCTCTCTCTCCCCCCTCTCTCTCTCCCCCTCTCCCTTTCCCTCTCCCTCTCCCTCTCCCTCTCCCTCTCCTGTATGAAACTTCAGGTAAAAACAAAACTGTCTTTCGCTCTGTCTTTCTGAAAGATATGCGGATCTTCAGGTAAAAACAACCATCTGTGTCTTTGGTGCCTGGTGTCCTGAGGTGATTCATCACACACCCACGGCCACATGTGGCCTTTGCTTCAATACCTTCAACCCATCTCTGCTTTTTCTTCTTTTTCTTCTAAGCTCCAACCTTCATCTTTAATTAGTAGGACGCCTATTCACTTTCCAGCAGTGAAAAGACAATGCCATTCTTGATTTTGTTGGGCAGTTGTTGTTGTTTTTTTAAAGAGTGAGGCATTGGGACAGTTTTATTTCCAATGTTTGAATTGCTCTGCCACGTCTTTATTTTCAGCTGGTCGGTTGACGGTCGCCATAGCTAAGTGGTTAAAACCGTTCGACTTCAATCCCATGTGTCCATGAGGTTGTGGGTTCGAATCCCGGCGGCGTGTGGTGAATTAAGGGTCAGAATTTATACCATATCCCAGGTCACCTTCAAGTGTAGACCTGCCAGTACCTTACTTCCCTTTGTGTATAGACACAAGAAAAATATTAAATATGCATGTTAAATATCTTGTAATTCATGTCAGCAATGGGTACTGGAAACACGAACAGACCCTAAGTCGGAATGTGACTACCTTCTACCTATCTATCTAGTCCTCTTTGAGCTCAGGTAGCACATAAGGCCTCGACTAGAGCCCGCCACTGATGTCGGTCGGCTGAAACACGCTCCAGACGGCCCTTTTTCTTCATCTCCCTCTCTAATGTTCTCCTCCAAGTTTCCTTGGGGCGGCCTCTCTTTCTTCGACCGTCTGGAGTCCATCGTAGGGCGATTCTGGATATGGCTGTAGTCTGCTGACGGAGCACATGTCCTATCCATCGCCAACGCCTCCGTTTGACTTGCGTGGAGATGGGTTCAGTTTCTGTTCTTCGGTGGAGTTCTGCATTTGTGATGGTATTCTAGGTGAGGTTGCCACCTTAGTCGCCTCTTACGACATGCCTGGATGGAGGGCAGAGGCTTTATTTTTGCAATACTCGCTAAGCAAGTATACCCCACAAGCTCTCAGGGGGGGAGGGGTGACTACCTTCAGCGATGGCAAAAAGTCGCATACGCAAAATCTTACCATTGGTGAACCTCGAAACGAAAAAAATGCTGCTGATTGTTTTACCAAATATAGTGAAATATTACTCGGCAAACTTCCCTGTACGTTTTTTTCTTCTAATCAATCAATTAATTAACCAAGAAATCAAACATTCAATAAGTCACTTATCCAGTCAGTCAGTCAATCACCCACAAAGTCGAATTTATCCAACACCCACCCACCAACCCCTCTCTTTAACTGTCCATTCAGCCATCAATCCATCTCTCTGCCCATCCATCCATTCATTAATCCGTCCATCTGCCAGTCAGTCTTTGTATCAATGTTTTTTCTTTTTGTTCCTCGGTGACAGCTCTGAGGCTTATAAATAGTGATATTTTTGCGTAAGCAAACGGTTTTGCCTCATCATTAAGATAGCAGTAGTCCAACTTGGGGAACCAATGTTTATTGAAAAAATTTGACATTTTTTTGCTGCTACAGAGACGTTCTGTTTTCAGTTGTAAAGAGAAAAAAAGACTGTTTCCCCGTCTGCCTGCAAGTAAGTCTGTCTGTCTATCTTTCTGTCTGTCTTTCTGTCTGTCTGTTTGTCTGTCTTTGTCGGCCTTTTTTAATCCTTGTTTAACATTCAATCTTTCTTTCCATCTTCTGCATGCTGTCTCCCTGTCTACCAGTAAGTCTATCTGTGTGTCTGTCTGTCTGTCTGTCTATCTGTCTTCATTTTATTATTGTTTAAATCTTCAATATGTCTGTCCTTCTCTCTGATGTCTCCCTATCTACCTACCAGAAAGTCTGTCTATATGTCTATTTGTCTGTCATCTGTCTGTCTGTTTATCTTAGTTTGGTACTCAGTCTGTCTGTCCATCTGTCAGCTGTCTCATTTATCCATTTCTCTGTCCGTTCTCTGTCATCTGTCTGACTGTCTTTCAGTCTGCTTTTTTCTTCGAATTCTGAAGACCTATTCAAGCCACTTCCATATCTTACGTTCCTACAAAATCCGCGTTAATTTTATTCAGCAGTGGAGAGTGCCTGTCTTTAGTTTGGAACTGAAGGAAAACCCAAATCAATACTGGTGATGCCAGGTTCTGTGAGAGTTAGAGCAATGCAAGGAAAGGGAGGAGAGGGAAAGAGAGAGAGGACAGACAGACAGACAGAGAGAGAGAGAGAGAGAGAGAGAAGAGAGACAGACAGACAGACAGACGACAGCAGACAGACAGACAGACAGACAGACAGAGAGACAGAGAGGACATAGACAGAGCAGACAGAGCAGGAGACAGAGACAGAGGAGAGAATGAATGATATGAACGAATGAATGAACGAATGAATGAACGAAGTTTATTTGACAAAAGCTACAAGCCCATCAGTCAAAGGGGCTAATTATAAATGTCATGTTTTTTTTGTTTTTGTTTTTTTTTTTTTTGTGCCTCATCTTCCGTGACGCTCCTGTCCCACCGCTCCCACGCGCTCAGCTTCAACTTTCCCGCCAACAGCCACACCCAGGCTTGTCATGTCTCATCCCAGGGTCGGAAGTCCACAGGGAGCTCATCGATATTAGGCCGTCGCGGGCCACCAGCAGAGGCCCTGCACTTTTGCTGGTCACTTTGGTGGTGTTTCAGTGTGCCTGTTCTGAGCTAACATACGCAAGGACAAACCACCTACTAAGACCCCCTATAACGACAGTATTTATCTCAGTCCGGAGCCAGACTGAGTGAGTCGCCCACCAAGGTTGGCGACCACCACAACGTCCTCCAACGACCGCCTCCCCACGAACCCCAACCCAAAGGCTTTGACACAACTCGCCACGGGCACAGAAGTGTATGGGGAAACCGAATCAGAGTCACCATGAGACCAGAGCAACCGGGCCCAGGGAATCAGAGGCAATTTTTTCATTGCATGATGATCGATGAGAATGAGGATGATGTAATGATGTTGCTGTGGAGGTGCATATGCTTGGAGACTACTTGACAGGGCTGTACTCTACGCTTACTATCATAATATATCCCGGCGTCAACCGGGCCCGAGAGATACAGACACCTGCAGTGTTGGTCAGGTAATTTGAGCAACACTCTCAAAGTCGCATCCGTAAAGTGGATGAAGCTCGACTGTGTGGTCCCAGTCTCCCCATTGAGCCCACAGCACACTCACTCTGGGTAGGAGCCGACCGGAGCCCGAAAAATCCCTATGACTCATGGGATTCGAACCCGCGACCTTCCAGTCCGGAATCCAAGGCGCTAACCACTGCGCCATGGCGGCTGGTTATAAATGTCATGTTAATAATGGATGGACAGAAAAGAAAACATGAATAATAACTCGAAATTCAGACAAATATCAACAAATATTTTTAGTTATTACTTATAGAATCTATTTGGTTCATAGTCTGCTTGCGTTTTTCTAGAGCCTATGTTACATATATTGCTAAAGATATCATCTCGGACATATTATTTGAAGTTAACACTTTTTGTACACGACTAGTGGACCTGTTGGTTGGGTTTGTCAAAAAAGTAACTTTTGACGAATTTCTTGAAAAGTTCGACATGTAAACAAAAAGTGCAATTCGTCTTCTTCTTCTTCTTCTCCACATGAGAGAGAACATCAGACAGACAGAAAAAGAGATAGAGAGGGAGAGCGAGAGAGACAGAGAGAGAGAGAGAGAGCGACAGACAGACAGACAGAAAAGAGAGAGAGAGAGAGAGAGAGAGAGAGAGAGACGAAGAAGAAGAAGAAGAGAAGAGAGAAGGGGGGGGGGGGGAAGAGACAGATAGACAGAAACAGAGAGAGTGGGGAGAGAAAGACAGACAGACAGAGACAGACAGAGACAAAAAGACAGGGAGAAGTGAGACAAAAAGACAGACAGAGAGACAAACATATGGAGACAGACACGGAGAGACACAGAGAGATAGACAGAGACAGAGAGACAGAGACGACACAGACAGACAGACACAGACAGACAGACAGACGACAGACAGACACAGAAGAACAGAAGAGAAACCAAACTCAGACAGTTGACATTGCCACTCCACACTGTGTCACCGTCAGCTGAAGG
>CM060319.1:67217542-67220042 GCA_030674155.1 Stramonita haemastoma | reverse complement strand
GGACAGGTACCCACCAATTTACAGCTGGGTGAAATAGCGGACTATACTGAAACCATGGTGCGCAAACGGTCACCCATCCGATTGAAAACCACGCTCGATGCTGCTTAACCTTGGCTGGGGGACAGCGAGTGCTTTGACCACTGAGCTATCCCGTCCCCATTGTACAGTATACTACATTCAATTACAGCACTTTTTTCCCTCCCTGCGTGAGAAGCCATTGTACTGTGATAATGGCTTTTCCTTGTACAATTTGGTCTGGAATAACTCTCTCGGGATGATTCAATCCAATTCACTGCCACAGTGTGTGTTGTCAGCAGAATTCAGTGTCACCAGCTACAATACAGTTGATAGCACTGACAAAAACATAGCTACTTTGGACAGACAGGCAGACAAAAGTATACAGTAAAGTAACGTTTAATTGGTATTGGTTGCTTATATGCTGCATAGGTCGAATGCAAGCGCTTTGATTTGGTTTTTGCAAGATATAGTGCTATATCAATTCCATGTATTGTTGTCGTTGTGTTGTTTGTTGTTGTTGTTGTTGTTGTAGTAGTAGTAGTAGTAGTAGTAGTAGTAGTAGTAGTAGTAGTAGTAGTAGTAGTAGTAGTAGTAGTAGTAGTAGTAGTAGTAGTAGTAGTAGTATATATATAATAATAATAGTAGTAGTAGTAGTAGTAGTAGTAGGTAGTAGTAGTAGTAGTAGTAGTAGTAGTAGTAGTAGTAGTAGTAGTAGTAGTAGTAGTAGTAGTAGTAGTCGTGGTGGTGGTGGTGGTGGTGGTGGCGGCGGCGGCGACGGCGGCGGCGGCAGTAGTAGTAGTAGTAGTAGTAGTAGTAGTAGTATAGTAGTAGTAGTAGTAGTAGTAGTAGTAGTAGTAGTATAGTAGTAGTAGTAGTAGTAGTAGTAGTAGTAGTAGTAGTAACAAACCAAAGATGACCATCTCCATATTATTTAGGTTCTGCAATTCTTTGTCTTCTTCTTCTTCTTCTTTGTTAAATGCTCAGACAGCAACTACTGCTGTCTGTCACATTAGCACAAAAATGCGTTGCGCTGCTGTTAAGCGCCTAACAAGTCAGGCCCAGCACATCTGACTTTGGCATTGGAGAGAATGTTATATTTTAAGTCTTTCTGGAAAACACGCAAAATAATGCACCAAGAAGGCAGAAAATAGACAAGGAAGAAGCAACAGGAAGAAAAGGAACAAGGAAGAAACGAAGAGAGCGAGAGTAAAGAGGGAAGTCCTGGCAAAGAACTTTCAGAAAGTGGGATGCTATTTATACTGACAGGCCCCTGGTATCCCCATGTGGGAGGGGGATGTCTGCGACTGAAATAAGTTCTGAAAAGGTTAGTCCCAAAATTCTGAAGTTGAAAGACAAGAAAAAAAACAGGAAAGACACATTTAGATCTCAACCACACACAAAAAGACTTTTCCAACAACGGTACCCTTTTCAGGGCAAAAACAGTTTTGACTAGCAGGTGTGAAGCCTAATGACATACAACCCCCCCTCCCTTCCACCTTACTCCCACCTCTGCCCATCCCCTACCCCAACCCCCAACCCCCTGCTTTCTGGCCCCAAACTTTTCCTTTCAAGTCATACCCTTGTGCCAGCTACAGTCTCGACCGTTCCCCCTCTCACTCCTGTCCATCTGATTTTTTTCGTCTGCTTCATCCAGCAAAAGCAGCTCCAATATCTAACCAGGGGGTCAACCCCTACACAAAGGTACCTGCTGTGTCGTATTGACTGAAGCCTTGCAGTGAGAGAGAGAGAGAGAGAGAGAGAGAGAGAGAGAGAGAGAGAGAGAGAGAGAGAGGAGGAGAGAGAGAGAGAGAGGGAAGAGAAGAGAGAGAGAGAGAGAGAGAAGAGAGAGAGAGAAAGAGAGAGAGAGAGAGAGAGAGAAGAGAGAGAGAGAGAGAGAGAGAGAGAGAGAGAGAGAGAGAGAGAGAGAGAGAAGAGAGAGAGAGAGAGAGAGAGAGAGAGAGGAGAGACAGAGTCAGAGAGAGAGAGAGAGAGAGAGAAGTGGTGTTTGTCTGGGTTCCTGGTTTGGGGACAATAAAAGAATGCAGCGCAAGCAAAAGGGAAGCAGAATGAAGGAAAAGTGAGCTTTAGTGAGAGTGATGCTTGACACAAAAAGGAGAAAATAGACCTATCAGCTGAATTTGGAGTGGGTTTTTTTTCTTTATTTGCTTTCATATTTAAACTCTTTTATTCTGGAGATAAAATGTTTTGTTTTACATCCAGTAACCTTGTAAATGCAGTTTTGTTAATTTTGAAATTTTATTTTTTTACTGGCATGCAATAGCCTTATCTTCCAATGGTGGAACAGATCTTTTTGGGTGCGCAAGATAATTGTGGGGTGAGGGGTGAATGCATATGTGTAGTGTGTATGTGTGTTTGTGTGTGTGTGTGTTTGTGCGTGTGTGTGTATGTGTGTGTACGTGAGTGAGTGTGTGAGTGTGTGTGTGTGTGTGCTTGTGGGCATGCATGCATGCTTGTATGTACA
>CM060319.1:67205042-67212542 GCA_030674155.1 Stramonita haemastoma | reverse complement strand
CGTTAAGTGCCTGACAAGTCAGGCCCAGCGCATCCAACTTCGGCGCAAAGTCGGCTGCAACACTACCAGTTTTCGGCAGGGCAATAAGCAATAGTGCCGGTAGGAGCAGATGACAACAAACTAAAAATAGAAAAACAGCATGCACACAGGTGTCGTGTTTAAACACCATCCCAGAGGACGAATCTGAGAGAGTTTCCAGGGCGGTTCGAGGCTGTAGGCCTATATGGCAACGTTCTGGTGGCTCCTGCGACAGCACTGGAACCATTCGTATCAGCGATTACCTTTACAATCGATCATTCCAGCGACGTGGAGAGAGGGGAGGGGAGGTCTGCTGCATGGGTAACAGCTTGCCCTCCATACTGACTTACCCAGGCTTTGCGCTCTAGAGTCTAGAGCACAACTCCATAGTCTTCCGAGACTGGCAGATGCCTACTTGAACTTAATAAGCAGTAATCAGAATGACTACTGGCGCTGTTGAGAATCGAACCTTGGACTTTGGAGAGTGGCAGTTAACACGTCTACCCACTCAGCCCCTGCCTCTCTCTGTCTGTCATCACCACAGGAAATGTCCATTAGCACCCAACACGCAAGAGCCATGTGTGGTGTCAGAATATTAATGACTATGTTAAACTGATACCCTCTGTCTGTGTGTGTGTAGGGGGGTATGGGGGTATTGTGTTTGTGTGTGGGAGGGGGTGGTTTGTTTGTGGGTGGGAGTGGGGGGTTAGTGTGTGTGTGTGTTTGTGTGTGTTTGTGTGTGTGTGTGTGTTGTGTTGTGTTCGTCTGTCTGTCTGTCTTTGTGTGTCAATGTCTGCGTCTGTGTATGTTTGTATATATAAATTGTGTGTGTGTGTCTGCATGTCTGTGTACGTCTGTGTCTGTGTGTGTCTGTGTCTGCGTGCGTGTCCACGCGTATGTGCGAGTGTGTATATATTGTCCTGCTCTTTCTTTCTACTTCTATAATTTAGTCTCATATTTGCAGGGCTGCCACTTGTTTACCACAAGTCGATTGCGGTGTTCGATATTATCAGTGTGAGTGACGTGTGTGTGCTTCCTAAGGCTATAGGCCATTTGCATATGTACACACAGACACTGCCATTCACGCCTATACACATGCTCGCACATAAGTATGTTCACATGTACACACACACAAACACAGACACAGACACACACAGACGCACACACGCTCGCGCGCACACACACACACACACACACACACACACACACACACACACACACACACACACACACACACACACACACACACACATACGCGTTGCCGCGCACAGGTTCGTTCACGAGCCTGTGCGTGCGCTTAACTCCATGCACTATGTGTACATGCATGCATGAAAATGCTTACTTATATATACTCTCTCTCTCATACACACATGCACACACACACATACACACGCGCACGCACACACACACACGCACGCACGCACGCACGCACACACACACAATATCGTTGTCTGTCATATAAGCGCCTGACAAGTCAAGCCCAACACATTCGACTCTGGTAGTGTAGAGAAGAGTCATCTTTTAAGTCTTTCTGAAAAAAAGACAGGAGAATGGACCAAGAATGCGGAAAATAGTCAAGAAGGAGGTGACAGGAAGAAAAGGAACAAGGCAGAAACAAATAGAAGGATAGAAAAGTTGGAAATCCCAGCACAGATTTCCAGAATGTGGGGGTGTTATTTATACTGACAGGTTCACCAGTCCAGTATCAATTTATGTGGAAGGACGTAACATTGAAGAGGGTCCACCAGAATCCCTAAAGGGGGGGGGGGGAATTTCTCATCAAAAAATGTAAGTGTATTGTAAACTTGCAACTTGTTAATGACCTTGACAAACGTCCCTGTTTCTAGGTGGAGACAAGCTACAGTGACTCGGAGTCAGGGATAGATGCTGATGACACAATTGTTGACGCTGATTTTCTGTGTAAGGCTAGCGAGCCAGACTCTGTTATATCTAATTCTGGTTTTAATTCTGTTTTAAAAGATTTGGGAGAAAATTAAGTCTGCATCAGCTGATCCTGAGACAGTGGAACTGTTGTCTCAATCATCAGCAGTTGAAATGGCCAATGTCTTGGGAACAGAAATGGGACAGTAACACTGTTGTCTGAATTCTCAGCTATTGAAGGTTAATGTCTTGGGGGGAAAAGAAATTTGATGGTAAAATTGTTGTCCAAATCATTGGCGTTTGAAATTGCCAATGTCGAGGGAAAAGAAATTTGATGGTAAAATTGTTGTCCAAATAATCAGTAAATAAAATTGCTATTGTCTTGGGGGGAAAATTGACAATAAAACTGTGACCAAATCATCAGTGGTTGAATGGCTAATATCTACGGGGGGAGAATTTGACGCTAAAATTGTGGACCAAATTATCGACGATGAAATTGCTATGTTTGGGAAAGAGATTTTTCTGTCTAAAGCAAAAGGTAGTGTAGTGAAGTGTATTGTAGTGTAGTGTAGTGTAGTGTAGTTGTATGTAGTGTAGTGTAGTGAGGTAGTGTAGTGTAGTGTAGTGTAGTGTAGGGGAGTGGAGTGGAGTGGAGTGGAGTGGAGTGGAGTGGAGTGAAGTGAAGTGTAGTGAAGTGCAGTGCAGTGCGTGCAGTGCAGTGCAGTGCAGTGCAGTGCAGTGCAGTGCAGTGCAGTGCAGTGCAGTACAGTGTAGTGTAGTGTAGTGTAGTGTAGTGTAGTGTAGTGTAGTGTAGTGTAGTGTAGTGTATACAGGAACAGATTACACGATTTACAAAAACTGCATACACACGGGGACTGGATGTAAAAAAAAAAGCACATGAGTGCTTATACCATTATCCTCGAAGTAAAAGAATAAAATAAAATAAACAAAAATAAATAAACTAAAAAATAGTGTACTGTAATGTAATGTGATATAATGTAGTGTATGTATTTACTGTACTGTACTGTACTGTGCTGTACTGTACTGTACTGTACTGTACTGTACTGTACTGTACTGTAGCGCAGTCCACTTTTAATCACTCTAGATTTTTTCTGCATGAACTTCCTGCTGCTCCTTCCACAAATAGCACGTCGCCACAACTGCTGCGCCACCAAATCTCAGAGGAGAGCGAGGGGGGGGGGGTCATCGATCTATCTCAACCCCGTTCATTTCAACTGACGCACCCCTGACAGGGGAAGGGAGGAAGGAGCAGGGAGAGAATACTAAGCAGGCTGCACGTGCTGGTGATGTCAATGGTGCAGCGCTGTGTGTGTAAAATGTAGACAGGGGCAAACGGTGGGGCTTTAGAATACTGAGTGACAAAATTCTACAGCGAAATCCTACATCAAATTTCTACAGCAAAATTCTACAATAAAATTCATCAGCAAAATTCTGCAGCAAAATTTCCTAAGCAAAACAAAATTTCTACAGCAAAATTCTGCGGCAAAATTTCTACAGCAAAATTCTGCAGCAAATTTCTACAGCAAAATGAAGAAAATAAAACCTAACTCTATACATTTTTAAAATATTATTATCTAAGTAAAGGTGTTCCCAGAACCTATGCAGTCGTTGGGAAGCGAGGTGTCAGAGACCTCAGCTTCTCTAGAGGCCAGCATACATCATTATTGGTGGTGGTGGTGGTGGTGGTAGTAGTAGTATAGTAGTAGTAGTAGTGCAGCACGCAGCAGCGAGCAGCTGCAGCAGCGCAGCAGTAGTAGTAGTAGTAGTAGTAGTAGTAGTAGTAGTAGTAGTAGTAGTAGTAGTAGTAGTAGTAGTAGTAGTAGTATAGTAGTATGTAGTAGTTGTTGTTGTTGTATGTTGTTGTTTTTTTAATAATAGTACTATGTTCATTATCATTGTCATTATCATCACTAATATCATTATCATGATTTTTTATCATTTCATTATTATTGTTGTTGTCGTAGTCGTCATCGTCATTGTTGCTGTTATTGTTGTTTTTATTATTATTACTATGACCATTGTTATCATGGTAGCAGTGGTGGTGGTTGCTGCAGTTGTTATTGTTGTGTCCATCCTCCCCCCCCTCCTCCTCCTCCTTCCCCTCCTTCTCCTCCTCCTCCTCCCTACTCTTCTTCTTTCCTTTTTTTCCAATTTTCTTCATTCTCCTCTGTCTTTCATCTCACAGAATGTTTTAAGAAAAGAATGAGGCTTATAGAGAGCAAGGGAGACAATTAGGTTTATTTCCAGACCACCCCGCACCACCTTACCGTCCTTGTTTTTCTTCTTTTTAATTTTTTTTTGTTTTGTTAATTTAAATTTTCTGGCCTTTCATGATTGCTTGGTGGTCGTTTGAACAACTGATCTGCCTGGTAGATTTGTTTTGTCTTTTTTTCTCTCTCTCTTTTTTTTCTCTTTTTGCCATTTAATTAGGCGTTCCTTTACGTGTTCGTGAGATACTGGACGTCATTTGAAGGTCTGATCTCTCTATACCAAACGTAGTAAGTAAGAGTCATTCGAAGAAGAAAAAAATGGGATGCACTTGTATAGGTTACAGAAATGGGAAATAGAGGACAGCTACTGGAAAAGGGCAGCGGAATAGTGGAATAGAGAGAGAAAGAAAGAGAGGCAAATAGAAAGACAGTTAAGGGGAAGAGGGGGGAGGGATATTCTGGCGGTTAGACTCTCTCTCTCTCTCTCTCTCTCTCTCTCTCTCTCTCTCTCTCTCTCTCTCTCTCTCTCTCTTATATATATATATATATATATATATATATATATATATATATATATATATATATATAATATATATATATTATATTATATATATATATATATATATATAATTATATATGTGTGTGTGTACATATAAATATATTCATATCTTTCTCTGTATGTGTGTGTGTCTGTATGTGTGTCTCTGTGTCTGTGTTTGTCCATCGTGGTTGACGACATCCAAAACAGCAGAGGAGGCAGCTGCTGTTTCGGAAATTGGACAGAAATTTGATTATAGTGGAGATGTCTTGCCCACAGCACATCCCCACTCTCTCGGCCATGAGGGCATATGGATATATGTATATATGTAAATATGTGTATGTGTGTATGTATGTGTATATATATATATGCGTGCGTGCGTGCGTGCGTGCGTGCGTGCGTGCGTGCGTGCGTGAGTGTGATATATATAATGTGTGTAGATATATAGGTATATATGTAGATATATAGATATGTGTGTGTGCATGTGTGTACATCTTTTGTCTCTTGCATTGTACGTAAATTATTTTCATAATTAACAGTGTCTGCCTGCTTCTTGGCAAATTCAAGTCAACAATACCACAATAATAAAACACACACAAATACAAGCTTGATTTTTAAAAGTTTTAATTAATTATCTTTATTTCTGTCAATAAATACATCAGAAATCATACAGCAGCAGTCATCGAGACATCCTTTGATTCACTGGCGCAAAAAAGTCAAAGAAAAATAGAAGCTCCGAAAAAATATATTGTGTTAATCAAAGATTGTGCTAATACAGTTGTAGAAAGACAGTGCAACATAGCTTTTTCTTTGAACAACAATTGTTGAAAAAATAAAATGCAGCTTAAAAAAACAAGACAAATTCCAAAATTAGCTTGGTTGTACTGGGAGTTTGGTGGGGAGAGAAAAAAAAAGATTTTAGGGAGGGAGAAGACAGAGAATTTGGTATTAAAAAAAGGTAAAGGTGACTCACAACCAGTCTGGTCGTTGGGGAGCGAGATGTCAGAGACCTCAGCTTCTCTGGGATCGAGCATATTGAGGGCGGCGCCCATCTCCTCTCCCTCGCTGCTTTACCTTTTCTGACCCTAAAGAGGGCAGGTACCCATTTACAGCTGGGTGAACTGGGGGAACTGTACTGAAGCAAAGGCACGCAGACGGTCACCCATCCAGTTGGTAACCGGTCAATGCTGCTTAACCTTAGCTTGGAGAGACCGAGTGCACTGACCACTTAGCTATCCCGTCCCGGATGAGATCTTAATTAAAGGAATGTTTGATTCAGTCAGGTCACAGCAAGCAATGAGATTGTCAAAATAGAAAAAAAACAATAAGACAACAGTGAATGTCAATATAGGTGATTATGGCAAACCATTAAATCCAGAAACAAGCAAATAAATAGATCAACAATCATCACAATACCATCAAATACTGAAATAATGAAACAAATAGGTAAAACCATCATAACACACCATTAAATGCTGAAATAATTAAACAAACAGATAAACCAGCAAAAAAAACACGCCATGAAATGCTAAAAATAATCCAACAGATCGGTAAAAACAATCAACATAAACAACAAATTTTTTATGCAGTAAGAAGGAAATGGAAATGCAATGGACGGAACAGAATAAAATAATAAATAAAAATTGTGACGCTCCACCACATAATGAGACGGAGTGCACATGAGGTCAATTTTTAGTTATTGACATGTTATTAATGTTCAATAAAGTGGCTATCAAATACAAAAAACAGATTGAAAATCGGACAGTTCTGTGCATCATTATTACAAATTGAAAATGATAGACTGCAGGATGTGACAAAATAGAAAACGGCAAGTTTATTTTCGTAACAGGTTGTCAGAATGAGGGCTTGGGTATTTTCAAAACACGTTTAAAAGCAAAAGGAATAAAAATTATGCTTTGATATTTCGTTATAAAGGTACTAAACCGATATAGTTTAATAATCAATCAAAATCTCAAAAATTGACAACTTGACCCCCACCTGCCTTTAATGGCTCCTAGCGCAAAATTGGGTAATGTGCTAAGCGACTCATTCCGTGGTGGAGCGTCACTAATGTCAGATAATATATCCAGGGAATAAATGTAATAGTACAAACCAACTACCATACCATGCCCACCGAAAACACAAACAATGAAGATGGCTGTAAAGCTACTACCACAATGATTTGCTTCTCCTTCCTAGCGATATAAACAAAGTACGTAGGTCACCACTGTGTAAATCCCCCCCAACACACTATATGAACTACAACATGACTCTAATATTGCCTAGGTTTTGTTGCTGTGGTTCATCAAGTAATATCAAGTATTCAAAAAATGAAAATTGCTGAAATAAAAGAGCATTCGTACGCTGCCATTTAATTACCCTGGCTGATACATAGTCAGCTATCACAGACGCTAAGAGTAAGGTTGCTACGTTCATGTGCCTCAGGAGAAATAGTTCTGTTCGAGTGCTCAAATCTATGATTACCAAATATAAAATTGTTTCATCGAAATATTTTGGAAATCTGTATGAATTGTTGCATGGAAGAACCATTTTAACTGCTGTGGATTCTTCTTAGAGTACAATCTTCTTCTTTCTTCTCTTCTTCTTCTTCTTTCTTCTCCTCCTCCTCTCCTCCTCCTCCTCCTCTCCTCCTCCTCCTCCTTCCCCTCCTCCTTCTTCTTTTTTCTTCTTCTTCTTCTTCTTCTTCTTCTTCTCTTCTTCTTTTCTTGTGCGTCCCCTACACAGTATTCATCTTGCGTGCTTAATTTTAGCTTATGGCTTGTGGCGATGCGCTCTCCCCGGGGACGGCAGCCCGAATTTCACGCAAAGAAA
>CM060319.1:67185042-67200042 GCA_030674155.1 Stramonita haemastoma | reverse complement strand
TTCTTCTTTTCGTCTTTCTTCTTCTTCTTCTTGTCTGCCCTATGAATCTCTTACAAAGTCACTCTGATAGAGAAAATATACACATGCAGACAAAACTTTTTTTCAATTATTATAAAAAGAAAAAATAATGGGCTGCTCTTTGGTGACGTGTTCTTCCCGGAAGAGCACTCACGTAAGCATTCTTGTTGCACTCATGTTATGCATTGGTGCTACGTTGTTCTAAACTATAAAATCTTGTTTGGGTTTTGTATTGTTGGGTTTTTTCAAAGTAAAGAAAAGTATGGCTATACTTACAGCATCCTTGACGTTCGTGTCAGCTCCGTTCTCTTTGAGAAAGTCCGTCATTTCCTCAGACAGGCGCGGCGTAGTGTAGTGGTGTTCTGTTCAGCTGTGTGAAAATTAACCATGGCAGTAAAAAAAATGGTGATAGTTTATGTTGTCTGTGTTTCTGTCTGTCTGTGGTCTGGGGTCTGCCTGTGTGTCTGTGTGTCGGTCTGTCTGTCTTTCTGTCTGTCGGTCGGTCGGTAGGTTTGGTCTGTCAGTTATTCTTTCTGTCTGTCTGTCTTCTGTCTTCTGTCTTCTGTCTGTCTGTCTTCCTGTCTTCTGTCCTACTACAACTACTACCACACACACTACTCACACACAACGACTACGACTAACTACTACTACACACACACACACCACGCACGCACACGCACACACACACACACACGCACCACGCACGCACGCACACACAGATGCACACACACACACACACCACCACACACACACACAACACACACAACAACAACAACAACAACAACGCACACGCAACAACAACAAAAACCGACAACAACAACAACAACAAACAACAACAACAACAACAAAAACTCACATTGTCTCGAGTCTTGAGCGAGAGCGGAAAGTCTTTGACCAGAGTTTTGGCAATGTCATGGTGACCTGCCAGCAGTGCCATGTGCAGGGGTGACCTGCCATACACGTCTTTGGCCAGTGCCAGACTCTTGCCCTCCAGAGCGTTCTCCACCTCCCCCACCACCCCTCCACTCACCGCCTTCATCACTGACTCCACGCGCTCCTACAAGAATGATCAAGAAAGAAAAATATATAAAGGAAAAGGCTACACACCAGTATTACTTTTTTTGACACTTTTCCTTCTGTTTTCCTTTCTTACTCTTGCTTTTTATTATTATTTTTATACCACTTTATGACACAGCACACTTCTCTGCGTGAAATTCGGGCTGCCCTTACCGGGGAGAGTGCATCACCACAAGTGCAGCGCCACCCAATATTTTGTTTTTTTCTATCTGCAACTGTATTTGTTTCCCTACCAGAGTGGCTTTTTTCTATAGAATTTTGCCAGGGACAACCCCCTTGTTGCCGTGGGTTCTTTTACATGCGCTAAATAATTATGTGTAACACACAAAACCTCGGTTTATCGTCTCATCCGAAAGACTAACTCCCAGACCACCACTCATGATCTAATGGATGAGGGAAAAGTTTGGGGCCCAAACGGGATTTGAACCACTGCACACTTCGACCGGGACTTTTCGCTTTCTAGGCAGGCGCGTTACCTCCTAGACCACCGATCCATCCGTAGCATTCATACCACACGTACTTAAGCATCCACAGAAATAAGAAAAATAACCAATACTTTTTTCTATACCAGCCTCTGACTCAAAATTCATGTACTTTTACATAAATTTGGTATGCTTGATATTTTTTGTACTTTTTTGCAAACACACATGTACTCCCTCAGATTTAAAAATTCACAAATTTCATGGCTTTGATTTTTTTCATTTTTTGTGTTTAACTTTTTTGAGCTAACAGCACATTAAAGAAATAAACTACAGATTTTTTTTTTAATGGGTGGCAATACTCTTATGGTGGCAATGAGCTCTTCCATAAGGAAAGCAGCCCATAATCTCATGCAGAGAAATTTGCCATAACTGAAAGTGGTATACGATAAAATAAAATAAAATCAAATCAAATCAAATCAAAATAAAATAAAATGAAATGAAATAGAATAGAATAAAATAGAATTGAAATAAAATAAAATAGAATGAAATGAAACAAAATAAAATGAAACAAAAAAATAAAACAATAAAAAATAAAATAATACAGAGTAAAATAGAGTACATTAGAATAAAATAAATAAAATAAAATAAGATAAAATAAAACAAAACAAAACACAACAAAAACACACATCACCTGCAGGTCAGGGATGGAGTTGACGAAGTCAATGACAGAGACGGGCAGCCCCTCAGTGCTGACTTTGGACAGGACAGTGTCCACCTTGTCATAGCCCTCCACCACCAACTGCCGCACAGTGTCCAGCTTCTCCTGCTCCAGAAGGTTGCTCACGTAGTTGTCTGCGTTGGGGAGAGGTGGGGGTGGGATGGTGGTAGAGGGAGGGAGAGAGGAGGGCAAAGCAACAAAAAAGTTTTAATCCATGTTTTGGGATTCGTTACAGTAAAGCATAATATGAAACGTTGTATATGGTTTGGGTTTGTTTTTGTTTTTTGTTTGTTTGTGTTTTTTTTGGGGGGTTGTTTATTGTTGTTTTGTTTTGGGTTGGGTTGTTTTTTTTTGGGGGGGGGGCTGTTTTGAGTTGTTTGTCTTTTGTTTGTTTGTTGTTGTTGTTGTTTTGGGGGGTCGGTCCTCAGGCTAGAACTCCAAGGTTCAACATTGGTGAGATTTTTTGCACATGCGACCGTTCTTTTCCTACCATGAAGTTAGGTTTTGAATTTCTTTGTTTTTCAGCATACACTGTACCCCTTCAGTGCTTTGTCGTCTGCCATAGTAGGCCAATGTGTGCCACTGGGGACAGACGAACAAATTTGCAAAACCGCGTACAGGCAGGGATTGGCGGTTTAAAAAAAAGCACGCACTCACGCACGCACGCACGCACGCGCGCGCACACACACACACTACACACACGCACACACACACGCGCACGCACGCACTCACGCATGCACAGACACACACATACACACACATACATACATACATACATACATACATACATACATACATACATACATACATACATACATACATACATACATACATACATACACACATACATACATACATACACACACACACACACACACACACACACACACACACACACACACACAGACATACATACATACATACATACATACATACATACATACATACATACATACATACATACATACATACATACATACATACATACATACATACATACATACATACATACATACATACATACATACATACATACATACATACATACATACATACATACATACACCTCCATACATACACACGTACACGTAAACACACACACACACACACACACAACACACACACACACACACACACACACACACACACACACACACACACACACACACACACACAACATACAACCCCCCCCCCCCCCCCTCACCCAAAGCCTCCACATTGTCCGTCAGGCCGTGTTCCTCAGCGATGTCCCTGGCTGTCTTGTTCCGGCTGTCTCGGTCAGCCAGGCTGTAGCCCAGATTCAACACCGTCACCAGGTCCGCTCCTGCAAGAAGAGAGGACACACAGAGACTCTGTGAAGGCATCACACGTCACTGACCCATAGCAACATCTGACATCACTGGCACATCGCAACAAACATCACTGAAGAAAGTATGTGTTAGAGCTTGTTCCGAAAAGTATTTTGGAATCATCAGATTTGGGGACGGTATCCCAGCACTGGCTTTGCCCAAGCTAAGGTTGGGCAACATTTGCACGCCTTGGCTTCAGTACAGTTCCCCCAGTTCACCCAGCTGTAAATGGGTACCTGCCCTGTTTAGGGTCAGAGAAGGTAAAGAAGCGATTGAGGCGAGATGGGCACCACCCTCAAAATTCCGGACCCGAAAAAAGCTGAGGTCTCTGACATCTCGCTCCCAAACGATCGCACAGATTATTGGAACACGTGTACCTTTATTTACTTTTACCAGATGGATGACTGTTTGCGTCCCTAGGCTTCAGTACAGTCCCCCAGTTTACCCAGCTAAAATATCAATACAAAATCAAAATATCATACAAAGAACACAAGACCAATAACTATGTGAAAGAAGAAATCAAAAACCGTGTGGGCCCCCAAGAGCCTTTGCTCTCCACCATAAAGAGGAGAAAGCTGATGTGGTTTGGTCACACCACAAGACACAACACCCTAGCAAAAACCATCCTGCAAGGAACAGTCGAGGGCAAGAGAAGAAGAGGCCGCCAAAAGAAATCATGGGTTGACAACATCAAAGACTGGACCGCCCAACCCCTACAACACCTCCTACTAGCCACACAGGATCGTGAAGCACGGAAAAAGATCTCTGTTGCGTCTTCTCTCATGTCCCCCCTACGTCCTTTGGGACATGGGACTGAGTGAGTGAGTGAGTGAATGGGTACCGGCCCTCTTTAGAGTCAGGGAATGGAAAACAGCGAGGGAGAGGAGATGGGCGCCATCCTCAATATGCTAGCACCCCAAAAACTGAGGTCTCTGACGCCTAACTCCCCCAACGAACTTCATAGGTTAGGGGAACAAAACACCTTGTACCTTTCAGAGGTTTGAACCTGGAACACACAGCAAACTCACCGCTCTGAGCAGCCAGCACGTGGAGCTCCGTCTGCCCCTGTTCGTCCCTCTCCCTCACCATGCTGTCCTCCCCCTCCTCCTCCCTCACTGTGGGCAGTTGCGGCTTCTGGGCCAGCAGGGCTTCTTTGGCTCTGCACAGCACAGGGGATGGTCAAAGATGAGGCCACAAACCAGCTGTATTTTTTGGTCACTTTTTCTTTCTGTTTTGCTATAATCACTTCTTTCTTCTTCTTTTTTTCTTTTCTTTTGCATTCATACTGAACGTAGTATTGCGTCCACAGAAATTTAAAAACTAAATTTTTTTTGGTAAAAGACTAGCTCTTGAGTTAAAACACATATACACACGCGCATGCGCGCGTGCATGCACATACGCACACATGCACGCACACACACACACACACACACACACACACATAATTGGCTACATGTTCTCTGAACAACTATATAATATATATATATATATATATATATATATATATATATATATATATATATATAAATTATGTGAGTGTGTGTATGTGTGTGTGTTTGTATGTGTGTGTGTATGCTGGGTATGAACACACATATAAACACATATCAAGATGCGCTCGCTCTCTCTCTCTCTCTCTCTCCTCTCTCTCCCTCTTCTCTCTCTCTCCTCTCTCTCTCTCTCTCTCTCTCTCTCTCTCTCCCTCCTCTCTCCTCTCTCTCTCCTCTCTCTCTCTCTCCTCTCTCTCTCTCTCTCTCTCTCTCTCTCTCTCTCTCTCTCTCTCTCTCTCTCTCTCTCTCTCTCTCTCTCTCTCTCTCTCTCTCTCTCTCTCTCCCCCTCCTCTCTCTCTCTCTCTCTCTCTCTCTCCCTCCCTCCATCCCTCCCTCTTTCTCTAACATCACTCACTGTCTCTGCAGTTCCTCCTGCTCTCTCTTCTTCTGGCTGCCTCCTCCTCCTCCCTCCTCGCTCTGTCCTCCTCCTCAATCCTCAGCTGCTCCTGCAGCATCTTGAACTTGGTTACCTCCTCTTGGTTCGTGGCCTCCTCTTCCGCGCGGATTTCGTTCAGCAAGTTCTTTTGCTGCACACAAAATCAATGGTTTATATTTATTTTTTATTCTATTTTGTACCACTCTATGTAACAGCAGATTTCTCTGTGTGAAATTCGGGCTGCTCTCCCCGGGGAGAGCGCGTCGCCACAAGTGCAGCGCCTACCCATTATATATATATATATTATTTATTTATTCATATATATATGTGTATGTATATATATATCTATATATATATATATATATATATATATATATATATATATATATATATATATATATTGACGCTGGAGGCAACAGCAAAGTGAGAGGCTGTATGACCAGTGGCTTTCTTTCCCCCTCATGGAATTCCACTTTACAGCTTAGTCTCTAGTGATCGACTATGACTCTCTGACTAGGAGGCTGGACTTGCACAGTCCTTATGTGCTGCAAGCCCTGGGAGCTAGTTGGCCTTTGGAGAACATATCCAACGCTGACTGTCCTTATGCTCTCTTAGCCGAGAGAGTGGGGATGTACTGTGGGCAAGGCATCTCCACTATAATCAAGTTTCTGTCCAGTTTTGAAACAGTAGCTGCCTCCTTTGTTGTTTTGGAGGTCATCGTCGAACACGACGGACAAACAAACAGCAAAAACACCTGCTTAGAAAGCGAAATGTCCAGGTTGGCAGTGTGCGGTGGTTCTATCCCTGTTTGGGCCCAAAACTTTTCACCCATCCTTTAGACCATGAGTAGTGGTCTGGGTGCTAGTCTTTTGAATGAGACGATAAATCGAGGTTCTGTGTGTTATAGAAAATTATTTAGTACACGTAAAAGAACCCATGGCAACAAGAAAATTGTCCCTGGCAAAATTTTGTAGAAAAAAAGCCTCTCTGATAGAGAAACAAATACAGTGCAGACAGATGGCGCTGCTCTTGTGGTGACGCACTCTCTACGTGGAGAGGAGCCCGAATTTCATGTAGAGAAACCTGCCGTGACTTAAAGTGGTGTAAATGTAATGTAAAATTGTCACAGTGGCAATGTTTTTTTTCTGCACACGCACACGCACGCACACACACAAACACAAACACACACATACAAACAGAATCACACGCTCAAACACACACACACAAACGCGCGCGCGCGCACACATATACACACACATATTACTTTATCTAATACCACAGTGAACAGACGTAAAATTGAAGACCAACACACAACACACACACACACACAACACACACACACACACACACACACACACACACACACACACACACACACACACACACACACACACACACACACAATCACACACACAATCACACACACATCACACACACACACACACAATCACACACACACACACACACACACACACACACACACACACACACACACACACACACACACACACACACACACACACACACCACACAGATTACAAGATTTACAAAACTGCATACACACGGTGATTGGATATATAAAAAAGCACATAAGTGCTTATTCTATTATCCTCGATATAAAAGAATAAATGAATAAAATGAATAACAGCCAGCAGACGACCGATCAATCCCTTACCTTCTCTAGATGGTCCAATTTCTCCCTGTGTTTGTACAACCAGTGGGCCAGATACTCGATGGGGTCCCAGGGTCGCTTCTCCACAATTTCGGCCAGGCCACGGTGAGGGCTGACCCCAGGTGTTGAGCCACGTAACGGCCATCCACGGTGGTGGGGGGTGGGGCTCTCTCCTCCGTCTCCGCGCCAGACACGTACATGGCTACTGGGGTCACCTCCAGGGGTTTGGTGCGTACTGTGAGTGGGTACGTGAGGATGTTATGAATGGAAGCGCTTTGGTTTGTTCGCTTTACAAGATTCAAGGATTTACAAAATCCATATATTATCATTATACAGCTTGCCCTTAACAGCTTGCCCTCCATACTTACTTACCCAGGCTTTGCGCTCTAAAGACTAGAGCGCAACTCCATAGTCTTCCGAGACTGATGGGTGCCTACTACTAACATCATTATACCGAGAGAGAATGTGTGTTAGTTTGTATGTGTGGTTAGTGGTGGTAATGATGCTTGTTATTTCATTTTCAATGTGCATTGTAATCACTGCGATACAAGACAATACAAGACAATGCAACGCAGTACAATACACCACAATAAAATACAACACAGTACGATACAACACATACACACACATACACACACACACACACACACACACACACTGACACACACACACACCACCACCACCACCACCACCACCACCACAACCACCACCACAACCACCACCACCACCACGCACACACACACCACCACAACCACACAACACACCACTACACAACACCTTTAGGTTTGGGCGCAGCAGCAGGACTCTGAGTTGTAGCCGGTGGCAGTGGCGAACCGTTCTGCCCACTTTGTTCTGATGCCACAATCTGCTCCTCTGCCGAAGTCTGCTGGGCGGGAGTGGTGCCAGCAGCATCAGCAGCAGCAGCGGCATCTGGCTTAGCATCCTCTGCAGAAGAGGTGGAGGTTTTGCCCTGCAGCCTCTGACAGATTTCCTCCACTGGCATCAGGTCCGGAGTCTGCTGGTAGTCAGCTGCTGTTTTTCCTGCCTGTGTGAGAGTGGAGAGAGATAAGGGGATTAGGTTTAAGTTGATAGGGTGGTGGTGGTGGTGGTTGTTTGTTGTTTGTTGTTGTTGTTTGTACTTCTTCTTCTTCTTTTTTTTCTTCTTGTTCTTCTTCTTGTTCTTCTTCTTCTTCTTCTTCTTCTTCTTCTTCTTCTTCTTCTTCTTCTTCTTCTTCTTCTTCTTCTTCTTCTTCTTCTTCTTCTTTTCTACCTCTTCTTCTTCTTCTTCTATTTCTTCTTCTTCGCAATTCTTCTTCGCAATTCTTCTTCTTCTTCTTCTTCTTCTTCTTCTTCTTCTTCTTCTTCTTCTTCTTCTTCTTCTTCTTCGCAATTCTTCTTCTTCGCAATTCTTCTTCTTCGCAATTCTTCTTCTTCGCAATTCTTCTTCTTCGCAATTCTTCTTCTTTTTCTTCTCCTTTTTCTTCTTCTTATTCAAAATTATTCGCAATTCTTCGCAATTCTTCTTCTTCACAAAGAAATATGCCCTTGGATGGGATGAATAAAAATTGTAAAATGACATTTTAAAACACTTTCATCGGTTTTGTATTTTGAATAGATTCTTCATCTTGTAAAAGATACCAAATAAAATTTCAACAAATACCGGAAAATCTTTCAATTTTTTGGACAGAAAGACAAAAGAACTTTTCAAAATTTACATTTTATCAGCATACAAGAAAGTAGGTAAGTAGGCTAGATGGTAGGTATGTAGCTGTGTTGGCAGGAAGATAGGAAGAAAAAGACAGGCATGGTGTATAGATAGGTAAAGAGGGAAGACCGAAGTAGGGGAAGGAAGAAAACTGGGAGGGAAGGAGAAAGGGTGGTGAGTAGGTTGCATAGGAAGACAAAGAGATAGGCCTGTAGGGCAGGGGATAAGTGCTTAGGTAGGCTGGTACACCAAGCAGTTCAATGCCACGTTCTTTATATCAAGAGCACAAAGGAAGGAGCAGTAATGAACGGTTTTATATCCAGGCATTGCCTCTATTGGGCCATCGCATTGCAGAACACTGAAGACAGATAGGTGGGTGGGTGGGTGGGTGGGTAGGTTGGCAGGTAGGTAGGTAGGTAGGTAGGTAGGTAGGTAGGTAGGTAGGTAGGTTGGTAGGTAGGTAGGTAGGTAGGTAGGTAGGTAGGTAGGTAGGTAGGTAGGTAGGTAGGTAGGTAGTTGGTTGGTAGGTAGGTAGGTAAATATAAATTAACACACATACACATACACACTCTCTCTCTCTCTCTCTCTCTCTCTCTCTCTCTCTCTCTCTCTCTCTCTCTCTCTCTCTCTCTCTCTCTCTCTCTCTCTCTCCCTCTCTCTCTCTCCACACACACACACACACACACACGCACGCACGCACTCACGCACGCACGCGCGCGTGTGTACACACATACACACACACACACACACACACACACACACACACACACACACACACACACACACACACACACACACACACACACACACACAACTGACCAAATCAGCAATGGAATCGTCAACTCCAGCTTCTTTCAGGGTCTGGAACAATTCTGGCGTCTTTGTCAGGGCTGCAGCATAGTGCAGGGCTGTACGTCCCATCTGCAATACACATAACATCAACCATATCAAAAATGTCACCAAGACCAAAATTTTGGTCAACTACTGGAGTAAGCAAAAGTACCAAGGTAAAAAAAGGTAAAGGTGTCCCATAACCTATGTGGTTGTAGGGGAGCGAGGCGTCAGAGACCTCAGCTTCTCCAGGGGCCAGCATATTGAGGGTGGCGCCCATCTCCTCTCCCTCACTGCTTTAACCTTCCCTGACCCTAAAGAGGGCAGGTACTCATTTTCAGCTGGGTGAACTGGGGAACTGTATTGAAGGCAAGGCATGCGCGCAAACGGTCATCCATCCACTTTGGTAACCACGCTTGATGCTGGTTAACCTTAGCTTTGGGAAAAGCGAGTGTTCTGACCACTGAGCTATCCCGTCCCCGTAAAGTGCTGAGGCTAAATATGTTTTGTGTAAACGAACGTTTTTTCCACGCCATGCTGAGGTCATCTTCATATCCCCTGAAGACAGAGTAAGCCTACCTATATAAAGATGGAACACACGCAAAGAGGTTGAATCAAGACGTACAAAAAAATTGGGGGTCATTTTCTATTCTTCGTTCCCTAGGTTAGAGTTCCGTCTAGTCCTGGGTTCACCAATGGTGAGATTTTCTGTGTAAGCGACCATTTTTTCTCACACCATTAACGTAGCCGCATTCCGACTTCCCATATTTTCAAAGACTAATCTGATAATACGACAGACAACAATAGCTGCTGTCTGAGAGTTCGATAAAGATAAAAAAAAAAGAATAAAAGCCACATCCTCATAGAAGGGGGATATTACATTGAAGTTTTAACTCTGTCTCTCTGTCTCTCTGTCTCTGTCTCTGTTCTCTCGTCTCTCTCTCTCTCTCTCTCTCTCTCTCTCTCTCTCTCTCTTGTCCTCTCTGTCTCTTTCTGTCTGTCTGTCTGTCTGTCTGTCTCTCTTCTCGTCCTCTCTTCTCTCTCTCTCTCTCTCTCTCTCTCTCTTCTCTCTCTCTCTCTCTCTCTCTCTGTCCCTCTGTCTTCTGTCTCTCTGTCTCTGTCTCTCTCGTCTCTCTGTCTCTGTCTCTGTCTGTCTGTCTTCTGTCTGTCTCTGCTCTCTCTCTCTCTTCTCTCCTCTCTCTCTCTCTCTCTCTGTCTCTCTGTCCTGTCTCTGTCTCCTGTCTCTGTCCTCTGTCTCTCGTCTCTCTCTTCTCTTCTCTGTCTCTGTCTCTGTCTCTGTCTCTCTCTCTCTCTCTCTCTCCTCTCTCACTCTCTCTCTCCTCATCTCTCACTCTTCAAAATCTCATTTCATTAAGTATGACTTAATGCAAGAGTTGTACAGCGGTACTGTTCAGAATTCGATCGCATTCCAGTACTAAGCGAGCTCTTGAGGCCAATGGTTTCATCTTCAGTGCCTCTGCGTGCGTGCGTGTGTGTGTGCGTGGTGGTGGTGGTGTGTGTGTGTGTGTGTGGTGTGTGTGTGGTGTGTGGTGGGGGTGTGTGTATGTGTGTGTTGTGTGTGTGTGTGTGTGTGTGTGTTGTGGTGTGTGTGTGTGTGTGTGTGGTGTGTGTGTGCGTCTCTGTCTCTGTCTCTGTCTCTGTCTCGTCCTGTCTCTCTGTCTCTCTGTCTCCTGTCTCTCTCTCTCTCTCTCTCTCTCTCTCTCTCTCTCTCTCTCTCTCTCTTTGAAAAACTGGTTTTAGTTTCTCCAGGGCAAAAAACCAAATGTGATCAAAATGTAAATAGTACCGTGGAATCGTAGACAACAGCACGTTCTGAGTGTGTGTGTGCGTTGTGCGCGTGTTTCGTGTGTGTGTGTGTGTGTGTGTCTCTGTGTGTGTGTGTGTGTGTGTGTGTGTGTGTGTGTGTGTGTGTGTGTGTGTGTGTGTGTGTGTGTGTGTGTGTGTGTGTGTGTAAGTGTGTGTAAGTGTGTGTGTGTATGTAAGTGTGTGTGTCTGTGTCTGTGTGTGTCAGTGCATGTGTGTGTGCTGTGTTTGTGTGTGTACGTGTGTGTGTTGTAAGTGTGTGTGTAAGTGTGTGTATGTAAGTGTGTGTGTCTGTGTGTGTGTGTCTCAGTCCATGTGTGTGTGTGCGTGCGTCGTGCGTGCGGGTGTTTGTGTGTGGTGTGTGTGTGTGTGTGTGTGTGTGTGTGTGTGTGTGTGTGTGTGTGTGTGTGTGTGTGTGTGTGTATGTGTGTGTAGGAGAAATCTGACGAAAAGCTCATCAGTGCGGCAGCAAAATCGCTTTCTGTAGAATTACAGGAAGGTGCTAGGAAGAAAGGAGAGAAGTGAGATAGGAAAAGTAGAAAGAGAGGAGGAAAGAAAAGAAGGAAGAAAGGAAGGAAGGAAGGAAGGAAGGAAGGAAGGAAGGAAGGAAGGAAGGAAGGAAGGAAGGAAGGAAGGGAAGGAAGGAAAGCAGAAAGAGCATTGCATGCAGTTCCCTTTCACAGCGTTTCTTTACCGGGCGGAGTACATTGTGCCAGGTCCTCTCCTGTGTTTGTCATTTTGCAGGTCTGCCTGCTGGCCTCAGCCAGCACACTCCGACTTTAGTGTAACTCATTTCACTGTACAGGTTGCATGCTAGGTATATTTGTGTTTTCTGAACAACACCCCCCCCCCCCCCAAAAAAAAAAAAAAAAAAAAAAAAAAGTTTACATAAAAATTCAGGATCTGTAACGTGCATATTTGATCTTCTGTATATGTATATACACGTAGGGAATCAAGGTACTGATATTCAATGCTATTAATATATTGCATTGCTTTCTATTGGTTTGTTTCGTTTACTTTTTTCAGTCCTCGACACATGGTGAGATTCTTGTGTATGCGACCATTTCTCCCACTATTGATAAGGATAGGGATAGAAAAGAGGAAATTCCTAACACAAAATTTCCAGACGGTGGGGTATGCTGTTCATGATGACAGAACCCCAGCATCCTCACGGGAAGATACAAACAAACAACAAACAAACAGCAAACAAACAGTCTCAATAATAAAAACTCACATGATCCACGACATTCAGACTGTCAGAATAAGAGCTGGCGAGAAATTTCAGCAGCTCCGTCTGCTGGTTCAAAACGACTTTGTGCAGGGGCGGTAACCCGGACTTGTCTTGCGCCGTCAGCAACTGTTGCGCGGAGTCAGCGGCCAGCAACTGTTGCAGATCTTCCTGGGCCCCTGTGGCCACAGCCTGATGCACCTTCTCCACCTGGTCCTGTGGGGGGAAGAGACAATGGGTAAGGTTAGGGGGTATAATTATTAGTGTGTGTCTATCTATTTATCTATTTATCTGTTTATCTACCAATTTGTCTATCTGTCTATCTATCTATCTATCATCTTTCATTTCATTTTATTCTTTTATTTCGAGGATAATGGAATAAGCACTCGTGTGACTTTTTTTTACATCCAGTCCCCGTGTTGTATGGTGTTTTATGAATGTTGCCATCCCTACAAGCACACAATAGCTTACTCTTTCGAATAGCGGAACATGTTTTAAAGTGTGCGCAAGATGTTCTGCGTGTGTTCTCACACGGGGCCGCGATTTATAGTGTCATCCGAAGTACTCTTGGGGGGAGTGGAGTCAGCACTGCTGTTAACTCCGGTGGAAAAAAATTCTCTTGAACAGGATTCGAACCCAGGTCAGCAGATCATGAGCGTAATGCGCAACGCTCTAAACCACCAGGCTATCCTACACCCCGAGAAGAGGTGTGGTGTGGTGTGGTGTGGTGTGGTGTGGTGTGGTGTGGTGTGGTGTGGTGTGGTGTGGTGTGGTGTGGTGTGGTGTGCTGTGCTGTGCTGTGCTGTGATGCGGTGCGGTGCGGTGCGGTGTGCTGTGCTGTGCTGTGCTGTGCTGTGATGTGGTGCGGTGCGGTGCGGTGTGGTGTGGTGTGGTGTGGTGTGGTGTGGTGTGGTGTGGTGTGGAGTGGTGTGGTGTGGTGTGGTGTGGTGTGGTGTGGTGTGGTGTGGTGTGGTGTGGTGTGGTGTGGTGTGGTGTGGTGTGGTGTGGTGTGGTGTGGAGTGGAGTGGAGTGGAGAATGGTGTGGTATGATGTGGTGGAGTGGGGAGGGCTGAGGTGCGGTGTGGTGTGTAGCGGAATGGAATGTAGCGTAGTGTAGTATCGTCTACTATCGTCTAGTGGTATATCGTGTAGTGTGGTGTGATGTACTGCACTGTATTTTACTGTATGTATGCACAGACATTCTTTTCTGCAGTGCTGCAGGGCTGTGAATGGGGATAGGGCAAAGGTATGTTGCTATGACCACACACTCGTATAAAAAGCAACACACTCGCAAATCATGCAAGCATACGTGTGTGAACTTACACACACACACAGACACACAGACACACAGACACACAGACATACAGACACGCACACACACACACACATGCTTGCATGCACGCACACGTGCGCACGTGCGCAGACGACCCGGGTTCGAATCCGGTCGAGGAGATTTTTCTCCTGGATTTAACATCAGTGCTAACTCCACTCTCCCCAAAAGTCCTTCGGATGAGACTTTAAACCGAGGCCCCGTGTGCAAACGCACGCAGAACATCTTGCGCACACGTTAAATCCTGTTCCGCTTTTCGTAAGAGTAGGCCATCGTGTGCCGGTGGGAACAGATGACATTTACAAAACTGCATACACACGGGGACTGGATGTAAACAAGCACAAGAGTGCATATTCCATTATCCTCGATACAAAAGAATAAATTAAATCAAATCAAATCAAATACACACATATATATACATACACACGTGTGTGCACACACACACAAATACACACACGCATACACACACACAAATATGCACACGTGCACCACACACACCCTCAACACACACAGACACACAATAGGCCTACGCACATGCGTGCACACACACGTGTGCATACACACACATACACACAAAATCACACACAAATAAACACACAAATACACAAATACACACACACACACACACACCACACACACACACACACACACACACACACACACACACACACACACACACACACACACACACACACACACACACACACACACACACACACACGAGTTGCACAGAGAGAAAGAGTGAGGGCGGGGACACAAGCATAGGAAAAGAAAGACTTATCCCAAATATTGACAAAGGTAGACAACATACATACACACACTCACACACACACACCCTCTAGTAAAGAAAGGGGGAGAAGGAAAATAATATGAAAAGAAAAAAAGAAAGAAAACCAAGAACCG
>CM060319.1:67140042-67172542 GCA_030674155.1 Stramonita haemastoma | reverse complement strand
GATGGCTGGCTGGCTGGCTGGGTGGGTGGCTGGCTGGCTGGTTGGCTGGCTGGCTGGGTAGGTGGATGGCTGGCTGGTTGGCTGGCTGGCTGGGTAGGTGGATGGCTGGCTGGTTGGCTGGCTGGCTGGGTAGGTGGATGGCTGGCTGGTTGGCTGGCTGGCTGGGTAGGTGGATGGCTGGCTGGTTGGCTGGCTGGCTGGGTAGGTGGATGGCTGGCTGGTTGGCTGGCTGGCTGGGTAGGTGGATGGCTGGCTGGTTGGCTGGCTGGCTGGGTAGGTGGATGGCTGGTTGGCTGGCTGGCTGGGTGGGTAGGTGGGTGGTTGGCTGGCTGGCTGGGTGGGTGGCTGGCTGGCTGGTTGGCTGGCTGGCTGGGTAGGTGGATGGCTGGCTGGCTGGCTGGCTGGGTGGGTAGGTGGGTGGTTGGCTGGCTGCTGGTGGTGGTGGCTGGCTGGCTGGTTGGCTGGCTGGCTGGGTAGGTGGATGGCTGGCTGGCTGGCTGGCTGGGTGGGTAGGTGGGTGGTTGGCTGGCTGGCTGGGTGGGTGGCTGGGTGGATGGCTGGCTGGCTGGCTGGCTGGGTGGCTGATTGGCTGGCTGGCTGGGTGGGTAGGTGGGTGGTTGATGGCTGGCTGGCTGGGTGGGTGGCTGGCTGGGTGGGTGGCTGATTGGCTGGCTGGCTGGGTGGGTAGGTGGGTGGGTGGGTGGCTGGGTGGGTGGGTGGCTGATTGGCTGGCTGGCTGGGTGGGTAGGTGGGTGGGTGGCTGGCTGGGGTGGGTGGCTGGCTGGCTGGGTGTGGCTGGCTGGGTGGCTGGGTGGGTGGCTGGATGGCTGGGTGGGTGGGTGGCTGGCTGGCTGGGTGGCTGGGCTGGGTGGCTGGCTGGGTGTCTGGCTGGCTGGGTGGTGGGATGGGTGGCTGGGTGTTGGCTGGCTGGTGGGTGGGTGGGTGGCTGGCTGGCTGGGTGGCTGGCTGGTTGGCTGGCTGGCTGGGTGGTTGCCTGGCTGTATTTCTTTGTCTCATATGTCATTTTCTGCCTCTTCACAGTGTAGTGTAGTGTAGTGTAGTGTAGTGTAGTGTAGTGTAGTGTAGTGTAGTGTAGTGTGGTGTAGTGTAGTGTTGTGCAGCATAGCATAGTGCGGTGCGGTGCAGTGTAGCGTACTGTAGTGTAGCATAGGGCAGCATAGAATAGCGTAGTGTATACATACTCACTGGCAATCACGACAGACTTCTCTATTTAGTCTGCTCTACCCAAGGAAAGCACTGTCGCCACAAGTGTAGTGCCACCTTTGGGGGGGGGGTTTACTGTTTTTCTTTTGCTAAGAGAGTGCCTTTTCTCTACAAAATCAAGGTGTGGTTTTTTTTAATCAGACCAGACTCTCTTGTTGCCACGGCAGGTTCTTTTGCAAGGCAGTGGTGGCGGGGTGGGAGAGGGTGCGGGGGGGGGGGGGGGAGGGGAGGGGGGGAGGAGGTTCAACATCGTGTTTAGTTTTCGTGCCTAGCTTTGGTCATCGTCTTTAATTATTCATTCCTTTTCTCCGAAGATCAATACAGCGGTTGCTGCAGCGATGTCGTCGTTGTTGATTATTTTGTGATTGTGAAAGATTGTGTTTGTTGGGGGCAGAGGGGGGGGGGAGGCGGAGTGTGTGTGTTTGGTGGGTGGTGGGTGTGTAGTGTGTGGTGGTGTGGTGTGGTGTGGTGGGTGGATGGATGGTGTGTGGGTTTGTGTGTGTGGTGTGTGTTGTGTGCGTGGTGCGGTATTATGGTTGTAGTGTAAGTTTACTTGTGTGTAGGTAAGTGCTTTTGTGTTACTACGTTTGTTTGATTTTGCGCGGTTGTCTCTCTCTGTTCTAATTTTTTGGCATTCTTTTTCTAATTTTCACTACTGTGAAAAAGTAAATAGTTAAAGGCTTATTCAATAACACAGCTACACAGAGACGCTACCCTCACATCACACCACTCACATCACCTCCACTACCACATCTCTCTCACCTCTACCTGCGGAAAACAACACAAACATCACCACACACAAACAAACACACACAAACACACACACACAACACACACAACCAACACACACACACACACACACACACACACACACACACACACACACACACACTACACACACACACAAACAATTTTCTAACGGCCTGATTCTGTTACGTAAAGACATGTGTCCACAAACCCTTCTCTCCAAACCATGTTTGACTGCCACTCTACTTTTAATGCCTCTGTTTATACAAGCGCTTAGAAAGGTGGCAAAAATATCCCCCCTTCCCCCTTCATTTTGCTCCCTGGAATATTTTTTCATGTACAATATATTTTCTCTGTATCATATACTGAATCTTATATACAGGGAGCAACAGTACAAGGATGGAGATGAAGAGGCAGACAGAGAAAACGATGGACAAACAGACAATATCAGAGAGTGGACTGGCCTAGTGGAACAACTTACTTTTCATGGTGTGTGTGTGTGTGTGTGTGTGTGTGTGTGTGTGTGTGTGTGGTGTGTGGTTGTGTGTGTGTGTGTCTGTCCTGTCTGTCTGTCTGTCTTCTGGTCAGTCTGTTTGTCTATGTGAATGTGTCTGTCTTTCTGCTTGTCTTTGTGTGGTGTGTGGTTGTGTGTTGTGTGTGTGTGTGTGTGTGTGTGTGTGTGTGTGTGTGTGTGTGTGTGTGTGTGTGTGTGTGTGTGAGTCTGTGCTGTCTTCTCTCTGTCTGTGTTGCTGCTTGAGTGTATGTGTGTGTGTGTGTGTGTGTGTGTGTGTGTGTGTGTGTGTGTGTGTGTGTGTGTGTGTGTGTGTGTTGTGTGTCTCTGTCGTCTGTCTGTCTGTCTGTTGTCTGTCGTTGTGTGGAATGGTCTTTGTCTGTCTTTGTGTTGTGTGTTGTGTATCTGTGTGTCTGTCTGTCTGTGCCTCTGTCTGTCTGTCTGCCTGTCTGTCTGTGTGTCTGTGCTTGGCATTGCTGCAGGCAGGGAGCAGGTAGGTATATGTTTACATGAGGGTGTACACAGTGCATACATTATAGAATCTCTGCGCTTTTAAAGCGTGAACAGTATTGATGTTGTGCAGGCACAGAGAGAGTGCTTGTGAGCACATATGCATGAACCTATGTATCAGCTTTCACATACACACACGCGTGTGCGCGAGCACGCACGCACACACGTATGCAGGCATGCATGCACGCACATGGACGCACGCGAGCACCTCTCTCTCTCTCTCTCTCTCTCTCTCTCTCTCTCTCTCTCTCTCTCCTCCTCTCTCTCTGGGGTTAACATGGTGCACCCCCCCAAAAAAAAAAAGTCCTTGGTGAGACTTAAACCCAGTCCCGTGTGTGAACGCACGCATAATATCTTGCAACACGTTAACCTGTTTCGCTTTTCAGATGATAGGCCATTGCGTGGTGGAACGGATTACAAAATATACAAAACTGCAGACTACATGAGACTGGATGTAAAAAAAATCAATCAAAAGACACATGAGTGCTTATTCCATTATCCTCGAAAGAAAAGACAATAGAACAAATAATAGAAGAAGAGAGGAGGTCATTTTTTCTTTTTTTTTAATCAAAGGTAGGTGCATACCTACTACTTCGACCATTTATCTGGAGTACTTTCTTTGGCTATTTTATCTATCCAAATGGCTTTCATGACGGGGGGTTGGATTTGGGTTTTTTCGAATCTCGGGTAGGTTATACCTTGTGTGTGCCTTACAGTGGAAGGCTCAATGTAGATAAGAACTCCTCCTCCCCCAGTCTAAAAACTTGCTGTGGAAACTGACCTCTCTTTCCTTCACCAGGTGGGCTGTCAATGCACAGACTGCAAATCACAAGACAAACGATTCCACAATCTGACAATTCCTGATGTCTACTGTGAGCGTGCGAATCGATAATTTAACAGAGCCTGGCACTGCTCTGGCTCTTCCAGGCAATAATGTTTTGGACGAGTTGAACCTGACGGAGCCCATCCCTCTCTTGGTAAAAGGACGCATGCTGGGTGTGTTGTGTCATCCCTGCCACCAGCCATAGCTAAGCTACACTTATAATAGAGGACAGGCTGGCTTGCGAATAGATCTCCCTTTGTAATCTCACCCATCTTCGAAGCCAGACTGGGGTTACCTTCATGGTGGGCAAAAACTATCCCATACACAAAATCTCACCGTTGGTGAACCTCGGAGTTCTAGCCGAGGAACGAAAAAAAATCTTACCTGAAGGATTGACAAGAGAAAAGATCATCACCGATTGTAATTCAAGGGATTTTATTGTATTATATATATATATATATATAGTATAAATATATTATATTATATATATATATATATATATATATATATCCACTTGAATGACACCTCCATGGCGATTCAAATCCGTCCCTTCAATTCACCGTTAAATCACTTATTCAACGTTCTAACCGCTAGGCTAATCTGCTCCTGACAATTTGTACTAGAAGCAAAGATATCAGACTGCCATGTCCAGAACACAAGCTGTGTTATACTATAGGCGTTACCATAGCTGATTTCTATTATCAATCCTTTGCTAATCCCTGTACTGATATCTAGGGTCTTATAGGTAATGCTTTAATCCCCATATCTAAACCTAATCGCTGCTCTTTGAATCTGCGGTACTTGTGACACATATTTTTGAAGGACTGAAGGTTCTATCTGGGGTAATCTTACCCTGATAAGATTACAATATTCGTACAGGAATCTTCTTATTCTCGAAACAGCTGAGGGAACAGGCAAGGAGAAAAGTACCACCCAAGGCCTACCTGTAAAAGCATTGTTGAAGGGTCTACACGTTCTGTCAACATAGGCCTACTGTTTAAGCTGTGCATAGATCAGCTACAAACTTCTAAACAATACAATCAAGAAGACGTGCTTTGGTATGGGTTTGTTGTTTTTTCTATCGTTCCTGGGCAAGAGCTCTGAGGTTTACCAATGGTGAGATTTTGAGTTTACCCTACCATTAAGGTAGCGGCATTTCGACTTCGGGGTGATGTTTAAACATGACACCAGTGTGTATGCTGGGTTGTTGGTTGGTTGGTTAATTGTTTGTTTTAGGGGGGGGGGGGGGGGGGGGCACAGGAAAGGGAAATAATAGGCAGAGTAAAATTGTAAAAATCTGTTGTTGTTTTGGTTTGGTTTGGTTTGGTTTTTTTACAAGCTGATGTATCAAGATTGTAGGATATCATCGTCGACCACTTTGGGGAAAAGTAGTTCAGGTGGATCGGTGGTCTAGGTGGTCTAGGTGGTCACGCGCCTTTGCCTAGAAAGCAAAAAGTCCGGGTCGGAATGTGCGGGGTTCGTACCCCGTTGGACCCAAAACTTTTTCCCCATCCATTAGACCCTGAGTGGTGGTCTGGGCGCTAGTCTTTCGGATGAGACGATAAACCGAGGTCCCGTGTGTTACACATCACTATTTAGCGCACGTAAAAGAACCACGGCAACAAGGGGGTTGTCCTGGCAAAATTATGTAGAAAGAGCCACTCTGATAGGGAAATCAAATCACTTGCATGCAGGAAAAAAAAAGGGTAGGCGCTGCACATGTGGCGACGCGCTCTCCCGGAGAGCAGTCCGAATTTCACGCAGAGAAATCTGCGTGACATAAAGTGGTACAAAATACAAAATACAAAATGTAAGGGGAGTAACACGTAGAGAGGTTGTTAATACAGCAGTTGTTTCCCTTATATCAGAAACTGCTGATATTCCTCTTGGTCAAACTCTCAGGCAGCAAATATTGATATACTCCTACTGTATTAATAATAATAATAATAATAATAATAATAATAATAATAATAATAATAATATAATAATAATAATAATAATAATAATAATAATATGCATAAAATTTTCTGATATGCCAAGTCACTAAATCGGAAATATCCGCTGGGACGTGAATACAGTCACAACAATAGCGTATGTTAATATTTCTTTTAGATCTTTGGTGTTATCCTTTGCTTTTTTGTGGCTGCATTGTGTCTGCATTGTGAATAATTACGATTCTCTTTTATATTAACTCCCAAAGAAGTCATTGCTGCCTGTGCCTGCTCAAACACACATTTACACACACTCCTGCGCGAGCGCGCACACACAACACCAACACACACACACACACATATACACACACACACACACACACACACGTCAGATGAGATTAAAATCGAGGTCTCGTGTGCGAATGCACACATAACGTCTTGTTTCCCTTTTCGGAAGAATAGGCCATCATTGTATGCCAGTAGGAACAGATGACACAATTTACAAAACTGCATGCACACGTGGATTGTGTGTTTAAAAAGGAAAAAAAAGCACATGTGTATGCGTGCGTGCATGCACACGTGCATACCTATAAGGGCGTGTGTGTGTGTGCACACGTGCGCGCTGTTTCTTGATAATGATATTAATAATCATATCCACAGCTGCTACGAACTTTACCCCACCAGTTTGTTATTGCTTTAGGCTTTAAGTCTCCATTCAGGCTGTCGATCTGTTGCAATCATCACCACTGGATGTCGATTGGAAGTGGCTTGGCCCGAATGAGATTAGCTTGGTCGGCTGGGTCGCGTGCAGTCACGCATGCACACACGCACGCACGCATGCACACACACACAACAACACACACACACACACACACACACACACACACACACACACACACACACACACACACACACACACACACACACACACACACACACACACACACACAATTTCGTCAGTTTGTTCGTCAGTCCAGCTCCTCTGTTCTCCTCTCTAGTTTGGATAGATGGATGATGGATGTGGATGATGGATGGATGGATGGATGGATGGATGGATGGATGGATGGATGATATTGGTAGCTTGTTTCTTGCTTGCGTGGCTATTGGGTCGCGTGTTGATTGATTGATTGATTATGATTGATTGATTGATTGATTGATTGATTGATTGATGATGATTGATTCTTTCCCTCCTTCCTTCCTTCCTTCATTCATTCATTCCTTTATTTCTTCCTTCCTTCCTTCATTCATTCATTCATTGACTGATGTGGTATCTGACTGCTTGATCTTCTGTCGGTCCTAAGGTTCGTTTCGATGCAGTCTCTCCTTCCTTCGTGTGACCTTTTCGTTTTTGAGTTGCGCCTTGGCGCAGTGGTTCGCACCTTGGATCACAGGCTGGAAGGTTGCACGTTCGAATCCCATAAGAATCAAAGAGATTTTGTCAGACTCTGACCAGCTCCTACCCAGAGTGAGTGTGCTGTGGGTCATTGGGAAGACTGAACCACAAAGCGAGCTTTAACTTCTTTAATGATGAGATTTTGAGAGTGTTCTTAAATACTTACCAACACTACAGGTGTCTGTATGTTGGACCGGTTAATGAATCTGGGTGTGGTTGGGGCAGGAGATGTGTAGAAGTTGTTATGTAGGTTACTGGCGGTCTGCCTCGTTTCCTTCTGCCCTCAACTTTGCTTGGATGCGTTAGCAAATCGGGCCCTCTTTTAGTATTTGAGGTTGCTCACCTTAGGAACTCCTTACCATTTGCACTAAAGGTAAAGTGTGTTCCCACACCTGTGTGGTCGTGGGGGGAGTGTCAGAAGACCTCGGCTTTTCCGGGGCCAGCATATTGAGGTCGGCACCGATCTCCTCTCCCTTGCTCCTTTACCTTCACTGACCCTAAAGAGGGCAAGAACCATTGACAGCTGGGTGAACTATACTGAAGCCAAGGCGCGCAAACTGTCATCCATCTCTTGGTAACCACGCTCAATACAACGTTGCTTGGGGAAAGCGAGTGCTGTGATCTCTGAGCTATCCTCCCGTCCCCCGTTAGCACTAGATCTGCATCAAACATTAACAAATTCGAAAAACCTTCGGGATACCAATAACACTTCATGCAATTAGTCCTGGAATTTGACCGTAAAAAGTTTATCAATGAATGACTGGCATCAGTATAAGAATCCATGTGAAAAAAATAATAAGATAAAGATCATCATAGATGGGTCGTTCAATAAACCTTGAGGCTTGAGTTTGAGCCAGTCCCGGCATTACTACGTATTACTACTTAGTAATGAAATAAATCACACTATCGGGTTTGGTGATGAGTTGCGGCAGCATCACCATGTCAACTTGTATTTGTTTGTTTTTATTGTTTGTATTGGGTTTTTGGGGATGGGGTGGGGTTGTTGCTTATTTGTGTTTTTTTTTAGTGGGGGGGGTTTTGTTTTGTTTGTTTTGTTTGTTGTTTTTTGGGGGGGTTGTTGGGGTTTTTTTGTTTGTTTTGTTTTGCTACCTCATCGTCTGTGATGTTCCTGTCCTGTTGTTCCCACACCAGCTCATTTCAATCTCCCCGCCACAGCCATACCCAGATATGCTGGCCTATGCCTCATCGTCACGTCGGAAGTCCATAGTGACCCCATCAACTATCAGGCCGCGTGGGGTCTTGTCAATTATTCTTCACAAGGTGACAGCTGCAAGGTTATTAGGTTAGGCCTGTTTGATAACATCATTTCTGAGTCTAATCACCATCATCTTTACGGTCCATCATGAGTGTCGTTGTGTCCCAGGCGTGCAGCAGTTTTCGTCCATCGTCTGTAGTGTGCTGAATGTTGTGTATCCGTTTGAAGAACCAGAACCCATAATCTTGTTAGACGGGCCATGTCTTTCTCGTCCATGCTTGTCTGTGATGTGCGTGCAGTGTTGTGTGTGTGTTGTGTGTTGTGTGTATTGATGCTATATATCAAATGTAAAAACAGGCGGAAAACCTAACATTTCTTGCTGCGGTAATGGATCTTTTAAAAAATTTCCCTTTAACAAGACTATCTTCTGCATTTTATTGCACCAGATGATCAGGTTTTGATGACTTGAGGTTGCAATCCTTACAAGATTTGATTATGACACGATTCGATAGGATTTCTGGGTTTCATTTTTAATCCTCTTTGATTGGTTTTGGTGTGTTGTTGTTCTAGTAACATCTACGAATAATCTTGTGCACCTGTTCAAGTGTAAACCACTCATGTTAGCCAGTTCCAAAAATAGTACGCGACCTTTTGGGTGCTTGTGACCTTGACCTCAAATGGCGGAGAAGCAAAATCAGTGTGTAACATGTGGACTGAGATGTACCTTTTGGCCGCAATCTACGAGATATCACTGACATGAACGTGGATAACACGGATACCACGCCAAGCGTGTGCGCATCTTCTGGTTAAGCAGACGACTTGTGGAAAAGTTGCACAAAACGTTTGGTTGTCGTGGCAGTTTCCGTGGAGTGGTCAAGGCCGTGTGTTTGTTTTCAACTTTGTACACAACTTGTACAGGGCAGCCTTCGCGTGGAACTTTGCACATGAGTGCAGCAGACGAGTGTTCAAAAACACCTCAGTGACAGCCTTTGTCTGGTGCCTTCGCATAGATCTGCCAGGAGAGCTGCCGGTGTTGGCAGTGGAAACAAGACAGCCGTGACACTGTGAGTACGCTTAGGGGGCCTACGTGTGTGAGGACATTTCTAACAATATTTGGGTTACTTCAGCCCTAAAACTCAACAGAGTTAGTTTTTCAGGGGTCAGTTTGTGTCGCACAGTGATAGATAATGATGGTTTTCATATTTGCATGGACATCCTCTTCTTTCCGTCAAGGTTGGGTTGGTGGTGTGTTGTTTTGTTTTTTTACAGTCTTCTTGAGCACTGTCTGCTGTTGTGGATTCCTAGCCAGTATGAGTAATGAACCATTCAACCCCTGTTCCCCCCACTTGACTAGGCCTATGTGGTCATTGCACTGGTTTGACCATTAGGCCTAACCTAGGCCTGTAGTATGGTTAGCCACGGTGTTGAAGCAACTGAAGAATCTTAGTGCTTTTGATCTGTAATATTATATAGTTCATTTAGTTGCAGGGTTTTAATCAGACCTTTACCTTTAATTAATGAAGGTGTAACCCAGATGTGCTGTGGCCTCTGTGGTCAGTGGGGCCATTTGTAAACAATTTGGATTGGATTGGCCCCTCCTCTCCCCTCCCCCCCCCCCCCCCCCCCCAACCCCCCACTTCTTTCTATGCCCTATCTCAACAACTAACATCATTAAACAGAAAAAGAAATGACCAATGCTCCCTTGCGGAGCTAGCAAATTTAAGTTGGTTTAACTTCAATGTAACATAAAGTAAGGACACATTAATTAATCTTTGAAAAAATTATCACCACTACCGTAACTTTCTCCCAGCCAATGTAAGCACCATCAAGCATGGTTACCAGTTGGATGGGTGACCGTTTGTGCATCTTGGCTTCAGTAGTCCCCCAGTTCACCGAGCTGTAGATGGGTAGCCTACCTGCCTCTTCAGGGTCACGGAAGGTAAAGCAACAAGGGAGAGGAGATGGGCACCGCCCTCATATGCTGGCCCCTAGAGAAGCTTAGGTCTCTGATGCCTTGCTCCCCTATGACCACGCAGGTTATGGGAAGACGTGCATACATGTACTACTACAATATACCTTTATCCTAGGGCTCCAGGGTTCAACAGTGGTGACACTTTTGTAAAGGACTTTACACTCATTTGAACTGTCTGCCTCCTGTTAGTAACATAGTGGGAAGTTAGCCAGAACTAATAAAAGTGCTGTGGGCATGAAACTCAAAGTTTACAATGTGCTCAAGAGTATTATGGCTAGGCCTAATATTTTGTCTCAAACAAGCCTACAAGGAAACATCAGAAAAGAAAGCTGCAGGGGACAGGATAGCCAAGTGGTCAGAACATTGCGCTCGCAATTTGACGACCTGTGTTCAAGGGGATTTTTCCCCTGGAGTTAACATCAGTGCTGACTCCACTCTCCCCAAAAGTCCTTCGGATGAGACTATAAACCGAGGCCCCATGTGCGAACGCACGCATATCATCTCGCGCACATGTTAAATCCTGTTCCGCATTTCGTAAGAGTAGGCCACCGTGTGCTGGTGGGAACAGATGACAAGATTTACAAAACTGCATGCACATGGGGACTGGATGTAAAATAAAAAAAAAGCTTAGAAGTGCTTATTCCATTATCCTCAATATAAAAGAAAATAATGGGGAAAAAAAGTAATGCTGTAACTGCTTAACAATGACAGCCATGACCGTGCAGGCTAGGCAGAAGAGAACATTTAGAAGTTCTGTATTTTTCAACATGAGAAAATCACCTATCTTGGGTGAATTTGTTGCACACTGTTTAAATGTTAAGTACACCACAGCCTAGATACCTGCAGTGTCGTAAGTGTGGAAACCAAAGCCTGATTTTAGTGGGAAAAGCTGTCTCAGGGTCAGCATATCATGTACACACTGTGTGACAACATGTGTGACACAAGTTGCTTCCATCCAACACACACGTTCAAGATCCTGTAAATTGTAATGCTGAATCTTAACACATTGAAGAAAATTTGATCGAGCTGTATTATGTTACTGTTTAGACTTGTAAAGAAGAAAGGTTGTGGCAGATAATGATCGATTTAATTTATGCTTTTATTGTGACTCATGCCGACATACATCTATATCCCAGACTGGAGTAATAGACTGTAGTAGTAATAGTATACACTGTATAGACTGAGTTTAACTTAGCTGATATGAAGTTGACATAGACTTGACAATATGGACTCTATAACATGAGCTAACAGTTTAAAGCTGATATGAATTGTGACAAAATGGAAATAATGTAAAGGATACTCTGCTACTCATGAACTGGTTTATCATAATATTCTTGTACTATATTGACATTGTGAATATTCATGACTCCGTAAATCTTTCTCTTTGTGTGTGTGTGTGTGTGTGTGTGTGTGTGTGTTGTGTGTGTGTGTGTGTGTGTGTGTTCACCCTGTGTGCGTGGGTGTGGGGTGTGTGATCAGTACATGCAGTGTGTGTATACATGTGAGAGACAGACAGACAGATAAGACATTCTGAATACTGAGACAGACATGAGACAGAGTGAAAGTAAAGGTGTCCTGTCCCATAACCTTTGTGGTCATTGGAGAGCCAGGCATCAGAGACTCAGCTTCTCTAGGGGCCAGCATGTTGAGGGCAACCCCCATCTCCTCTCCTTTGCTGCTTTACCTTCCCTGACCCTAAATAGGGCATGTACCCATTTACAGCTGGGTGAACTGGGGACTGTCCTAAAGCCAGTGCTCGCAAACGGTCGCCCATCCACTTGGTAACCACGCTCAATGCTGCTTAACCTTAGCTGGGGTAAGCCAGTGCCCTGACCACTGAGCTATTCTGTCCCCAATATATATAAAATATATAGTTTGTGTTAATTATTCATGAAAACAACTATGCTTTAATAGCGCAACCACAGGTCTACAAAAGTGATATTAAGGGTTCTATTTTCTATAAATTTCTAAATCCTGTTCCGCTTATCGTAAGAGTAGCCATCATGTGCTGCTGGAACAGATGACATTACAAAACTATAAAACACAGGGACTGGATGTAAAGCACAAGAGTGATTATCCATTATCTGGATATTAAGAATAATAAATAATGAAGTGTAGGTTGACTAGCTCTTCTCTGATTAATTGATAAATTTATCTCTTTTTTTTAAGTTTTAGCATTGCATTGGTCCCTAGAAATACAACTTTGGGGAGGAGGGAGTTACTCAGATGAGATAGCACACTAACCTTTGCTCTGTATAAAAATGAATTCATAAAATCTTATCTGATAAACTCTAAACAGTACAAATCATTTCTCGAAACAGTAAAAAAAATCATTTTCATATTGTGTATTGATCAAACTGCATGTAGTTTATCTCTCTGTATCAGCTGGGCAGAGTCGAAAATATCAGAAGCTGACATGACCAGATTTAATCTTCTTGAAAAGTTTTCAGCATTTTTTAGTTTCCTTTGTGCGTGTGTGTGGGGTCATGTTGCACTGACTTTGTCCTGTAGAGGCTGATTAATGGACTTTGCCATCAAGTGTCAGCAGGATTGATAGGTTTATCATTCAACTTTGCCTAAAAAAAATATAAAAAAAAGATTAATGTCACTGGTTTGTTCTTAGCATTTTAAAACTAAAAGGGGAAAAAAGGTATACTTTGCAAAACAATGTTTGACAATATTCACTATCAGTGATACTATTGATTAGTATGATCTAAAAATGTATCAATGCCTATTGGATACAGTTGTGTCTTGGTGTGTGCTGATCATAAGAGTGCATTTGTGAAGAAAGGGCTACAGAACATTCTATTTTTGTTTTAAAAAAAGTTTTTAAAAGCTAAGATTTGGGTTTTCACTTTGTTTAATAAATCAGTACAAGATAACATTCATGATTTTTTTTTTTTTTCATCCACTGGATTTTTTTGATTTATTCATCCATTAATCATTTAAAAGATTCAGGTTATGGGAGTATATGGACCTCACTTTCCACAGTGTGGCTTTTGATTTTTGGGTTGTTTTTTTGTTTGTTTGTTTTTTGGGGGGGTTTATGGGGGTGTTAATATTAAATATTGCAGTTATTACTATTTCCATCAATTGATTATATTACTATACTTATTGATCTTACATTCTAAAAACTGCATATTTGACAAAATTAATTAACTTTTCAGATATAATTATAGTTAAGTACCAATAATGGTAGAAAAGTGAGCAGGGAGGGTTTAACTTTAAACATGAATTTCTATTCTTCTTTTTTTTAGATAAAGGTGTATTCATATTCTAAGTTACACTGACTGTGTCTAAGTAAGAAAGACATGAACTTGAATGAAGGTTATAAACTTAGAATACTTATACTAGAGCAGAGCCACCTGTGTACACAAGGTCTTTGAGGATATCGCTTTCAGTTTTCATATACTTATCTACTAGACAATGGCATGTGATATGTTTGGAAAAGGGGGGGGGGGGACAGTGGGGAGAGTTGGCAAGGGAGGTGAAGAGGTGGATTTTTTTGTAGAGAAAGAAAGCAAAACTTTGTTATAAAATGATAGTTAACATTTATTTTTTATTGCCTTCGATGAATTTCATTTAGTGTAATGTTCAGTATAAGAGGGTGCGTGTGTGTGTTTCTCTGTGTGTGTGTGTGTGTTACTGAAGTGAAAGACTAGCTCCCAGACCACCATCTCAAAGGCTAGTGAATGAGGGAAACCATTGCTGGTTTTGGGAGTTGTTCATGAATAAGCTTCATAGGACTATCATTATCACCATGCAACTGCTGAACAGTTGATTGTTGTAAAAAAGCTTTAATTAAAAAAAAATAATAAATAACCCATCAATATAAATCATTATTCAAGGGAACCCAGAGCCACCATTCATGGGACTGACATGTCGGCACTTTAACGCATGCCAAGCATTTTCGCTCATATGACAGACAACAATAGTTGCTGTCTGAGCATTTGGAGGAAGAAGAAGATAATGTTTGGGTTTAAGGTTGGGGGAGAGGGCATTTGCAGGGGAAGGAGGGAAGAGTTATGTTGCCCAGACTATGCACACAGCCACCACCACAGCAAAAAAAAAGTGTTTAAAAACATTAGATATTGAAACATTAAAAAAAAAAATTATTTAAACATTATCTAAAACATTAAATATTCCTTCTGTCCACAGAGGCAGCATGCTGAGCGTACAAATCCTGTGCCGACATCCGGCCGCTCTGGCCAAACGCTACACAACCACCACACTCCTCCTTCAGCGCACTCCGCCACTTCCCACAATCCAACACTGCTGCTGCTGCTGCTGGGGTCGTCATGCAAGGTGGACAGGGGTCATCAGCCATCACGTCGCTGGTACACGGAGGGGCAGCGACCCAAGGCGCCAGAGTGCGGAGTGAGCTGACGAAGGTGAAGCGGGTGGTGGTGAAGCTGGGCAGTGCCGTCATCACCAGGGAGGACGAGTGTGGCCTCGCCCTTGGCCGCCTGGCCTCCATTGTGGAACAGGTGGGGGGGGTTGGGAGTGGGGGGGGGGGTTGGGAGTGGGGGGGGTGGGAGTGGGGGGGGGCGTAGAGGGGGGAGGTAGAGGCGGGGGGGGGGGACTGAGGAGAGAGTGTGCTGGGGAGGGGGGGTGGTCACTGAAGAGGGCAAGGCAAATTCTTTTATTTCGAGGATAATGAATAAGCACTCGTGTGCTTTTTTTCATCCTGTCCCTGCCCTTATCAGTGATATGATCAAGATAGAGAGTGAGCCTTGGATGGGGGGGTTAGGATAGCTGAGTGGTTTAGAGTGTGGAACTTGTGATTTTTTTTTTAGGGTATTCAGTGGTTGGTCTTCAATTTTATGTCTGTTCACATAAAAGTGATTATTATTAGACAGTCTGGTGATACAGGTTTGAATGTGGCTGCCATTAACTGATTAAGGTGTCTGCATTCTGACCTTGAAGAGGGTAGGGGTTATTTTTTCGTTTTCTTCATTGAACACTCAGACAGCAACTGTCTTGTCTTGTGCTTATTTGCAGTGCAACGCATTTTTGCTCACATGACAGACTACAATAGTTGCTGTCTGAGTGTTCGACAAAGAATAGAACATCATTTCTAAGCATTTCTATAGAGCTGGGATAGCCTGGTACAGTAGTTACACTTCACAGCATTGGGGCCTGTGATTTTGATGGCCTGGGTTCGAGCCACTACTGAGGCACCCTTTTGAGGGGATTTTTCCCCTGGAGGTAACATCAGTACTGGTTCCACTTCCCTGAAAGTCCTTCGGATGAGACAATAAACCAAGGTCATGTGTGCAAACAAACACAGAACATCTTGTGCACATATTAAAACCCATTCGCATTTAAGATGAGTGCACCATCTCATGTCAGTAGAAACTGTTAACATTTTAAAAACGCATGCACACTGGTCATGTTTAGATATCATCCCCAAAGTTGGAATGTGGCTACATTAATGGTGAGCAAAAGAAAAGCCAGATAAGGAAAATTTCATCATTGATGAATCTTTGAGCTGTAGCCAAGGACAAAAAATATTTCTGTAGGTCAATATGGGGAAATTTTCAGAGAATTTTGTTGTGGAACAAGCACAGAGAAAAAGAAAACATCATATTGGCCTAGTGTGTCGCCCTTTTTTTTTTTATATTATGTACACAGATTTTTTTTAAGAGGAAGAAAAGCATCCCATGTCCGCAAAAGCTAAAAAGAAAAAAGTTATGCAAAACTTTCACAAGGGTGATGATACATTCATTAATTTATCAAGGATCCAGGAAAAAAGGTGTTCCTGAACAGCAAAAGCACAGTCAATCATGTATAACATCTGTTGTACTGACAGAGGTGTGTGAATGTTCTCCCTGTCCTTTTTTTTTGCCTCTGTGACAGATGAATAACATTTTAATCCAAGTATGACAGGTAAATGACATTTTAATTTATGTAAAGCGAGACATGACTTTCAGTTTTAATGTTGTGTGGTATATGACATTATCAATATCATGCTAGGTTTCTCTGCGACATTCAGGCTGCTCACCTTGAGTAGAGTGCATTGCAGAAATGGTGCACTATTTTTTTCACTATTTTTAAAATGTCTCATCTTTTATGTCATTCCTATTCTGCTGTTCCCGTGCTGTTCATTTGAATCTCTCCACCCCAGTCATGCCTAGATTCATTGCCTCGGGGTCAGAAATCTACAGGGAGCTTCTCAGTGTTACTATTAGGCCCTGTGGGGCCACGTGCCAGAGGGGCCCTGCACGGCTGCTGGGTTAGTTTGGTGGTGTTCAGTGGTGCCTGTTCTCAGTTAACATAGAAATAAATTGTGTGCAGTATTGTTCAATTTGTCATGTTAGACAAAGGAACATCTAACAAAAAACAATGAAGTATATCAGTATAATATATGGGTACAAGAGAAAAAACAAGATTCATATCTGATAGTATTTTCTTCTTCTTCTTCTTCTTCTTCTTCTTCCTCTTCCTTCTTTCTTCTTCTTCTTCTTCTTCTTCTCTTCTTCTTCTTTCTCCTCCTCCTCCTCCTCCTCCTCCTCCTCCTCCTCCTCCTCCTCTACCTCCTCCCCCTCCCCCTCCAGAAGCTCAGACAGTAACTGTTGGGTTCTGTTATTTGAGCAAAAATGTTGCATTGACGCTAAGTGCCTGACAAATCGGGCCCAGCTCATCCAACTTAAGCATAAGAGAGAACTGTTACAAATCTGTTAAGTCTTTCTGAATAAGAAGACTGGAGAATGGACCAAGAAAGCAGAAAATAGACAAGAAGGAGGTGACAGGAAGAAAAGGAACAAGGCATTCTAAACAAAAAGAGGGAATTCCTAGTACATAGTTTCCAGAAGGTGGGGATGCTATTTATAGTGACAGACCCCCACCATCCCCATGGGAGAAGTATAGTTTTGACTTTGGGTCAGTAATGGTTTTGACTTTGGGTCAGTAATAGTTTTGACTTTGGGTCAGTATCTAACCATCACCTAGAAATATTCAGAAATGGCTGACACAAAAAAAAAGAGAGAAAAGAAATGGCTGACAGTAACATTTTTGTTGTTGTTGTTGTTGTTTCACCAGGTGGCCGAGCTGCAGGCTCAGGGGAGGGAAATGGTGATGGTCACCAGTGGGGCGGTGGCTTTCGGCAAACAGCGACTGCGCCAGGAGGCGGCCATGTCCATGAGCATGAGGCAGAACCTCAGCAACCTCAACCCTCACAAGGACGGGGTAAGCTGTGACCTTTTTTGTTTTGTTGGTGGGGTTTTTTGGTAGTTTTGTGTGTGGTGGTGGGGGGGGGGGGGGGGTATGCAGGCTGGTAACTCTGCTTGTATTAATTTGTAAAAGGGAAACTGTCAGCTGAAAAGGGCAATATCAGCAAATTTTACTTGAAAGTGATTCCTGACTCTTAGGAAACCACGCTGTGTGTGAAATCAGTGTGATTCTTTCTTGTGGATTAGCTGATGGATATTTGCATCTTGTTAATGTAAGCATGTGTGTGTGTCTAAAGTAGTTTAGTGGGGGGGTTTGCATTAACTGACTTGTGTTAGGCAAAATACACAAAAAATAGGGAGATCTATGGACAAAATATTGTTGTTAAGTCTTAAAAATATTTCCAAAAAATGTTAATATATGTAAATGTTTAGTTTAGTCAATCTGAGAGTGATGTATATAATTTTTGAAAATATAGCCCAAAGAGGGCATGGCAGTTTTGTGGAGATGTGAAACAGACTGCAGCTCCATTGAGTTAATGATATGGTTTGGTTTGTACCATTGTGCAGGAGGGGGAGGTTGTTCAGGTTTGTGATGTTGATAATGGACCTTGCTCTGTGTGGGGGTGACAGCTGTGTACTGACAGTGACACTGTGGGCCTTGCACTACATACTACTCAGTAACCACTAACCCACTCCTAATGCACTGGCTTTCTGTGAGAGAAAGAATTGCAGCCAAAAATTTGCTCAGTGTCGTGGAATTTTGTATGTCACTTCTTTTGGAGAGAAAGAATCGCTGTCTAAAATTTCGGTGTTCTGGAATTTTGTATGTCACTTCTCTTTGAAAGAAATGCAGAAAATATTGCACAGTGTTGTGGAATTTTGTGTATTATATATTGCTTCTCTTGATGGATTTTTCTTTCTTTTTTAAAGTGGAGGAGAGCAAATTTTTAATTGATTGTTAACAAAAATATATTCAGTATTTATCGATAATTATATATGTCTGTTTAATGCTCAGGTGAAAGTCCAGGCCTCTCCACCCCCCACCCCCCCACCCCCAAAAAAAAAAGTTGATGCATTCAATCATCATTTTTAGTCAGTGAAAATCATCACCTAGTGCACAGTTTTATTTCAATAATAATAGGGTTCATAATAATAAACTTTTCTACCTTTCATTAACATATGTTTTCTTACTGAAAAAAGCAAAAAGTGTGGTTGGTTTTCACAGAGGGATGCTAACCGTCGTGATTGTTTGCACCTCTTTCAGAATTCACTCTCTTGTGACAGACACACACAGCTGACATACACACACATGTATGCACAGACGCACACACGCACGCATGCATGCACACATGCTTGCACGCACACTTACACACACACACACACACACACACACACACACACACACACACACACACACACACACACACACACACACACACACACACACACTGTCTAACTCCTTTAACACCATTCCAAGTATGGAGGATTACAAACTTCTCTCTCTCTCTCTCTCTCTCTCTTCTCTCTCTCTCTCTCTCTCCTCTCTCTCTTCTCTCTTCTCTCCTCTCTCTTTCTCTCTCTCTCTCTTCTCTCTCTCTCTCTCTCTCTCTCTCTCTCTCTCTCTCTCTCTCTCTCTCTCTCTCTCTCTCTCTCTCTCTCTCTCCTCTCTCTCTCTCTCTCTCTTCACATTTCCTGCCTCTCAAAATGTTGTGTCTGACAAATAAAAATTGAATATTGATGGGATACGAAAAAAGTGACTCCACTGTCATGACAATAAATTTGTTGGAGACTTCAGGGTGTCTTGGATGCTTTGCTGCTGTACTCAGAATTTTATCTATCTAAAGACATTTAACTAGTGACTTTTAAAACTTTGTTTTGGGGGGAGGGTATTTGTTCCTCAGCTAGAGCTCTGAGGTTCACCAAAGGTGAGAGTTTTGTGTAGTTTACGACTGTTGTTTTACCCTACTATTTAGGTATCCGCATTCAGACTTCAGAGATGGTGTCTAAACACACCTGTGTGCAAGCGTATTTTCTTTGTGTCACCGCTCCTACCAGCACAAAATGGCCAACTCTTCTGAAAAAGGTTTTTAACATGGGTGCAAGATGTTCTGGTTGTGTTTGTGCATGGGGCCTCGGTTTATAGTCTCATCCAAAAGTTTGACATTCAGTTTGATTTTTTCGTCAAACTTGTAAGAAAGGGCGAGGTTGAGAATCGAACCCACCCCTAACTTCACAGTTTACTTGTTAGGCAGGCAATCGTCTTAGCCATTGTGCCACCTTCCTTCTTGTAAGTATATTATATAGTTTTGCTGCTTGTTTGGTTTGGGTTTTTTCCTGTTATGGTTTTAACTTTGTTCAGAGTGCTTTGCTATGATTAACAACATTCATGTTAAAAAAGTATATTTCTTAAAAAAGTGAGAAATCCATTGAGTTGTTTGGTTTTTTTGTTGTTTTAGATCTATAGCTAATTGTTCTTTACCAGTGGTGAGATTTTGCGTATGCGATCATTTTTGCCTATATTGAAGGTAGCTGCATTCCAACTGTGGGGGTGTTTGCTGGGTATGTTCGTGTTTCGGTAAACCACTGAATGCTTACATTAATTAAAGGATCTTCAACATGCAATTTGATCTTCTGCATGTGTATATATGCACAAGAAACTAATGCACTGGCAGGTCTGCACTTGAAGTTGACCTGAGGGATGGTAAAAATCCTCACCCTTAATTCACCAGATGCACCGCCGAGATTCGAACCCATGACTTCATAACCCATGGAATTGAAGCTGAGTGGTCTTAACCACTCAGCTATAGCATCCATCATTTGGGATCTGTTTCACCTTGATTCCCTAGGAAGGAAGATGCCTGCATGTTTTCCTAAGTTTGACAAAGTTAGTGGTAATGAAAATAGATGGAATTTGTATAGCGCTATATCTTGTAAAAACAAATCGAAGCGCAAAGTTGATCCTGTGAAGACGGAAATCTTATTGCTCTGGTTCTTGTGAAAAGTTCACTAGGTTGTTCCATTGAAGATATTATCCTATCACTCTGATCTTAATTGTTTGACCTGAAAAATATGTTGTGTTAAGGTTCAAGCTTATGTGAAAAAGTTTGTACTTTTTTTTGTATAATTATTTGCACATTACATGCAAATAAAAGTGCTTCTATGCTTTTTTTTGCATATGATCTGTACTTGTATGTGAGCAGACAGGTGTGTATGTGTGTGTGAGCAGACAGGTGTGTATGTGTGTGTGAGTGTGTGTGAGTGTGTGTGTGTGTGTGTGTGTGTGTGTGTGTGTGTGTGTGTGTGTGTGTGTGTGTGTGTGTGCATAACATTCAACCTGTAGATTTTTAAAAAAAACTGCTCTCTTTTACTGTTTTAAATTCACACACTAAAAGACTATGTATTCATTCTGGTATCACTTTTGTGTTTTGAAATTCTCTTTCTTTTTTTCTTTAGTTTTTGTTGTAATCAGAATGTTTTTTCACCTGTCACTAACACATAGATAGATAATAAAAAGAAAAACAGAAAAGAATTTCTCAGCTACAGGTGTGTGTTTCCTATCTATGTGTTTTATACACTTTCAAATGCTAGAGCTCCGAGGTTCACCAATGGTGAGATTTTGTGTATGCAGCCGTTTTTTGCCCACGGAAGGCTGACATGAATGAAGGGATCTTTAATGTGCATATTTTGATCTTCTGCATGTGTATAAACACAAAGAAAATTAAGGCACTGGCAGGTCTACACATGATGTTGACCTGGGAGATCGTCAAAATCCCCCACCATTAATTATTCACACACCACCAAGATTTGAACCCATGGCTTCATGGACCCTTGGGATTGAAGTCAGCAACAGTGCTGAAAAATACTTGGCACTGAAGAGAGTTATGCAGTGAGAAACTTGGCAGCAAAAGAGTTTTTAAAAAAAGAAATAGTAGGAATATTGATAGGTGAATTGAATATCGTGCTTGCCGTTTTCTTTTTGAATTGAAATTTCATTATTTGCTTACTTCTGTTTATAAAGAAATTGTAGGAATACTGTTCAATGAATTGAATACGTTTTGTTTTTGTTTTGTTTTATTTTTGGTTTGGGGTTTGGTTTGGGGGTTGTTGTTTTTTTTGGTTGTTTGCTAGTTGTTGGTTTAGTTTGGTTTGTTTCTGGGTTGTTTTTTTCTTGATTGTTTTGTCGGAGGGGGGGGGGGGGGGTGTTGAGGGAGAGATGCTGCTGAAGTTTTTGTTTAAGGAGACATTTTCTCTGGAATCAACATTGATATCAGTTCCATTTACCTGAAAATCCTTCAGGTGAGACTATGAACCTTCCCCATGGGGATGCCGGGGACCTGTCAGTATAAACAGCATCCCCACCTTCTGGAAATTCTGTGCTAGAAATTCCCTCTTTCTATCCCTCCATCTTGTTCCTTTTCTTCCTGCCACTTCCTTCTTGTCTATTTACTGCCTTCTTGGTCCATTCTGCTGCCTTTTTTTCAGAAAGACTTTAAAGGATAACAGTTTTCATCCACGCAGACATTAGATGTGCTGGGCCTGACTTGTTAGGTGCTTAATTGCAGCACAATAGATTTTCACTCATATAACACAATAGTTGTTGTCTGCTTCTCTGTATACTGGTTGTTTGTGTTGATTAGTAAATAATAATAATAATAATAAAGATAAACACAAGTACATGACATTTTCAGGGTTTATTGTTGACATGTAGGTGGAAGGTCAAAGTCGAAAGCCAGCTGCCAGATTTTTCTTGCAAAAGTTGACGTCATTGAGCTAAAAAACAAAAAATTCCTAAGGTGAAATCCTGCGATCACTGTGGATCATAGGGAGTATGTTAACCATTTCCCTAAGGGTAACCCACTATAGGGTAACCAGCCATCTTCTAACCCCTCCCTCTGTGTCACCCACTACTAGGTTACAGAAGCATACAGATACGCACAGTGCACGTGTACTGGGAAAGAGGGGTTCTGTTCCTTAACGTAGGGATATGTTAACAAGGATTTAGTGTAAATTCAGAGGAAAGAAAGCTAGACTTTATAGTGACTGAGGAGGACTGTTATTTATTTATTTATTTATTCTTTTATATCAAGGATAATGGAATAAGCACTCATGTGCTTTTTTACATCCATTCCCGTGTGTATGCAGCTTTGTAAATCTTGTCATCTGTTCCCACTGGCACACAATGGCCTACTCTTATGAAAATCGGAACAGATTTAATGTGCGCAAGATGTTCTGCGTGCATTCGCACATGGGGCCTTGGTTTATAGTCTCATCCGAAGGACTTATGGGGAAAGAGGAGTCAGCACTGATGTTAACTCCAGGAGAAAAATCCTCTCGAACAGGATTCAAACCCAGGTCGTCAAATTGCCAGTGCAATAGTGAAGGGTGTTTGTGTGTGTGTGTGCAGCAAGTACGGCCGCCTTCCTTAGAGCCGCGGGCCTGTGCTGCAGCAGGACAGAGTGGACTGATGTACATGTACGACTCCATGTTCGCCCAGTACGGCCTCAAAACTGCCCAGGTGGGTTAGCTCTCTGTATGTGTGTGTGTGTGTGTGTGTGTGTGTGTGTGTGTGTGTGTGTGTGTGTGTGTGTGTGTGTGTATGAGGGTCAGGGGGAAGGGGGGTTGTGTGTGTGTGGGGGGGGGGATGGCGTGTGTGTGTGTGTGGGCAGGGGGAAGAGGGGGGGGGGTATGGGGTTGTATGTGTGTGGGGATGTAATACGACTTCCATGCTCTCCCTGTATGGACTCAAAACTGTGCAGGTGAGTTTGCTTGTCAGTGTGCGAGTGGGGGGGGGGGGGAGTGGGAGGTTGATGTGTGTGTTTGTGCATGCACATGGAGGGGAGGGGGGGGATGTACAGTGGAATGTGTAGTCTGATATACATGCATACTTTTTTATGTTCTGCCCAGAATAATGTGTGTGTCTGTGTGAGTGAGTGTGTGTGCGTGTGTATGCTTGTGATGTGCATGTGCGTGTAGGTGTGTGTGTGTGTGTGTGTGCATGTAGTATGAGTTTTCCAGTGTCATTTGTAGCCTTAATCCACTTGGACTGGAATATAAAGGAAAGAAAATGTGATGCCCTGAACACTGATGAGGAGGAGGATGACAATGACAATGATGGTGACGATGATGATGATTGTGATGACAATGATGATGATAACGACGACAACGATGATGACAATGACAATGATGATGATGACAATGATGAAGAGGAGGACGATGACGATGACAATGATGTTAATGATGACAATGATGATAACAATGATAACGATGATGTTCCCCAGGTGTTGGTGACCAAGCCTGACTTTCAGAACGAGTATACTCGGCAGAACCTGCGCAGCACGCTGTCGGAGTTAGTGGCCCTGAAGATCGTGCCTGTCATCAACGCCAACGACGCTGTCGCCCCGCCCCCGGAGCCTGACAAAGATTTGGCCGGGGTGAGCTCTGGAGAGGGAGGGGTTTGTGGGTGTATGGGGTGTGTGTGGGGGGGGGGGGGGGGTGAGTGGGGGAGGGGGGGGGGGGGGGCGGTATGTGTGTGTGTGTGTAGCTTTGTGTGTGTATGTCTTTGTGTGTGTGTGTGTGGTGAGTGTGTGTTTGTGTTGGGGGGGGGGGGGGGGGGGGGGGGGGGGGGGGGGGGTGTGCATGTGTGTGTGTGTGTGTGTGCTTGTGTGTGTGATATTGTAGGGCTACAGATGCTCACTACACCACACTGCACTATAACATACTCTGCAACAAACCAGGAACCAAAAAAACCAAAACAAACAAAAAAACTATTAACCTTTTCTATATGGGTAATCCGCTACAGGGTAACCATCTTCATGCTAACCCTTCCATACATATCACACACTACTTCTTTTTTTTTTTGGGGGGGGGGGGGGGGGGGGGGGGGTTGTTAGGGGGTTTTTTGCTTTTGTTTTTTTTCCTTAGATAGATGGCTTGATGAAAAAAAAAAAAAATCAGTGCTTATTCAATGTACCATCTGGCAATAAAAATTTGACTTGACTTGACCACAGGGTTACAGTAGCATACAAAATGCACACAGTACACATTTACTGGAAAAGAGGGGTTATGTCCTTTAACATAGGGATAATGTTAACAAGAATATAACCGTCAATCACACAGGTGATCAGCATATAGGACAACGACAGCTGTAATATAGGGATAGTGTTGACAAGAGTATAAACATCAGTCACACAGGTGATCAGCGTAATATAGGGATAGTGTTAACAAGAATATGAATATCAATCACATAGGTGGTAAGCGTAAAGGACAACAACAGCAATAACATAGGAATAATGTTAATAAGAATATAACCGTCAATCACATGGGTGATCAGCATGAAGAACAAAGACACCTGGTACACCTGTACTGGGAAAGAGGGGTTCTCTCCTGTAATGTAGGAATAGTGTTAACAACTGTTTAAAAAACATCAATCACACAGGTGATCAGCGTCAAGGACAACGACAGCCTGGCCGCGCGATTGGCTGTGGAGGTGGGGGCGGAGCTTCTGATCATCATGAGTGACGTCAACGGGCTGTACACCGCCCCGCCCGGCCTGCCTGAGTCCCGTCTGCTGAACACGTTCTGCCCCGTCAACCCTGACGGCACCAAGATCATCATCGGGGACAAGTCCCGCGTGGGCGTGGGGGGGATGGACAACAAGGTGAGCAGCACAGCACGCAAATACAGCATAACTCAGTCATGGGTCAGGTGCTAAAATTTGTACTGCTTTCATATTACCTGGGGGGTGGGATAGCTAAGTGGTCAGAGCGCTCGCTTTCCCCCAGTAAAGTTAAGCAGCGTCGAGCGTGGTTACCAGTTGGATGGGTGACCGTTTGCGGGCCTTGGCTACAGTACAGTTCCCCCCCCCAGTTCACCCAGCTGTAAATGGGTACCTGCCCTCTTTAGGGTCAGGGAAGGTAAAACAGCGAGAGAGGAGATGGGCGCCACCCTCAATATGCTGGCCCCTAGAGAAGCTGAGGTCTCTGACACCTCGCTCCCCTACGACCGCTTAGGTTATGGGACACCTAAGTCATATTACCTAGTCCAAGTGTGGTCAGTTCCTGCTATGATTAGCAGCAGCTGAACCCAGCTAGGCTGGGATGGGATGAAATGGATAGCAGCTGAGAGTAGGTGAAAGTAAGGGGAAACTGACAGCTGGGAGTGTTAGAATTAGTGCACCCCTTTCTATTACTAAGTCCAAGTGTGGTCGGTTCCTGCTATGATAAAAACCAGCTGGGATGGATAGCAGCTGAGAGTCAGCTGAATGTTAGGGAAGCTGACAGGTGTATAAGGGAGAACAATGGGTGTTGTTGTTACTGTTGACTGATGGATGGACTCTGAAGTCGAGTGGTTAAGGCCATTTTGGACTTCAATCTTGAGTGTTCATAAAGACTTTGGTATGAATCTTGGTGTCATGGGTGGGGATGTTTGTGATCTTCCTGGTCAGCTTGTTAGTCTAAACCTAGAGGACACTCTGAGCTATACATGTCAAGGATAGAGCATTAAACAAAATACTTTTTCTTTCTTTCTTTTTTCTTTTTTGCTTTAAAAAAAAAAATTTCCCCTGTTCTTCAGCTACAGCTCCAAGGTTTACCAATGGTGAGATTTTGTGTATTCGACTGGTTTTTTTGCCTACCATGATGGTAGCCGCATCCCAACTTCAGGGATAATGATCATGATTATAATTACCTGTGATTTTGCAGGTGAAGGCAGCCACCTGGGCGCTGAAGAACGGCACGTCGGTGGTGGTGTGTAACGGGTGTGAGGAGAAGGCCATCATCAACATCGTCAAGGGGAAGAAAGTGGGCACCTTCTTCACCAAGACGCCTTCAGAGGGCACACACTGTGGAGGTGCAGGCACGCCAAGGTGAGTCGGCCACACACCTGCTAGCTTGTTGCAGGATTTCATCTGGACCTTTTTTGGGGTTTGGGATTGGGTTTTTTTGTGTTTTTTCCTTGGCTTCAGGTATGAGGTTCACCAATGGCAGGTTTTGGGTTGGGTACGCGACCGTTTTTTTAACCTATCATAAAGGTAGCAGCATTCTGACTTTCACCTGCCTAACAAGTAAACCATGAGGTTCAGGGTTCTTGTTTCAAGCCTTGCCCTTTCTTTCCAGTTTGACAGGAAAATCGTAACTGAATGTCTAAGTCCTTTGGATGAGACTATAAAGGGAGGTCTCCTGTGTTAATACATGCAAAACTTCTTGCTCACACGTTTAAAACCTGTTCCACCTTTAAGACTTGTAGGCCATTTCATGCCGATGGGAATGGATGACAAAATTTCAAAACCACATGCACACAGATGTCGTGCTTAAACATGATCCCTGAAGTCAGAATGGGGTATGGTTGCAAATGCAAAACTTTCACCATTGATGAACCTTGGAGCTCCAGCTTAGGAGCGAAATAAAAAACAAAATAAACAAATCAAAGAAACAAAAATGATGAACAGAATTATTCTTCTTTGTCCTCGAATGCTCAGACAGCAACTATTGTTTTTTCTGTTATATGGGTGAAAATGCGTCTCGCTGCTGTTAAGCACCTGACAAGTCAGGCCTAGTGCATCCGATTTCGGCATCAGAGAGAAATGTTATCTTTTAAGTCTTTCTGGAAAAGAGGCAGAAGAATTGGTCAAGAAAGCAAAACAAACAAAAAAAGACGAGAAGGAGGTGGCAGCAAGGAAAAGAACTAAGTATAAACAAAGAGAGGGATAGAAAAGAGGGAATTCCGAGCAGAGAATTTTCAGAATATGGGGATGCTATCTATTCTGACAGTCCCCCAGCACCTCCTACAGGGGAGTTTATGTTATCATTTTCATTAATACTTTTATGACAGCATTTTTCACGGTGATCAGAATAAAAATAAAATAATAATAATAATAATAATAAATTTTTCAAAATGAAAAAAAGAATGATGGTGTATGATGATGGCATATTTCACAATGATCAGAATGATGGTGTATGATGATGGCATATTTCACAATGATCAGAATGATGTGTTATGATGATGGCATATTTCACAATGAAATCAGAATGATGGTGTATGATGATGGTTGATGTCATTTTCACAATGATCAGAATGATGGTGTATGATGATGGTTGATGTCATTTTTCACAAAGATCAGAATGATGGTGTATGATGACGGTTGAGGATCAGAATGATGGTGTATGATGACGGTTGAGGATCAGAATGATGGTGTATGATGACGGTTGAGGATCAGAATGATGGTGTATGATGACGGTTGAGGATCAGAATGATGGTGTATGATGACGGTTGAGGATCAGAATGATGGTGTATGATGACGGTTGAGGATCAGAATGATGGTGTATGATGATGGCATATTTCACGATGACCAGAATGCAGTGTATGATGATGGCATATTTCACTATGATCACAATGATGGTGTATGATGATGGCATATTTCACAATGACCAGAATGATGGTGTATGATGACGGTTGATGTCACAGCTCGTGACGGAGGTCTACAGCTGCAGGCGTTGTCAGGGGAACACCGCTCCGCCATCGTCACGCGTCTGGCCGACCTGCTGCAGGAACGCAAAGCCGACATCCTGGAGGCCAACCAGATGGACGTCAGCAATGCCTACAGTGAAGGTAGGGGTCATGCAGGTCACACCCCGAAGTCGGAATGTGGCTACCTTCATGGTTGGGGAAAAACAAGTTGCATATGCAAAAGTCTCACCTTTGGTGAATCTTGGAGCTCTAGCCCAGGAGGGGAAAAAGAAAAACTTCTATCAGAAGTTGACTTACGTGTAGAAGACATCTTTTAGAATAAAAAGGGGTGGCAGGATGGTTTCAGACGTTCCCAGTCTTGCCCTTTCTTTCTAGTTTGATCAGAAAATAGTCATTAGGAGTAGACTCTAAACCAGTCAGACCAATGTATTTACAGTCATGTGCACATCAAAATAATCCTTTTCGAAAAATTGGAAAGAGCAGGGAGGTACTTCTCAACTGCACTGGCAAATTTGGTAGGTTCAGACTGTATCCCCAAAGTTGGAATGTGGCCACTTTAATTAATGGTGGGGGAAAACTGTCGCATACGCAAAAATTGCCCCAGTGGTAACCTTCAGAGATTTACCTATAACAAGGAATTTTTTTTTTTTAATTCGGAAGTTTTAATGAAAGAGCTGGATCTTTTTAAAATTGAAATAATATTACTAGAAATATGTAGTTACATTATGTATAATCACGCAGTTAGTTAGCTGAATGAGCTGACAGCCCTGATATGACTTTTCATGGTCAGTAGAGCTGTAAACAATATGGCATGAAATAAAACAAAATTTTTGCCAGTTGTATTTGAACTAACGTATGATAATACATTCACTGTCTCCACACCCAGGCATGAGTCAGGTGCTGATGGCACGACTGCTGCTGAACGACGAGAAGCTAGACACGCTGGCGGCAGGTCTGCGACACATCGCCAACACCTCCACTGCCGCGCTGGGGCGTGTGCTGAAACGCACCAGGATGTCGGATGGCATGGAGCTGACACAGATCACCGTGCCCATCGGCGTCCTCATGGTCATCTTCGAGTCACGCCCTGATGCCCTGCCACAGGTGAGTGCTGTGTTGTGTTGTGATTTGTGGACAGTTGTCACAGGTGAGTGTTGTGTTGTGTCGTGATTTGTACAGGTGAGTGTTGTGTTGTGATTTGTACAGGTGAGTGTTGTGTTGTGTTGTGATTCGTGGACAGTAAGGGGAAAGAAATTCCTTCAGATATCTCAGCAGCAACCCATGTTGTATTGCATCATATGGGGATGATGTCTAAACACGCCACCAATGTGCTTGCAGTTTTTTTTTTTACCTTTTGTCATCCATTCCTACTGGCATGAAATGGCCTACTCTTTCAAAAGGCTGAAGGGGTTTTAACATGTTCTGCATGCATTCACCTACAAGACCTTGGTTTAAAGTCTCATCCAAACATCCAAAGGACTTTTGGAAGGGTAGGGGGGTGGAGTATGTACTGATGTAACTGCAACATATTATAAAAGCCCTGATCCAGCACTCTTAGCATCATACTATTCATTTTCTCTTTTTTTTCTTTGTTTTTTTGGGGGACAGATACTACAGCAAGTGGGAAACAAAACTGACAGCTGTGCTATGTTGTGTGTTGTGTTTGTCAGGTGGCAGCACTCTCCATCTGCAGTGGGAACGGGTTGCTGCTGAAGGGGGGGCGGGAGGCGCACAACAGCAACAGAGTTCTGCATTCCCTGGTGCAGGACGCCCTGGAACCCTTCGCCCCTCGCGAAACCGTCGCCCTGGTCAGTGCTGTCTGATGCTGGATTTTTGTTGTACAGGGTTGAGGTGTTGGGGGGGTGAGGGGGGGTAGGTGAGTGGGTAGATGAGTAGGTGGGTGGTTGAGTATATGTTGTGGTTTGTTGGGTGGTTGAGTGTGTTGTGGTTTGGTGGGTGGTTGAGTGTGTGTGGGTGGATGGGGAGGTGGATAGATGGGTGGCTGTATGGGTGGATGGGTGATTTAGTGGTGTGTGTGTGTGTGGATGGATGTGTGAGTGAGAGAGATAGAGGGTGAATGTGTGTATTTATGAATGTGTGTGTGAGTAGATACTCATGTGTGTGTGTGTCTGTGTGTGTATTGTTTTTTTTATTCCTTGATTCAACATATAATAATAATAATAATAATAAATGGAATTTATATAGCGCTATATCTTGCAAAAACAAATCAAAGCGCTTGCATTCAACCAATTCTTGCACATGCAGCCAACAACAATTTAGATTTTTAACGAAGTCAATGTACACACACACACGCGCGCACACACACACACACACACACACACACACACACACACACACACACACACACACACACACACACACAACATAGAGGTTAAACACTTTGGCAGGGTGGTGGATATTTCGGCTGTTGAGAGCCTGACTATGTGGATGGTGTCTGAACAGGATACCTTTGTGCATGTTTTTTTGCTTTGAAGTAGTTGTGTTTTTGATTGGGGGGGGGGGGGGGGGGGGGGGGGGGGGGGGGTTGGGGGTATGATCCCTTATTATCCATTCCTACCAGCACGAAATGGTCTACTCCTGAAAGTCAGTATGGGTTTTCAAAATGTGCGCAAAATGTTCTACATGCATTGGCTTGCTGGGCCTCCTTTTGTAGTCTCATCCAAAAGGTTATGGCTTTTATTTTCATTATCCTTCAAATAAAAGAATAACTGAATGAATAAATACCATGATGTGTTCAGGTGAGCCGCAGAGAGGACATTGCGGACCTGCTGCACATGCACGAGTACATTGACCTGGTGATTCCCCGGGGGTCAGCCCAGCTGGTGCGTCAGATCCAGAAGGAGAGTCAGCACATCCCCGTGCTGGGGCACAGCGAGGGCATCTGCCACGTCTTCATCGATGAGGACGTCGACCCTGACATGGCCATTCGCATCGGTCAGTTGGGGGGGGGTTTGTTTGTTTGTTTCTGCCTGGTGCGTGTGTGTGTGGTTTTTTGGTGTCGTGGTGGGGGGACGGCAAGAGAAAGAGAGGAAGACCAAGAACAACATGGAGGAGGACAGTGGAATGTGAGATGAAAGCCATGCAACACTCTTGGAGTTGTTCATTGACCAGGCTGGCCCAGGATAGGCAGGGGTGGAAAGTCTTTGTTGCTGCCCTACACACCACTGGGTGTAAAGGATGATGATGATGGTGGTGGAGGTTCTTTTTTTTCTGTTTTTTTGGGGGGCGGGGTTCCTTGGCTAGAGCTCCAAGGTTCACCATTGGTGAGACTTTTTTGCATATGTGAACGTTTTTGCCCACCATGAAGGTTGCCACATTCAGACTTTGGGGATGTATGCTTTGTATGCTCGGGTTTCCATAACCCACTGAACACTGACATGAATTACGGGATCTGTTATGTGCATATTTGATCTTCTGCATGTGTATACACATGAAGAAAAGTAAGGCACTGACAGGTTTGCACTTGAAGTTGACCTGGGAGACGGCAAAACTCCCCAGCCCTCAATTCTCTGGACGCTGCCAAGATTCGAACTCCAGAACTCCATGGACCCATGGGATTGAAGTCACAGTCCTAACCCTTTGGCTCAGTCACCTGTCATGTATTTAATATTGTTGTGTGCCGTGTTCCAGTGCTGGACTCCAAGTGTGGGTACCCAGCAGCCTGCAATGCCATGGAGACGTTGCTGATCCACCACAAGCACAGACAGGGCCCGCTCTTTGATCTCATCTGTGAGAAACTGCGCAACGAAGGCGTAAGTCATAACGTGCATTGTCTGTGTGACAGTGTATAGTTTGTTGTTAAGCATTTCCTCACTTAATACAACACTGTCCAGATCGACCATGACTGACCGTCGATAGTAGGTCAACAACTTTTACTATCACTTATCCCACAGTGCAGTTGTGACAGGAGAGTTCCGGAAGTGAAGTCCATGGACGCCATTTTGATTTTTTTTTGGCAAGTGATTACCTGTGAATTTTTCAAACTAAAGGTTTTTTCGCCAAAGTTTTTTATGAGGACATTGGCACATGGTGGACATTTACAACTTCTAGAATTCATTTTCAGATATAATATTAATGGTAAATTTGTTTTGAAGGGGGAGTAAAATGGTGTGTGAATGTGTGTGTTGTTATATCTGTGTGCCCAGCTCATTTTATCCTCCCAGGCTTTACCATCATAGAACTCACTCCCCCATGGGGATGCCAGGAAACTGTCTTTTTCTATTTTTTCCCTTTTGTTCTTTTTTTCTCTTTTTTTTTTTTTGGTTACCAGGGGTCCATCAGTATAAACAGCATCCCCATCCTCTGGAAATTCTGTGCTAGGAATTCCCTCTTTTCTAGTGCTCTTTGTTTTTGCCTTGTTCCTTTTCTTCCTCTCACCTCCTCCTTGCCTATTTTTTGTCTTCACTGTCCATTCTCCTGCCCCTTTTCCAGAAAGACCCAAAAGATGACAATTCTCTCCCACACTGAAGTGAGATGCACTAGGCCTGACTTTTCAGGGGCTTTACGGCAGTGCAAC